>CM057816.1:80988720-81041220 GCA_030067965.1 Latrodectus elegans
TCTGAAAAAATTATCACTGCTTTATTTTATCCCAATACTGCCATATTCACACTCAAATGAAAAATTTTTCTTATATATAAGCCAATTATCTAAGCAAAAAAAACATTTTACAGATTTTTACTTGAATTCTTTTTACTTTCGCTGTTGTCATTTTTGTGAGTTTTGTTCCAGTAACATGTAAGTGTATAAATTAATCTCAATAATTCTGAATATTTTAATTTAAACTAAATTTACATCGCATCCAAATCTTCTGATAGATCAATAATCTTTCATCATATTTAACAGATCTAAAAAATTACTAAGTATGTCTTGTATTCTTATTGCATAAATGCATACCAAAAGCATATTTGGACTGTTCGTGGTGAACAGCCTTTAATATTCACAGGGGTTTGGTTTCTGTGAAGATTTTTAGAATATTGCGGGCCATATTCATGTGTTACAAGAGAGGAATCCCCTGAAATTCTTTTACATTCAACTCACAGATGTACATGATTATGGCAGAAGTGCAATATCCATCTCCATATGTTTTACAGTGGCTGGGATTGATCCTGGGCCCTTATGCTCCGAAGAGCGGTGTTCAACCACTAGGCCATGGTGAGTCATCCAAAAGCATATAAACTCAGTGCCCAAACGAATATGATCCTTTACCCCTCCAAAAGGTGGTTCAAGGAAGTATTTATCTTTGGTTTCTAATTCATTGGCCAAAGTGTGCTTTTGTTACATCATTTCTAATCGATAAAAAAAAATCCTTAATTTCTCTAAAATTGCTCAGTTTAAAGACCTGTATTTGTCAGTGAAATGATGGAGCACTTAAAATGTAACATGATCACAATATCCTCTTAGTAAAATAGAACCACTGGAATGTACATACCAACTCAAAGTTTTTCGCTTTTTGCTTATTTTCAAATAATGAATACCAGATTTTAGAAGTAAAATAAACCTTCTACTTAAGGATGTTGTGCAGGATGTATTCATCAGTTTGGCATGAAAATTCCTCTATTTTTAAGCCAGACTTGTCTCTGATTAATCAGTGGGATTAACATCACATATTTTTCATTTCCTTGCCTTTAAATTTCTTTTTATAATAAATAATCAAATACTATATTTTTCGGTCAATGTGATTTGTGAATTCATTGCAATTCAAATAAATCCAGTGCACAAGTGAATCGATTAATCTATCTCAAGTGAATCTGTTCTAAATAAATTAACATTAGTATTTCAGAATTAAAATAATAAAATGTAGCATACAATAAACTGATTTTAAATTTTTAAAAACAACCAATTGCATGTAACATATAACCTCTGAAATAACAAAAATGAAAATCTTTAATATTCATATTTTTCTCGGATACTGTGGAAATTATCTGTAATAATTACTGTATACATACAAGTTATTTTTCTTTTGAAAACATAAATGCGAAACTTAATTTTATTATACACATTAAACTAATACATACTTTGAAATAAAGATGTAAATTAGCACCAATTTAGGAGTTACGGAATAGTTGTAATAACCAATCTGTAACATGTAAATTAATCTTGTGTTTATTTTAAGAAATTTAAACATGCAACTCACATTAAAATAAAGCTTAAAAGGCAAATAAAAATCTTTTTGAATTTATATTTAATTATTATTAGCTTAAAATTTCAAAAAGTGCTTAAGCTTATAATAGGTATTCTGGTAATAATCCACAAATATTGGTGACAAACATATTACAATATTGAAAAACGACACGATAAAATGAGTCGATTTCGTAAACTAATGAACTGTGAAATAAGAGATTAATTTTGAATTAAATTTTTGGATATGGAAAACTAGTATCGTGGAGTATAACACAAAGAATCGATTTCTACAAAATATTGAGTTCAAGTGGTCATTTTGCATGTCCAGAACGGAATGTCCATTTACTGTGAGGATGAGGCTCTTGTTGATCTTCCACTCCAGCAGCGACGATGTGCAAATGTCACCGTGTCAGATCTCTTCAACTAAATCTTGACTGATACAACACTTAAGAAACCTCATCTAAAGAGAGTAAGTGGGCGTGTCTAGGTGAGAACAATTTGAGTGCCGAAAGGAAAGGAGAAAATTAAAAGTATTGCAATTCAAAATTCACGTTAGATTTCAATAAATATAATCAAGGTTATTGAAACCATCTTTAGTATACTTGGCATGTGAACAGCATAATTCTCACGAACTAAAATATTTCCAGGGACTGAGGCCAGTCCGATTAAAATTTACTACCATTGGAACAATTTTAAAATATCAATTTTATTTTAAGTCCTGAAAAGAAATTTCTCGTTTGGCAAGGGCTCTGTGTGTGTGTGTGTGCGAGCGTGCATGCGTGTGTGTGCGAGCGTGCATGCGTGTGTGAGTGCGAGCGTGCATGCGTGTGTGTGTGCGAGCGTGCATGCGTGTGTGTGTGCGAGCGTGCATGCGTGTGTGTGTGCGAGCGTGCGTGCGTGTGTGTGTGCGTGCGTGCGTGCGTGTGTGTGTGCGTGCGTGCGTGTGCGTGTGTGTGTGCGTGCGTGTGTGCGTGCGTGCGTGCGTGTGTGCGTGCGTGCGTGCGTGTGTGCGTGCGTGCGTGCGTGCGTGCGTGCGTGTGCGTGCGTGTGTGTGTGCGTGCGTGTGTGTGTGTGTGTGTGTGTGTGTGTGTGTGTGTGTGTGTGTGTGTGTGTGTGTGTGTGTGTGTGTGTGTGTGTGCGTGCGTGTGTGTGTGTGTGTGTGTGTGTGCGTGTGCGTGTGCGTGTGTGTGAAGCAAACTTAAAAAAATGAAAATGTAACTCGAAATACTCATTTTGAGTTAGATAGGTTAAAAGAACTCTACATTATGATAAACTTTTGCATATTCGAGAGTCATAAAATTTAATTCATCAGGATTATAAGTCTGAAAATTCCCTGTCACACTCTTTTATATGTAATATAATATATTTTAAATGTACCTCGATTATACTTAAAATTATTCCTTTTAATTACTGATTATGCATATTTTTATGCATATTTATTATTTATGCATATTTTTTATATTTTATTTTATTTTTATTTATTTTTTTTACTTTTCCGCCAATTGTTTACTAAATTACCGAAATTTCAGCTTTGTTCAATAAGCCAAAATTAAAACAGTGTAATACAATTTTACTTCAAATTTGATTTTTAAGTGTTTAAAGAATTTATCTTCCAAATACTTTAGATTTTTATTCACAAACCTATCAATTGGTTGATAAAGTATTGGGAAAACTTAGTACGTTACCAACTAAAAAAATCTTATTTTTAGAGTCTTCATAAGTTGAAATTCAATTTAATTCCTTCATTGTCTTAATAACTTCAGAATTATTTATAAAAAATCCTTTATTGATAACATTTCTTAGAAATTGTGTTTAATATGTTCTGAATATATGATGTTCTAAATTCTTGAGCATTTCGAATTCTGAAAAATATAGTAAAAATTTCTCAAGTTTTAAAGTATTTTCACTTAGTACGAAACCAGTGAATTTGTAATTAAGAATTACAATGACGCTCTAATTCATTTCATTATAATCAAGTGGTCCAATCAATTAGAATGTCACTACATATGACAGAATATTTTTTAAAAAGATTACACTATGAATATTCTGATAATATTCATAAAATTAATGTGTTAAAGACATTGTTTATATCATTGAAATAATCATTTCAAAATGATCCCGAAACGTAAGGAGTATTTGCATAATTTGAACATATGAGTTATTTACATTGTCAGAAATAGTCTTAAATAATCATGTCATGATGACATTATGACACGATTATTTATTTTATATATACAATTAACTTTCCTTATGTTTCTTTTAAATTGTTTTATTAAAGTAATATATCCTTTTTTCTACGACAAAATAGCTTCTAAATTTAATGATACTATTACTATAAAGTGTTTTGGTATTTCTCTAATATATTAATGAATAAAATATATGAACTTGCTGAGTAAGACTAAAAACAAAAGAAATATTATGTTTTATTCACTTTCGAATGGTAAAAGTATTCATCATATTTCTTCAGATAATAATTGTGTTATCAAAAATTCAAATAGACTCATTTCTCAAAAAATAAAATATGATCAGTCGATAGATTTCAATAATTTGCTAGAAATTTATTCACAGTCCATGAATTATTTGATGTATAAAAATCTCGAAGCTTATGAGAGTTAAAAACTTCCATCATACTTAATTGTTGTGTGTGATATTTTCATAATTTACGGTAGCAAATATAATCAATTAACAGTTTCACCTTCACTGAAGTTTCATTAATATTTTGATATCATGAGCTTATTTCCGTAATTGTAAAAATTTCTCATATAAATCATAGCATACATGTATTAATCATTATAAAAACGAACATTTAGAAAGGCATATTAATGTCTCTGCTTTCTCAATGCTTGCAACATTTAGTGTCATCAGATTAACAATTTTATTTTATTTTTTGCTTCATGGAAGCAAAATACTAAACCAAATTTAAGCACTGTTTAAAACTACATAAAAAACATTGTCGGGATTTTTATCAACATCAAACATTATGAAAGACGTCACAAAACAATTTGTAATCGTGATAAGCATACATTTTTGATAGTTCGTTTCCAATTCTAATTGTTTACTACTTTGATTTTAAATTACGCAAACTTTCACTTGTCCCGGTTTCATACATACAAAGAAAAAACATCAGTAAAATAGCAATTAAATTTTTGATAAGTATAAAAAGTACTTGAAATTAAACTTGCTTGTTTTCTACACTACTGGCCATTAAAATTGCTACACCAGGAAGAAATGCAGATAACAAATATTTATTGGACAAATATATTATACTAGAAATAACAAGTGATTAAATTTTAAAAGAATTTGGCTGGATATATAGATCCTGAGAAATCAGTACCCGGAACAACCACCTCTATCAGTAATAACAGCAGTTATACGCCTGGGGATTGAGTCAGAGATTGGATTGCATGTATAAGTACAGATGCCCATGCAGCTTCAACACGATGTCATAGTTCATCAACCGTAGTGACTGGCGTTTGGTGACGAGCCAGTTGCTCATGAACCATTGACCAGACGTTTTCTTTTGGGGAAAGATATGGAGAACGTGCTGGCTAGGGCAACAGCCGAATATGTTCCGTATCAAGGAAGATCCGTTCAATACCGGCAACATGTGGTCGGGCATTTTCCTGCTGAAACGTAGGGTTTCGCAGGGCTCGAATTAAGGGTAGAGCCACGGGTCGTAATACACCAGAAATGTAATGTGCACTGTTCAAAGCACCGTCAATGCGAACAAGAGGTTACACAGACGTGTATCCAGTGGCACCCTATACCATCACGCCAGGTGATGGGCCAGTATGACGATGACGAATGCACGCTGCCAGTGTGCGTTCACCACGATACCTCCAAACACGGATGAGACAATCATGATGCTGTACACAGAACCTGGATTTATCTGAAAAGATGACATCTCTCCATTTGTGCGCCCAGGTTCGTCGTTGATCACAGCATTGAAGGCGCTCTTGTCTATGACGCAGATTCAAGGGAAGCCGCAGCCATGGTCTCCGAGCTGAGAGTTCATGCTGCTGCAAACGTCGTCGAACTGTTCGTGCAGACACTTCTTGTCTTCCAAATGACCCCGTTTCTTGAATAACAGCTCGTGACGTGGTTGCACGATCCATTACGGCCATGCGGATAATATGCCTGTCTTCTCGGCTGCTAGTGATAGGTGGCCGTTGAGATCCCGCATGGCGTTCCGTATTACCGTCCTGAACCCATCGATTCCATATTCTGCTAACAGTCATTGGATCTCGACCAAAGCGAGCAGCAATACTACGATAAGATAAACCACAATCCCGGTTTGCTACAATTCGACCTTTATCAAAGTCAGAAACGTGCTGGTACGCATTTCTCCTTCTTACACGAGGCATCACAACAACTTTTCACCAGGCAGAAACGTTCAAATGCAATTTGTGTATGAGGAAACGGCTGAACAATTTCCTCATTTAAACACAATATAGGTGTCGCTACTGGCCCCTGCTTTGTCTGAATGCTCTGAAAGGTTAATCATTTGCATATCACAGCACCTTCTTCCTTTCGTATGAATTTCATGTCTGTAGCATGTCAGGTTCTTGGTGTTGCAATTTTATTGGCCAGTAGTGTAATTTTTGTTATTTAAAATATATTTTATTCTGAAATTTTCCTTTTTATAAATAATTGTGAATGCCCTCTGCAAAATTCATATGTTTTGATGAGTACTGTTTTTATCATATTTCTACAAATTTATATTTGAAAAGAAAAAAATGTAAGGAGGTATATTAAGGAAAAACACTGCAATCGAAACACAATTTTCTTACGAAAGCTACAATATTTTATTAGATTTCCTAAATTTTAGCCTTAATATACATATATAGTCTGTCATATCCTTATCCTTACAATCCTAATCAATATTATTAACTTTTTAATAGACGTATATAACATCCTAACATAAATATGTGTTAACTATTTAGAAAATTACTTTTTTTAGTCATCCATTAATCACATTCTATGTTCTCCTTTAATTGAGAGTATTGTGGTTATCGACCGAGCCTCGAAATGGTGCTTCAAAGCTAAATAACGTGTTTCAGTAAAACAATTATGTCTCTTTTGTTCATCTAAATCAGATATATCCAATGAAATTCTCACATAAAGTTCGATTGAAGAGATCGCATCAGTATGTGTGGAGATAAGGTTTATAGCTTTTATATTAATTCTTACTTGAATTACCTTACCGTTACGGAGTTTACCAGAATTCAACTGAAAATATTCTGTTGAAAAGGAATGATATCCATTGATTTTTTTATTACATTTACCTTAAAAGAATAATTCAAGAGTCCTAATTATAACTACCCCAACGATTCAATAGTTAAGCTTCCTTACGAAATTTGATTATGGAGCTACGCTTGAGTAATTGGCTTTTAGTTATACGATTCTTTTTTTGCATTTCTCATAAGTTCCAAACGATAAACTACACTTCATGGCTTTCTGCTTCAATAATTTTAATTTAGCAATTGATATTAATATTTCTCAACGTTTGATATAACTTTTTTTCTGACAGGAAAATCGTTGTTAATAAATTTTATTGTAATACTCACAGCATTGATACATTTCAATATTTAGTTGTTCTCAAAAATATTTTAAGGAGATGTTTTGAAATCGCAATGTATCTAGAAATTGAATGCAAATGATAATTTAAGCATTATGTATATCTGCTTATCAGTTAAATTGGAAAAGATGTTTTTAATAAAAGGGAATACTTTCAGAAACATAAAAATGTATGCCATCAAAGACAAAAGCAGACTAAAATGATCGAAATTCCAACTATTTTTGAATTAATTCATACATTAAATTATCATTTGTTTTATTTTTTCAACGTTGTGTTTTGATGTCATTTAAAAAACACTTTTGATTTTGATTCTAATAAGTTGCTTTGTTTATATGATTAACTTTTCAAAATGGTTTATAGAGAATATAAGGAATAACTTTTAACGAAATTGAATTATTTTCATTCAATATGGGGAAGTAAGTCCGAAATATATATATAATGTATTTATTTTAATAAATAATGAAATTTATGGGGAAACTTGATATTATATATATATATATATACCTAATCAGTTTCGATATCATAAAATGGCGGGACATTTTTGTGTAAAATTCATATTATCAAACTCTGTGATTCAATAAAATGTATTTCTATAAAAAAATAAGAAGGAAAACAATTTAGTAAAATATAGTTCTTAACTATGTCATTAAAGCACTATCTGCTCATTATTCATAATAATATTTCGAAATTTTTCCACCATAGACGGCAAAAGTACAAAATGTTGTGCCTTAGTGTTTTATTATGGTAATTAATAGCTTTGTTGTTATTTAAAATCTCATCAGTTTATGACTATATATATATATATATATATATATATATATATATATATATATATATATATATATATATATATATATATATATATATATATATATATATATATATGTGTATCTTAGAAAAGACATGCATATTACTGGACAATATGATAAACTTTCTTATCACTTTTTTAGCAGGCATACTAATAATCTTATCAAATTTAATAAAGTTGTTATTTTTTTATACTTTCAGTTGAATATACGTCCTTTATAACAATTAAATGCTTCGTAATAATAATAAAGTCACAAAATTGTGATTCAAAATAGAATGACCAGTAGTCACTAAACTAATTATGTCTCTATATTTAAGCTAAAAGCAATCAAAGAATTTCCTATTATAAGCTCACTATAAATAAATACATCTTTTTAGCAGTAAGACTTAATATTTTTATTGATTTTTACTTGAAATATTTTAGCCTTATGTAGTTTCCGAGAATTCCTAATAAAATTATTCTATGAAATGAATATTTTCAGAATTTTTCTGCTATCTTCTTTTAGAAGATAATATATGAGGTTTTTTTACTGATAATTTCTCTGCCGTTTCAGAACACAAGCATTTTAACGAAATTTGATTATGAAACTGTAGTAAAGTAATTGGTTTTTAGCACCTTTGTTGGTTTTTAACTTTTATCGTGAGTTATTCCAAGTGATGAATTATGCATTGTGCCTTTCTGGTTGAGTGTTTTTATTTTAGTAAGTTCTTTGTATGCCTCTAATATTATATTATATTCCTCTAAGTATAATAATAGTTGTGTCAGGAAATCAATTATTGAAAGATTTCATTGAATTTCATTTGCAGTTTATTAGTATTGTCTTATAGAATGTATTAAGTGCTTATTAAATGCTTCAGATATATTTTTAGTTATGAAGACAAATATTTAAACTTTGTATATATAAATACTTAGCGAAAGATATGAGCATGATTTTTTTAAAGTTGTAATAATGTTTCGAAATTAGCAATAATTAATAATAAGTTTCTAATAAAAGCTAAATTATCCTGGCCAGTAGATTTTGTTCTTGTGTTGACACCATGGAAGAGGCTTAATACATTCTATTACTCTGCAGGTTAAATTTTTTTCTATACATTTATATTATTCTCTTCATTAAATTTATTAGCACAAATAGCATGCAGATTAAAATAATCTCGTTCAAACACACTTTTATAAGTACCAACAGCACCAATAACATTACACCGTTGACAGATCATCCAATTATCAACCGATTACTGATCTATGAAGATATTTAAAGTAATTCGACATATTTTTGTGTATAATTTTTTCCTCACCTATGAAAAATTAGAAGGCCAAAATCACCATTTCTTGCGTACCATTGGTTTCTGTGTAAAACATGTACCCAGTTTCCTCGGAAAAATAGTGATTTCGAAAAATATCGATATTCACAATTCATTATCTTTGATCACATCTTGTCTCAAATAAAAATTCGATGGAGAAACAGAGTAAGTTATAATATTATTGTCAGTTAAGGAGAAGTATGTACTCACATTTAATTTTTTTCATTATTTTTCAGTGATTAATATTTTTTTTATCTATTTTAGAGTGAAATGTTATATAGGAAATAAAAAAACAGTGATATATAGTTTCACAATGTGTTACTATACCCTAAATATTTTCCTCTTTAAAATAAAGGTTATAGTTATCTTGCATTTTAATAAATAAGAGATTAGAAAGCATTCTTCAAAATTGCATTATCGTGTGTGTGCAAGTTAAATTAAGCGGAAAACCACTTTAATTAATTAGTCATATTAAAAGAAACGAGATTTTTTAAACTTTAAATTTATATATTAAGTGAAAATTTATACAATATCAAACGACTTTGTTTATTTTTAATGGATATTCTAAATGAAGTAAATAAAACGAGTTTAACGGAATTAATTTAACTCATAGTAACTCTCTAAAAACTCTTTCATTTATAAACCACATTTCAGAATCGTATAAAATATAAAAGCTAATTTTTCCTCAAAGTTTTGCATAAAACAAAATTTATAAAATAAATGCTAAAAAGAATTTGTTTTTAAAAAATGCTTAAATTTTAAATAAGTTGTAAAGAAATCATATTTTCATTAATAGTTGAATGATATTCGAGATAAATAATTATTTTTAAGCCACTTTAAACTAGTTTTTAACGAAAATATTATTCCATTTTATATTTTCGAAGAAGACTGAAATTACAAAAACTCATAATTAAACTTAATTTAAAAAATTAACTACATGTTTCTATACTAAAGCTATAAAAATAACTATACGATAAGCAGATTAGATAAAACCTATTAAAATGATACACTAATATATATATATAAAATGAAAATTGTAAAAGAATATTTACATGCTTCTAAACTAATAAAAATATAATGCAATTAACTACAAAAATTGGCATTAAGAAACTGTTAAAAATAAATATCCATAATAAACAGTAATTTTAAATGCATATATTTTTTAAAACAAAACACCATTGCAAGAAGATACAGGTAACTTAATTCGCAAATATTACAAAATTGCTTTAACTTTTTTCAGAATCTGTGCATCTTTAACATCAATAACATTCTAAATTTGTCTTAATATGAATGCTTTAATAACTACTCACAGTATGGCGAAATTTTGTTTCCTTTAGTTAAATATATCTGAGCATATTCTTTTAAGTAGTACTTTATTATCGATTGAATTTTGTGAGTGGTGTTTAAGACATTGAGCACGTACTTAGTAAAACAATTATTTCCCAATTTTTCACATAAAACATAGTTAAGCAAAAACATTCCTGTGCGGGCATCAATAACTAATCATAAGTTATCTTATTCATTTGTATTTGAAGTGCTTAAAGTTAAGATAGTTTACTAGAATTCTCAATGAGCATATTATACTGAAACAATCATTACTTTTCATTAAATCATTTCCCGCTTCCGACTTTTTCTAACGTTCTTTTAATTGAGCACGCTGAAAGTTGTTTCATTGATGCTTATTTTAATAACTGTAATATTTAAAAATAGAGCGGCAACGTTTAAAAATAAGACCATTTAGCAATGAAGTGTGTGTATTGATGCTATTTTGTGTGGGTGGTAAAATAAGTTGAATGCTTAGGAGTGACAGAAAAATATCCTTTCTAAAATCAGGATTCAAACATACCAGAACTATATTCCCAATCAAGAAGATTAAACAGAATCAAATGATAATCTAACTACTCTAAAAATTACTTTAATTTAAATGATTTTTTGACTAATTTAAATTAAGATAATGACGTCACGGTAATTTATTTAGTTAGGGCACATTCTTTCTTATTATCGGAAGGTAGTGATTTCGAATCCCAACAAGATCAGCTGTAGCACGTTAAATAGGTCTTGGTTGCAATTTCCTCCATGTGAAATGATATCTCTGGCAGTCGAAGGCCAAGGGGTTCTTCTGCTTGATGATTGCTTCTAAATTACAAAGACTAGTCAATATGTCATAACTTCTGCCCCTTATAGTGTAGAAATGTGAGGAAAAATTTACATGATGAACGTATCATATTTTGAAGGCTTCATATATTTGTTGAAGTAAATTTTTATTGTATTATTTTTGAAATTAAAATTGCCATTTTTTTTACTTTATTCAAATAGATATTTGGTGACAGCAATATTTTTTGTAATTTAATAGGAATGTATGCTATAAATTTCTGTTAAATAATCTCTGTAAGTTTTATTCGTGAATATAACAATCATAATATTTCTCACTGGCTCTTTACATCTCATTTTTATTTTAATTATTTTCCTAAACTAATTAAATGTGTATCAAGATTTTAAGATTATGATACTCCAAGCATTTCCCATGTAATTTAATGTTGTGGAAGTTATAATGATGTGTACAGTGTCTCACAAAAGTGATGGGACACTTGTGCTTTACAAAAGAAAACTGTAATAAAAATAATTAAAAATACATGTTCAGATTTTTTGTGGGTATGTTTCATACTTAAATTTAGTAACAGTTATTAATTACATAACATACATTTTATCAAAATATTAAAATATTAATTTAGTAAGAATATAATTGCTTAGAACGGAGCAAAAAATAGCTCACGTAAGTGATGGTACACCATTAGGTATGAAACAAAAATCCTTAGAAATTAGCAATAAAAATATTTTTGGGTGTTTTATTTTTACTCAAAAGGAATTGGCAATAATGTATAAAATCGTCTGCAGTGTTTCTCTTCAGATTGCTTTGGAATTTTTGTGTTTTTTTAGCTGTGTGCAGCCATAAATGCTAAGGTAAAGAAATTTCACCTGAAATTCGAAAATTAGTTATTACTTTGCAAATTGAAAGAGGAAAATCTATTAGAGAAACTGCTGAAACAGTTAACTTGAGTCATTCAACAGTTTTCAATATCATTGATCGATATAAAAAGAATTATATGATTCAGAATAAAAGAAGATATGACGGACCATCAAAGATATCCAATGTAATAAAGCGAAATGCCATTTGAATTATTAAAAAAAATCCAAGAATGAGTGCTCCTAAAGTTTATGCTGATTTACACACATTATATGGAGTTATTATTAATCCTGAGACTATTAGAAGGGTAATTCGATCTGTTGGATATCACGCTAAAGTAGCCAGGAAAAACTTCTTCGTAAGGGAAAAGAATAGTAAAGTCAGATTGGCTTTCATAAAATCCAACATTAATAAAAATTCTGATTACTGGAATAAAGTTATGCTAGCTGATGAGAGTTATTTTACTATGTTTTGTTCTGTGACGGTAGAATCTTAGTGTGGTTAAAACCGAGGGAAGAATTTCGTAAACGGAACTTGGTGCCAACAGTAAAACATGGTAGAGAAGGAATTATGGTATAGAGGTGTATGTCGTCCGCTGAAGTTGGTAATCTTGTTTTTATGGACAGTAAAATGGATCAGTACAAATATATTGACATTTTAAAGCAAAACTTGAAATTTTCAGAACGAAAATTGAACCTCCATAACGATTTTAAATTTTACCAGGACAATGGCCCCAAGCACACTGCTTTGAACGTTAGACTCTAGCTGCTGTATAACTGTCCTGAAATAATAAAACCACCACCACAATCTCCAGACTTAAATCCTAAAGAGAATATTTGGCAAGAATTGGAATCGAAAATTCGCAAACACACCATTTCTCAAAAACAACAATTAAAATTGATGCTTCAAGAAGAATGGGGTAAAGTCACTCCAGAAATCACAAAAAATAGTTAATCTATTCCAAGAAGATTAAATCATGTTATAAAAGTAAAAGGAAATCCAACAAAATATTAAAACCTTTTAAAAAATAAATTTTTGAATAAATATTTGATGGAAAAGTAAGTGTCCCATCACTTATTGTGAGCTTTTTTTTTTTTTTTTTTTTTCTCAGTTCTAAATAATTGTATTTTTATTTAATTAATATTTCAATATTTTGACAAAATGGGTGCTATGTAATAATTGTTACTAACTTTATATGTGAAACACATCCACAAAAAATTTGTCCATGTATTTTTAATTAATTTTTTTACAGTTTCCTTTTGTAAAACACTAGTATTCCATCACTTTTGTGAGACACTGTATATTCTTACATGAAAATTACAATATAAGTATTTAAAAAAATTCAAATTTTACCAAGTATCGTGACGAAACTATGGTAGAGAAATCTGTTCTCTCTATTCAAAAATTACATTTTAATACCTTTCTTTTTAATAACTTTAATT
Source organism: Latrodectus elegans (assembly GCA_030067965.1). Lineage (NCBI taxonomy): Eukaryota > Metazoa > Arthropoda > Arachnida > Araneae > Theridiidae > Latrodectus > Latrodectus elegans. Next base: position 81,002,375 of record CM057816.1, read on the forward strand.
CGAAGGAATGTCTTGCATTTGTTAGCATTGAAAACATCATTTTCAGTCCATTAAAAAATATTGTATAATAATGTATATAATATATATTTCTTTAAAACACAGAGAAATAAAAACACAAGAATAAAGAAGATAACAAAAAATTCTATTTAATAATAATATTTGTTTGATTGTAAATATTTTGCAGATGGTTCAATTTAATAATTTTATCACTTTTTCTTGAGCCCACATTTCTTTCTCAATTTTTAACTTCGTTCTTAAACTTTTATCTCTGAACTTCAGAAACTCATTAATGTTAATTTGTTATGGCTGCTCTTTTAAGTGAAAGTTTTTTTCAATGAATCATTACTCGCTACTTATATAATTATCAATTTCCGTTGACCGATGGCTGAGTGGTTAGCGTTCCTGACACATCAGCTGTGAGTACCGGGTATGAATCCCAGTTCTTGCATGAATGTTATTTTCTCTCTGTGTTTTTCTGTTCTTTCTTCTGCGATGATGTATGAATGTGGGTTATAAACCTTATAATCAGGTTTGTGGTAGTATGGTGCGGGCAACTCTATTCGCTTTCGTGACTTGGTTCACAGGTACCTGCTGGGTAACGACAAATGAATAGCAGTTTCTGGCTTTGTTGTGGCATAGGGTTCGTCACTCAAGTGTTCGCCGTTGGAAAAACAAGTATTAACTTTCCTCCAGAACTTTCGGATGTAATGCTTTCAACAATTTGTCGTAGAATAGTCAAGAGCTTATTCAATCTCGTAAGGTGATGCATTTTTTAATATCCATCTTTAACCAGAGTACTTTTCATAATTACAAAGGGAAATCCACGGGTTGAAAATAAGGAAATCCAAGTACTCCTCTCGACAAGTCTGTAAGCAGAAAGTTAGAGCTCAGCATCCATTTACCTTCATTCATTAATGATTAGGATTGAACTCTGAGAAGCATACTTCAAGTATCGTGCCTTTACTATTACTCTAAGAGTGAGTCACGATGCAAGTTTAAAATTTCTAATCAATCCAAAAAATTGCCATTAAAAAACTTGTGTATATTCTTCAACTGATTTAACTTCCCAAAATGGTTTCAACTTCATAAATTCAAATGTTTGGACTTAGATTCCTTCTTCTATCTACAAATGCAAACATTATATGGCAGTCAAATTGTTTTTTGTTTTTTGTTTTTTTTTTTTTAAATTACCGTTCAGAGGCAAACAAATCAATTATCAATTTACATTTTTGTTAATTTGAAGGAATCCTCTTAAGTTTAAAAAATGTATATAATTTCACAGGATTTCTATCAAATAATTTACTTTTTAGGAATCACACAAATAGTTTTTTTAATATAATAAAAATAGTTACATTTTTTATGAATTTCATTCTTGTGTTTACATGTTGCACATTTTCTCTTTAAAAATATTCCCTAGAAAGAGGGAAACTTCATCCTGTAAACTAGATGAAAAATAGCGTGTAACAGCATAAATAAAAAATTCATTTTATAGAAGTGATGACACTTGTTGTTGTGAGTCCCCCAGTACGAGTGACATCGTAACCACGAAAATAGATCTTTTTTATTTAGAAGCAGAAATCAAGTATAAGATCCCTAGACATGGCTCTACCACATTTCACATGATGGATATTGCGACCACCGTAAAACAGCATGCTTCAGCCGCTATTAGTTAATACATCTACGATTTGATCGGGAGTAAAACACATTACTTTCCGATAATGAGAGTGAAATCCCTGACCATCCAGGACACCGTTGCCTAGTTATAGGAATTATCGAAGATCCAACGCGTTAACTAATAGTGGCTGAAGCATGCTATTAGTTAACACACTGGATCTTCGATTCAATCGGGATTCAAACACATGGCTTTACGATAATGAGAGCGAAATCTCTGACCAACCAGGCCATCGTGGCTTAGTTACAGGTATTTATTTTTTAATGTGAGTTTGTGAAAAAAATTTTAAATGAAAATGAAAAACTGAAATTTTCATCTGAGTTTAGTAAAGCAAAATACACAAAACACTGTATATCTTCAATTAGGATTTAAAAATATCCATTATCCTTTCATAACTGAATATATATTTTTGTATTCAATAACCAATATATTTGGTTATAAATTCTCAAAAGATTCAGATCCCTTATATGCTTAATAATGCTACTAAAGTAAGATAACTCAGTGCTATATTATAGTGTATTTAAATAAAGGGTTGTGTTGTGAACAAAAAAAGGCTTTTCCATTGAAAAAGCTAAATCCCTTATGAATTTATTTTTAATAGAGAATTATATAATAACTACAAGAAAACTGAATTAAATGCATTTCACAAAAGTAAAAACAGGAAAAAATGAAGTGTATTTTATAGCTGTTGTTTAATATATTACATGATAGATAAGAAAAAGAAATCTTAAGTTTGAAAGGCACTTGGTGATCAAATTTCACGAACATCTTGGCTCTTGAAAACCTTCAATAAGCTCATGAATTCCCAACAAAAAAAAGGATAAATGAGAGAAATATCTTGGCGAATAATCATTCTTTTTGAGCACAATAATTCTATTAAGAATGCTGATAAGTTATGTTAAGCCTATGTTATATTTGAAAAGAAAATGAATACCACAGTTTGCCGATAAGCCATGATATAATCATTCCTTGAGTACTTGCAGAGAAATTTCATTGGTTAACTCATTTTTATACTAAAAAGAAGGAAATAATTGTTTCATTGAATACGTGTTCTGACTCTGCAGTACCGTTTTCAAGAAACAAATCGATGATGATGATCTATTTAGAAGAAGATCCAATGATATCTTTAGCTCAATGAAGAAGTAAAAATAACTTGCCTCAATCCCAACTGTAATTTGAGCCTTCTTTACGATAATTATTTGGACTAATGGAAAAAATTAACAGGTTGCAGATTTTCAAATGACTTCAATGCTTTTTTTTTATCTTTTTTAATTAAATATTTAAAACTATACTCATATTCTTCATTGATTTGTGTTTTCAGTAAATGCTTATACAGTCAGGATTTATCATATTTATAAATATGTAGAGAAAAATAACAGGGAGTGTTGTAAATGTTAGAAATTCAGGGATAAATTTCAAAGTAATGGTTAAAATCGAAGATATTTTGCTTAGAATTATGTCTAGATTTCGTAAATAGATATAAGAAGTAGTACTTTTCTTATAAAATGATTCTAAAAATGTAAACTTTAAAATAATTCATTTCGTATTTGAAACGTGATTTGGTCAACGATAAATATCTGATCATATTTTCTTAAGTATCTTACAACATATTTTGTGGTTTTGAAATTTCGCTATTTATTTTTAATTTTGTTTTGATAATTATTATTTATTGTATTACTTATTATTTTGGACTAAATGTATTATTTATTATTTAGGATTTATTTCACGATTTTAAATTTAATATATTTAGTTAAATGTCATTTTTAAAATATGTTTTCTTTTTACAAATCTCACTAAAGATAATAAAAAGATAACTTTTAAATTTTACTAAATCTAACACAAACACATTTACCACATAACCAGAAACGTTTTGTCATTCCCTGAAATAAAAATTTGACACGCAATATTAATATGGCAAAACGATCTATATCCATTCATCATTAAATGATACAAATGATTTCGGGTATGATGCAAGTTCATGGATAACATTGTTATAAAATGCCAGTCTTAAAAAAGACAAAATGGGTTACACTATACCATTCATAGTTCTTAAACTATTAACAAGGAAAAATTCTTTGGAAGACTGATTTCTTCTGAGATTATCTTTTCATATTTAGGACACCATTTTCACTTGTCACAGAATAGGAAATATTGAAAATATCCGATCACCCACAGAAGAAAATCTGCCTAAATAGAAAACAGAAGCAGAACATCCAAATAATAATGCTCATGAGTTAGCAAATACTGAATCTGGAATATTCTGATCTAAAATTCAAAGACTTAACTTTAGTTATAGATCTATGCAAATGTAAGTTATAAGCTGATTTCCATAGGACGTCTATAAGTATCTTTTAATAAGTAATTTTTTCTTCATATTGTTAATGATTATTATGAATGCGTTGCAATATTTATGAATTCAAATTATTAGTTATATAATTTCAATGTTTTCATTCAAAATAGATATTGATAAATATGCCTCATTTGCTTAAAAAAATATATGAAAATAAATAAGCAATAATAGTAAATACTTTCAACAGCAGTTAAAGTGGAGAAGGAGAGTTCAATAAAGCATTTATTGATCTGTGATATGGCAATAAATAATCAAAAAATATATATATATATATATATATATTACATTATATTATATCTAGCTATCTATCTGATCTATTTTATCTTAAGATATATATATATATATATAATAAATTCAAATATTTTTTCTTTCTTTGACACTGACATAAATCATTTTTATTTGAATCATACTTATGAATATTAATTAAAAATAAATAAATAAAGAATATCTATTATTATATAATAGCACTCCACGTACATGTGGTTTTATGAATGGCATATGCTTTTTACATCTTAATTACTCAAATGGAAAACCTGAAAATAAATAACAGTAACCAATCAACAGTCTAATTCAGTCTAAAGCAAAAGCAGAATAAATATTCAAATCTAACTATAGGATTAAATTTTATAAATAATTCTGTACTTTAATACTCAAGAGTATAGTGAAAGTATAATAATTTTTTTATGTCCTGTAGCAAAATTAGCTTGGAAAAATTAAAAAGAAATATAATATGAATATTAATTTTATTAATGAGAAGTTCAATTACGAAAAATTATGTGTTGAATGTTTAAGTCCTATATAGATCATATAAAAATAATATAAACTATATGCAACAAGTAAATATTATTACTGGTAAATATTGGAAAAGTGTTCCTTTTTTCTAAATTACAGTGATATAGTTAATAATTACATTAATGATGCGCTTTAATTATGAAATAATATTTTAATAACGTTTAATGAAAGGGATTGAAATAAATAAGTATAAACTAGCAGAAAATATTAAAACATTTTTGTGTTTTTTAATATATTTATAAAAAACAAGGTGAATCACAATTGACAAATTGAAACGAACGACTGCTGTTTGTCATGAAATTTTGTTGTGGGAATAAAAAAATACTGAAAGGTGAAATAATTTTTATGAAAACATATGAATACTTATTAATCTTATAAGGTGCAATCTCATAAAATTAAAAAAAATTGCATTTAAATTCAAAGAGATTTTGTAAGCTTGTAAAACTAATACTGACAAATAAAGAAAGATTTTAATTAAAAACAATTTCTTTTAATTAATAATTACTGGTAGAATCCTTCTTTATGCAGGAAACTTGCAAATAAAATTAAATTTATCATTTATTATGGCAATTTTTTTTGCTATAAGAAGCATTAGAAAAATCAATAAAGTATATAACTTTACACACACATTGTTAAATTCAAATCCATATACATTAACTGTATTTAATTCAAACGGAGAAAATTGTGGGATTAGAGACCATTATCTCTAAACGTAATTTTTAATATGTAAATTTGAATTACTACAAATATATGGATAAATGTACACTAATTAAGTACCAAACCAGTTTTGTTTAAATAAAGTAATTATTTACCAAGAGTTTTTATCGTAATATAAGAATTTATAAAAAGATGTTTTTTCTGCACTTTGTATTAACTCTTATTTGCATATCTTATGAAACTTACTTTCATTCCGACAAAATTTGAACTAGTTTTCCTATTATAAAATGCTTTTTCCTTCCTCCTTTCATTTCAATATTGTACTAAAAATCACTCACGAATATACACATTATTTTAAATTAATTTATCAAATTATTTAAATTATTGAACTTTGAGAAATCTACTAAAATGTTTTCTATTTTTAAATATTATAGAAAACTCTAAAGGGATGTAGATAACAATTATATAGCACGTAGTTTTTACATTTCTCATATTTGTGTTAAAAAATTAAAAACAAATAAAAGTTAATAAAAGTATTTTAACTGTATATAAAATAGAAAGTAAAATAAATTGTAGAAATACATGTATGACAAAAAATGTTAAGTCAATATTAGAAATTCAAAATATAACTATTTTACAGTATACCTATATGGATAGCACTATGAAAACACAGTTTGAATATTAGTATTAAACAGTAATATAGTCCATTATGAAATAATTTTTCATATTTTTATGCAACTTACATGGAAGGTAAATTTAAGAATGCAGATATGTCAAAACAACGTAATTATTTATTAAATTATTGAAATTAAAAAGTATAGTAAGAAGACAAACAACTATAAAATCTGTAGGAACTCTAGGGATTTTGAAGAGTACGAATGCTGTTAAGCAAATGTCACTACAGCCAGGCAAATAAGTCCTCAACAGTTAGAAATGGAATTCATTTTTGCTAAATAAGTGGGTAATTCATACCAGACAGTTTTTACTTTGTCTTATATTTCATCAAATGCAGTTCATGGAAAAGATAGATTATTTAGACTAGCATCAACTCATGAGCAGATTTTTCTAATAGGTAGAGAGTTTGGAGACTATGATGGTGAGAACAATAATCGAATATCTTTTGAATCGTGGACAGTTACAAAAATATATGCTGCATGTTTTCCTGCATTTATTTATTGTAATATGGTATTTCAATCAATCTTATCAGGCAAACTTTGTTTCCGGCAAAAATTAGAATTTTCAAAGATAATAATGAATCTATCCATTGAATGATACTTGCCCACTCTTGGCTGATAAATGCAAAAATGTAATTAACTTTTTCTATGGTCTCGCAATGTCACGGATTCAGGACAATTGATCATTATAGCCTATTTTATAGCTTTCAATAAAGAATCAATTACATAAATCACCTTCTTACACAGAGCAGTCATGATATCTACAGAAAGAATGGTAAAATATTCTTCTATTCTATATTCGAGTCTTTTGTAAATTGTTTCGAAAAATTATCCAAGCTATATCACATGAGAAAAGTGCACTAAAATAATGCTTATAAAAGATTATTCATTAATCTAAAATTTTTCAATTATTTTTGTGCTGACCACTACATAGTGATAAGAAATGATAGCAAGATAAAGCATTAGTATGAATGATTTTTCATTGTTATAACCATATATTTTTCAATGTTAATTTGAAGAAATTAAACATAATTACATATGAGTAAAAGGAAACTAGTTGCACTTTAATTTTACTAAAACTCTTTAATTTCATTACTTTCATTCCAAAAATTGACTTACTGATTACAAAAAATATTTACTGAATAATAACATTCAAATTGGCGCTTATTAGTAATCATACTTTCCTCATACTGTCAATCTCTCTATAACTTGGGGGATTTAAAATTCCATAAGCAATATCAAGATTTAACTTCAGGTATACTTTTTATATCCTCATAAAATATTTTCTTTACCATTAATTTAATGTAATCTAACCTAGTATTTACCATCTTAAATCTCTACAAATTTTTAGTCACGGATTAAGAGCATACAAAATGTTCTAACTTAGATATTTTCAAGTGCTTATATTTCTACTCAATTGAATGGGTAAGTATACACTTGATGAATTATAAAATAAATATTAATTTAATTCAGAAATTAATTGTTTTTCTTTTATAACAATAAATTAAAAGTACTTTTCTAATTTTTTGCAGAAACAAACGCTTAAAGAATTTTTTTTTTATCTTTAGAAATTATAATGCTGTTTCCTATAATAAAAAGGGAAGTTGATATTGGTTAAGAATCCACTTCAAAAACAAGTCTTCATTTTTTAAAAATGATGTTTTATGGAGAAAGAAAATGGAAAATATCTTATTCTAAATTCGAAAGGTTACAGTCACATTTTTCCATAGTTTCTTGTCCGGTGAAGATTAATGTAAATAAATGAATTCTTACCAATTAATCTTTTGTAATCCTTGAAATAAACTTCTTGTAGAGAAGTGTTTTCCATATTTTTAAAATGAGGTAAATGTGAACAAATTGGAAATCCGTTTTTCAGGAGTTGAAAAAATCGTAGGAAATGTGGCTAAAAAATATGAGTAAAATTCAAATTATGTTGAATTTTTAACATTTCTCTACATCAACTTATCATGTTATAATGCTATTTCCGCTTAAGATCAATCATTTATTCAAAAAGTTTGAAACAACGTTCAGGTAACTTATTGGTCAAAGATTTCTGTAAAACATTTTAGCATCCAATTTATATTTTTATATCAGTAGTTTCAACCTTCTAGGAAAACTTTTCATAAATAGTTAGCTGCATTTTTTCTTTGCACTGGAGAAAGCCAAGAAAATCCCCAAGCTTCTAACCCAAAAAATAAAAATCCAACATACATTGTTCAACAATTGTTGGAACTGTGCTCAAGATCCCCTGCATCCAGCTGAGTCCAAAGAAATACATAAACTCTACAAGCAAAAGCTTTCAAATTCAATTATCTAACCAAGCAGAATATAATTATTATTGCTTTCAATGTATTTCTTCAGCATTACCTAAATGTTCATTTTATAATTAATATAATGTTTTTATGTTTCTAATTTTATTTAAAAATCTCTTGTGAGTCACTGTACTCATAATTGTCATTGTCTGCAATTTTTATAATTTTGGACATAAAATCCATCCGATGCTTTCAGGTCAACCAGATACAGAGACATAGAGAGAAGTATTGAAAAATTATCAGTGCTACTTCTATTTTTATTTATACTTTCTATGCCTCAAACATCATATCAGAAAACAACTGATAAAAGCAACTGGAATTTATATCAATTTTTACATACAATAAAATAATGTGAATAAATTAGATTGCAAAGAATATTCAGAATAAAAAAATGAACTTAAAAACAGGTAAACTCAGAAAAAATATTGAGGAAAAATTACAATGTGTGTATGAGAAGAAAAATACCAAACTGCTCAATAAGCACTGTCAAAATTATCCTTCTATCATTTCTTACCAGAAAACAAAATGCTTATTAAATCTTTAAATATTTATGAAGATTATTCAATGAAAAATAAGCATGATATACATTTTTTTAAAAAATCAATCCAAAAGTATACAGTTACAAGCATTTGTTTTACAATATTAAAATTCCCGAAATCTCTTTTGGTTTAATGTGTAAGTGCATCACATTCCCTTTTACATTAAGCCAACAAATTGACATGAAGAATGCTCTAATAATAATTTCTATTGGGACATGTTCTTATTTTTTTATCCTTTTCTTCAACTAAAGCTGTTTCCATGTCTTTCTAAGCAGCTCATCTCTACCGGCCAACTCTTGGAAGTGGTGCTTCAAAACCAGAGCACGTATTCAATAAGACAATTAATTCCTTCTTTTTTAATATAAGACAATGTTAATAGGGGAAGTTTTATTCTGTAAGTTCTCAAGTTGTAATTATATCACAGCTTAGCGATAAGCTACTGCATTAATTTCGATCTTATTTCCTAGGCTTAACATAATTTAGTAGAATTCTTAAAGATAATTTTCCACCTAAATAGAATAGTTATTTGAATAATTATTTATTCGGTTTCTTTTCAAAATCTTATATTTTAATTGAAAACGTGCCAATTTACTTTCTGGATACTGCGATATTTTTCTCAATTTAAGAACTTAACTCTTCGCGCCATTTGATTAATAAGCTATAATTTAATAGATGGTTTCAGTTTGTCAGTTTTATTTAAGTATTTATTTTTAGATATTAAAATTGAGATAGGATAAACGTCACTAGATTTTAGGTAAATTTACCTAGTTAGTAATTAAAAAATATCCCATTACTAACAAAAAACTTTCAATGCTACAGTTTTTATTAAACATTTATGTGTTATATGCTTTTGGACTGAAATTCATTTCGAATTAACTTTGTTAGTCTCTGTTGCTAAACACTTTTGTATTTACAAAACAATTATCTATTTAATTATCTATTTAAATGTAGTATTAAAGTATTTTTTATCATGATAGTTGTACAACATTTCTAGTTCGCTTGAATAATCTAAAATCCAGCAATATTTTTTTAATTAAAACAATATTGCTAATAATTGTCGTATCCCATAAAATATATAATCAAGGATGCAATATCACTTTGCTTTTATATAGCAATTCCAACACGACAGATCTATGGTTTATTCGGGATTCCAACTGATTCAGACTCTCTGATTACTTAGATTAATCAGAGCACTTACGAAGGTCACCAAAGCTTTAAAGTTAAATTAAAAACCTTTTAATCGTATTCTATGTTATTTAACACTCAATAAAAAAATGTTAAGTAAGAATAAACCTTCTTGTGCCAGAATAGCAAAGGTTGTGTCAAAATTTTCCAAATGTATGGTTATTCTTAATTCAAATCTTAAATATATTTCTATTCACATAAATAACATAAAATTTAGGATAGTAAATGTTTCAATAAAACTTTAAATAGTTTAGGTATAAATTAATTTTCTTATACAGAGGAAAAATTTTTGGAGCTTAAATTGCAGAAAAATTTGACATAGTAATAAAATAATATAAAAATATTATTATTTACTAAGAAAATATTATTATTGAAAAAAAAATATCTTTTTAAAAAATATTTTTCTTAAAAAGTTTTTTTTCAAAGTCTTAGTAAATAAATAATATTTTTTCATGGTCTTAGTAAATAAGTAATAATATAAAAATATTATTTATTTACTATGACCATGAAAAAAAATATTATTTATTTACTAAGACTTTGCAAAAAAATATATTTTTAAAAAATATTTTTTAAAAAGATATTTTTTTTTCAAAGAAAACAAAAAATAACGAGCATTTTTATAATAAATATTAAAATATATTAAAATACAGTACATAAACATAAAACAACTTCATTGATATCAACAAAAATTATTTCCTACGCATTAAACAAATATTATTTGCTAAATAGCAACTGTGAGACAATATATTGATTCAGAGAGATCTATTAAAATCATAAGCGTCCCACAAAATGTAATTTTATCAAGATGAAAAATACAACATTCAACTAAAAATTATAATTTTTTTGACTAGAAAAGCTGCAAAAATTAATTAGTTAAATCTCAAGTTTAAAAGTGAAAGTTTGCCCTCACACATTCCAAAAAGCAATTATTTTCCTCAAATTTCGCAACAAACTTTGATAAAATTTCTTTCCGTAAGAAAAAAAATAATGAATGAGAAAATAATTACATTTATAATATCCGATAAAATTACGAGAATATTAAAAGTGAAAAGAAATATTCACGAGTAATTATTCCTTTTAAAGAGGATAATGCACAGAATTCTGTTAAATTCTATTTAAAAAACTCAGATAATAATGGTGAAGAAAGAAATTATTTTGAAGATATGCTGCAGATTTTCTATGGCCATATCTATTATATATATAAAATAATAAAAAAATGTAAGTGAATGAATGAGGCTTGATTTTAAGCACTTTATTTGTGGAGTTATAATGTATAAAAAACAACGAGAAGTGCTTTCCAGAAGAAAGATATATATGAGATTCAAGGAAAAAGAATGGCTTGTAAAATTAATATTTTCTAATTTTTATCAATTATTTTATTTATAGTTTATTTGAATGATGTTTTACAATAAAGAATGTGATCTCGTTTAAAATAAATTGCAGAAGATTAGTATATTTGAAATAAAAATTTCTGTTGTAATAAATTTATCAATGACTACAAACAAGAATCTCTTCCTCCTTGTTTTAGTGTATTCCCATTAGGCGATGTAAAGGGAAAAACGAAAACACGTTCTCGGCAGTGATGGGAAACAGTAATTTTATTCAAAAATTAGTCATAGGTGTATTGAGTGAGTTTTCCGAAACTAAATTTAAATTTCTGATAAAATATAGAAATATTAATTTTGTTTATTATAAAATTCAGGGAAAATAAATTACATGCGAAAATACTTTATTTTTCAAAATTGTTAATAATTTTTTATATAGAAAAGTATCTCGATATATCTTATAGTCACTTTTAGTCTTATTTAATTTGAACAATAAGCTAGCTCATTTGCTTTGCTATTGGAAATTCATGTTGAAAAAATTTTAAAATGCCCCATATTAGTTTCTTTGAAATTTTAAAATCTATCGTAAAAGACGATAGCGTAATACTTTTTTTACATAAGTATACTATAGAACTGTACTTAACAGCATTTAATTGATAATTATATTACATAAAAAGATCAAAAAAGGATTTTATTTGAAAAAAGAAATAAGAAGTAATAAAACAAAATATCAATTTTTAAATCCCGTTGTAACTTGTGTTATATGTCAGTTAGTGTATGTGTGCAAGCATCCTTCATAAAATAATCTATGCAGAGATAAAAATTTTTTAAAGTCATGAAAGAAAAGAAAATATACTGGTTAAATAATTTTATGATTTATATTATTTTTGATGATTTACGTTACAAAAGTTTGTCACTAAAAAGTATATTTTCCTTATAATTTTGAATTAAAACACATAAATTTTTATAGAGTATTGAAAAATTAAATAATTAATAACTATTTACATTTAAATTAGTCTTTACAAAATTTTGTAGTTAATAATAATCCCTTAATTTCTTTTAATTATATGCAAATGTAAATTCTTTATATTTCTATTGCAACATGGATGTAAACTGTTATAAAGATATAAAACCTATTTCTGTATAGTTCAAAGCAAAATACTAAAAAAAGGAGCCCCAACAACATAATAAAAATATGCCCGTAAAAAAAGTTAATATCTGGGTAAGAATTTTGCAAAAGCAGATTTTTTATAAAATTTGAGCTTCAACGTGAACATATCCCCTTTAACAAAAGTTTAAAAAGTTTAAAAAATCCAAAATTTTCCGTAATATTATTCGGGTGCATCAAACATTTTTGGATACGTCGGAATATTCTGGTATGAATAAGATGATTCCATTAGAAAACGAAAACCATTTAAATTATAAAAATAAAAGCCAAAAACAGTAAAATTTTAAAAATAACTTTAATATTGATAAAAGATTAAAATAAAAATTTGTTTTAAAAGGAAAAAAGAGACAGAATCAAAATATTGTTATATTTGTGTCGTTCTTTATACATGTTTAGCAATTTTATCATTTTCCTCGGTAAAAATAATAATGATAGCAGTCATTGTTTCATGAAGTTATAATTAACTTCTATATATATATAAACAAACTTATTTTCAGGAATATTTTGCAGCTTATTCATAATTTATACTTAATTTTATTTTATAGGTGGGACACTTGAATTGATGTTTTTTGTTGAAAAATCGTAAATATATATAGCTGTGGATTACTAACTACATTGCGGTTGTTAAAATCATATATTGTGAGCAGTTAGTGTAGAATTTTTTCCGCGTATACTAACATCTTTTTTATAGTTTTTGCAATAAAATGTAACTAATATCTTCAAATAAAAATATTATAAGATATTTTTGAAATTAAAGAAATGATCATGGCTAAGAATTGCTTTATGAAATAATCATTCTAAGCGAAAAGTGTTTGTTATTTTATGTTTAGAATAATATCTTAGAGAGTCGAAATAATATCTTGGTCGTTTTGATATACAGGCAATCATAATAAAAAACGAAGCAGTCTTTCATTAAGAATGCCAAGAGTTTTTACTTTAGTGCAAATTATTTATTTATACATGATTTTTAACAAAATAAACCTAATGCTACTGTTGGAAATTTTACTTCAGGAGTTTTCAATTCTGGGTTCAGATTTTATTTGTTCGTAAGATGTATTGGATGAATAAATGATTTAAAATAATGAATGAAAATGAAAAGCATTTTCCAAACATGAAGCAAGAATAAAATAGCATATTGTTGCGAATATCTACAGTGAAAGGATTAAAAGATTGAAATAATTTTTGAGAAAAACAACAGCGAATTTTTTTAAATAAAAAAAACTCTAAATTTCAATTTTTAAAAATGTAATCTTGAAGCCAAAAAAATCTAAGTGTTACTTTGCCTGACTTTTCCTCAATAAACTTAAAGAATGATAAAATAGTTTTTATATGAGAATTATACAATTTGCGTGTGTTTTCCTATGTAGTATATTTTAAATAAACCTAATAGTATTTTATTTATAAAAATGTTTGTAATTTGGGAACTAAATAGTTTTAAGCTGTAAACTCTTATTTTTCCTTTGTAGGATATTTTTTGATTTTAAGAACTACTTTATTTGTCTTTATTAAAGTATGAGCACTTGAATTTCAATGTACCTGACTTCAGATTCAGAACAGAAGACTAACAATATTTTTAATTTTCCGTCAAAACATTCAAATTGAGCTCAAATAGATAAATATGCTGTAGGTGACATTTCTGTAACTAACGCATCAGTCATGGTAGGGTTAAGGTGATCTTACTCTGGTACATTAACAGGCGTCGCCGTTGGAGTGGAAGATCAACAAGAGCATGGTCCACACCATAAATGGACACTCGGTTCTGGACACATGAAATGACCACTCGAGCTCTCTCTTTCTAACAAGTAGGAATCGATTTTTCGTTCCAATACATACCGAGTAGGTTGACATATCGAGTGATGTCTCCCAAAGTGACCCCTTTCCTTACAGTTTAATTTCCTCTGGAAAGGATACATTTCTTGCAAAAGTCTCACGAATGACAGTTTTGATGTGCTCGCGTATTGGAGGCCACTTCATCATGAATTTATAACTGAGTTATAATACATGCTGAATTAAGTGGCCATCAACAAGACTGACTGTGTCAACAAAGAATTTATGGTCGAAATACTAAAAATGCAATTAAATTTTAAGCTGTGCAGTCACATCCTTAGTCTTTATTGAATAAATGCAGGCTTAGCTCACAGTGAGTGTATATATAATAAAAAAGACAAAAGAAGAAAATCAAGTATATATAACATTTAAATTTGACAATAAATATTAGGAATAATTTACAGTAAATTATGTAATATTTATGGACAAGTTCATTCATTTCGAAAGCGGTATTTATTAAAATTAAATTCGTGATATCACAAAATATACATATGAACTTTTACAATTCATAACCTAAAATTTATGCAATATTTTAAAACATCATCAGATGTAGTTTAACAAAACTGTTGCAATAATTAAAATAGAAAAAAATTTCATAAAGGGAGAATTTAGCTTAAATATTACACATCCGCTTTGTATATAAAAATAATTTTTAATTTATTAATAAAATGTAAATGAATAACGCTTAATAATAGAATGCAAAACAACAATTAATAAAGAGGCCAATAATACTAAAACTGATACTGATAAAATTAACATTCTAATAATAATATTAATAATACAATGAATTAAATGCAAAAGAGTTGTAAAATTTCTTACACAAATACGTGACAAGTTCATGTAATTATGCTAAAAATATATCACATATAAAAGTGGTAGTAATTTAAGATTCATTCAAAGTTCTGCTCTTTTAGGAGACTGTAAAAAGGCCAAGCACTTTAAAAATAATCATTAGAAAATTTTTTTACTGCTTATTTGTGGACAAAATTGTATTTGTCTTCCTTTTTTCAAGTAAGCAAGATTGTTTTCAGTTTTAAATTTAATTTTACATAGATTTTTACGTCTAGTGATGTTTTAGTTAAATATATTGATGAAAATAACTCAATATATAATGTTGAAAGTGATGATAGATAAAATAAATAGTAACATCATATATATACATACTTTCAAATAATTGTTTAAATCTGCTTCTTGAAACCTAATACAATAAAAAACGTAAATAATGATAAATAAATGAAAAAATAACAAGATATTCGTGTAACAATACAAAAATTTACTTTTTTTAAAATATAACTATTTTAGTATATATATTATATTTAATGTAAAATATCATATTATTTAAACAATAATTAATCATTTCTCTTTATTTGGAACAAAATAATAAAAACAATTCTTTTAAAATGGAAAACGTTTCTGGGCTTAATGAAGATAGAACTTTTACTTCTTTACTTCGTTGATCCACATAGTAGACAGCGTAAAATTGCTATAAGGCTGCCTGACATACACAGTGAATTCTTTCATGGAAGACATTACATTCAATGTGAGCTATATTCATATATCTCAAAAGAGGAAACCTGGAAAATCTCAAAGCTTTATTGCTGACACACATGCAGGATCAACTCCTTTTCTTCTGAAAAATGTTGTCCCCTGTTTCATTGTTGAGAAGGAATTTTATACGGTATCATATATATAATAGTAAATAGATGCACGTAATCTACTTATCCATGATTATATTGAATCACTTCAATCTGAACTCCTAATTTTTGATTCCATTGAAATTTAAGCCTGAATTTATGAAATATGTGTAAGTTCAGGAAAATTACTAGCAGGAAATAGTTAAATTTACAGATAGTGTTAGCTCACAATCCTATAATTAGCTCTCTAAACTCAGTTCAAGAAATAGAATCCTGCTGCGGTAGTACTTCGAACTCTTTTTAAATATTAAGTCCCAATTATATTATTCCAGGTGTTCAAAATGTGACTGTAGAGTGACGAATAAATAAAATCAACCTTATACATTTTAAAATATATGCTCTTAACGTAAATATCTTGTGGACTGATCTTTCCTGAAGATATTGTTGAAATTTTCCATTTCTCGTTTATGAGTAGTTAAAATACAACTAGTTTCATATATTTTGTCAATTGATGCTCTGTTAAATTATGTATAATTTCTTTATTACTTCAATTATTCCAAATATTATGTATGTATATGAAAATATCTCATAAAGTTTTTGATATTGTGTGTATATGAAATGGGGTAAGATGCTTAAATTTCTCTAATAAAAATGTTAAAATGTAGATCATAATATCACAAAGTGGTTTGTTATATTGATAAATTAAATTCATTTAAACTTGTTTTTAACAATTGCAGTAATACATTCTAGACTATATGCAACAATATATTCTAGACTATATGCAACAATGTATATAATGATTGTAAAATTCAACTTTATACATAAAGCTTGTTATGAGAAGGAAAAATTAAGACAAGAAATTTTGACTTAAAAACTAAAATTTTCTAAATTATATTTTATCATAAATGATTTTAAAAAATTTTTAAATAAGTTCAAGATAAGATATTAATTTTAATAACAATTTAGTGAAGTGAAGATATATTATTGTTGACATTTATAACGTAAAGTATTTTAATTATTATCAATGTTCCAAATAGAAATCAGAAACTATGTTTTTAAATTCACATTTCCATTTTGAATGCTTTACTAATTTTATTATATTGAAAAAGGAAGCAATAATTGAAAATAAATCAAAATAATCACATGCTTGATTCATTTTATATATTGCATCTATTTCTACATATGTAGTAAATAACAAACATCAGCAAATTTAATACTCGCAACAAACAAGCAATTTTCTATGTAATTTAAATTCTCTCCAACAATAAATTTTTGTCCTCAAAATTAAGCTGCTTTTTCCCAAAAACATTTCAATAATGCTGCCGTATAATACCGCCGTAAGAAAATATTATTATTTTTTTATAAAAAGTAAAAGATTGATACCTAAATTAAACAAAAACGGGAATGACAATGAAACTTTTTATTCTCTTAGAATTAGAAGTAGCATATTTTTATAAATTGATACAAGAAATGTATTAAGATAAAATAAAAACAAATATTTTTCACTCGGTAAAAACTAAGATATCAACTAAGAATGAGAATTATTGCTAAAAAAATGAAGAGAACTGAAAACATCCGAGTATTACAAACTGTCATATTCCAGGAATTTACATACGTTATTCTTAACGACAACAAATAAAACATTGTATTAACCAAATTTTGCAATAAAATTAATTGCAGTTATATTCGTCACAAATTTCTTCGAATTTTATGCCATTTTATATTCTGCAGATAAATAGTTTTCAAATAAACTTGTAATGATTTCTTTTCCAGAAAAAATGCGCCTGTTTTATTCATCATTGCTTTAATTTATAAAAATATTCCATGCCTTACACTCAGTTTATTTGTGGAGGAACACAGTACAATTGACAATAATTTTGAATATAATGGAAACAATTTTTTCATTTCTCAAAGAATTTTGATGATTATGTTTTTGAAAGTTATCTTCTAATGTTACAGTATTTTAAAATATGTACATAATGTCCTAAAATTAGTATTAAAATAAACCTAACTCATATTAATTATAAAAAGGCATATTTAAAAAATAGTTGAAAATTCGACTACACTAGATATTTTGTTTCATAATCATTAACTTTGAGGAATTGCGTGAATTATTTTCTAAAATTTATTCTTAATTATATTAGATTTGATTGAAATTATCATAATTATAAAAAATTTCGATTGCAGAAATTAATTAAAAATACACAGATTAATTAGCAAGTTTCAGAAATGGAAAAATTTTAGTTAATTAAGCAATATTATTAAGGATTATTATGAATTATTTCTTAAGAATTTCTTTGAATAAATTAAATTTGTTTAGATTTGTGTTATTTATAATTTTACTGCTTTTCTTATACAACAAAGAACACAAACATATCATATAGTAGTAAAATTTCTGATACATAATTTTCTTTAAAAATTTACGTTGAGGAATAGCAATATAAAATTATTGTATTTTTTTATTAGATACAGCTTAAATTTATTTAAAACTTTTTTATCACATCAGAGATTTTTTTGCAACTTAAGTAAAGACTCCACTTGTAGCAATAGTTTAATTTCTTAAGCAATATTTTAAAAAATAGGATTATATTTGCTTTGTAATAATTTTATCAGTTTCTTGGGTTAATAGTTTTTTTATTAAATTGGTTACGATTACTACCTAAGGCATTTTTTAATAATGTAATAAGGTTTTATCCTGAAATTTTAATTTTTAAAGTAAATAACAGAAGGAAAAAAGGTATTATTTTGTTTTGTTTATGTTTGATTTAGATTAATTTTATGTTTTTTAGATTTATTTTATTTAGATATTATGTTATAGTGATAGTGCTATAAAGTGATTCTGCTTAAAATCTTATAACTGAATGGTAATGAGTCCAAAGAAATACATAAACTCTACAAGCAAAAGCTTTCAAATTCAATTATCTAACCAAGCAGAATATAATTATTATTGCTTTCAATGTATTTCTTCAGCATTACATAAATGTTCATTTTATAATTAATATAATGTTTTTATGTTTCGAATTTTATTTAAAAATCTCTTGTGAGTCACTGTACTCATAATTGTCATTGTCTGCAATTTTTATAATTTTGGACATAAAATCCATCCGATGCTTTCAGGTCAACCAGATACAGAGACATAGAAGTATTGAAAAATTATCGGTGCTACTTTTATTTTTATTTATACTTTCTATGCCTCAAACATCATATCAGAAAACAACTGATAAAAGCAACTGGAATTTATATCAATTTTTACATACAATAAAATAATGTGAATAAATTAGATTGCAAAGAATATTCAGAATAAAAAAATGAACTTAAAAACAGGTAAACTCAGAAAAAATATTGAGGAAAAATTACAATGGGTGTATGAGAAGAAAAATAGCAAACTGCTCAATAAGCACTGTCAAAATTATCCTTCTATCATTTCTTACCAGAAAACAAAATGCTTATTAAATCTTTAAATATTTATGAAGATTATTCAATGAAAAATAAGCATGATAGACATTTTTTGAAAAAATCAATCCAAAAGTATACAGTTACAAGCATTTGTTTTACAATATTAAAATTTCCGAAATCTCTTTTGGTTTAATGTGTAAGTGCATCACATTCCCTTTTACATTAAGCCAACAAATTGACATGAAGAATGCTCTAATAATAATTTCTATTGGGACATGTTCTTATTTTTTTATTCTTTTCTTCAACTAAAGCTGTTTCCATGTCTTTCTAAGCAGCTCATCTCTACCGGCCAACTCTTGGAAGTGGTGCTTCAAAACCAGAGCACGTATTCAATAAGACAATTAATTCCTTCTTTTTTAATATAAGACAATGTTAATAGGGGAAGTTTTATTCTGTAAGTTCTCAAGTTGTAATTATATCACAGCTTAGCGATAAGCTACTGCATTAATTTCGATCCTATTTCCTAGGCTTAATATAATTTAGTAGAATTCTTAAAGATAATTTTCCACCTAAATAGAATAGTTATTTGAATAATTATTTATTCGGTTTCTTTTCAAAATCTTATATTTTAATTGAAAACGTGCCAATTTACTTTCTGGATACTGCGATATTTTTCTCAATTTAAGAACTAAACTCTTCGCGCCATTTGATTAATAAGCTATAATTTAATAGATGGTTTTAGTTTGTCAGTTTTATTTAAGTATTTATTTTTAGATATTAAAATTGAGATAGGATAAACGTCACTAGATTTTAGGTAAATTTATCTAGTTAGTAATTAAAAAATATCCCATATATATTACTAACAAAAAACTTTCAATGCTACAGTTTTTATTAAACATTTATGTGTTATATGCTTTTGGACTGAAATTCATTTCGAATTAACTTTGTTAGTCTCTGTTGCTAAACACTTTTGTATTTACAAAACAATTATCTATTTAATTATCTATTTAAATGTAGTATTAAAGTATTTTTTATCATGACAGTTGTACAACATTTCTAGTTCGCTTGAATAATCTAAAATCGAGCAATATTTTTTTAATTAAAACAATATTGCTAATAATTGTCGTATCCCATAAAATATATAATCAAGGATGCAATATCACTTTGCTTTTATATAGCAATTCCAACACGACAGATCTATGGTTTATTCGGGATTCCAACTGATTCAGACTCTCTGATTACTTAGATTAATCAGAGCACTTGCGAAGGTCACCAAAGCTTTAAAGTTAAATTAAAAACCTTTTAATCGTATTCTATGTTATTTAACACTCAATAAAAAATGTTAAGTAAGAATAAACCTTTTTGTGCCAGGATAGCAAAGGTTGTGTCAAAATTTTCCAAATGCATGCTTATTCCTAATTCAAATCTTAAATATATTTCTATTCACATAAATAACATAAAATTTAGGATAGTAAATGTTTCAATAAAACTTTAAATAGTTTAGGTATAAATTAATTTTCTTATACAGAGGAAAAATTTTTGGAGCTTAAATTGCAGAAAAATTTGACATAGTAATAAAATAATATAAAAATATTATTATTTACTAAGAAAATATTATTATTTAAAAAAAAATATCTTTTTAAAAAATATTTTTCTTAAAAAGTTTTTTTTCAAAGTCTTAGTAAATAAATAATATTTTTTTCATGGTCTTAGTAAATAAATAATAATATAAAAATATTATTTATTTACTATGACCATGAAAAAAAATATTATTTATTTACTAAGACTTTGCAAAAAATATTTTTTTAAAAAATATTTTTTAAAAAGATATTTTTTTTCAAAGAAAACAAAAAATAACGAGCATTTTTATAATAAATATTAAAATATATTAAAATACAGTACATAAACATAAAACAACTTCATTGATATCAACAAAAATTATTTCCTACGCATTAAACAAATATTATTTGCTAAATAGCAACTGTGAGACAATATATTGATTCAGAGAGATCTATTAAAATCATAAGCGTACCACAAAATGTAATTTTATCAAGATGAAAAATACAACATTCAACTAAAAATTATAATTTTTTTGACTAGAAAAGCTGCAAAAATTAATTAGTTAAATCTCAAGTTTAAAAATGAAAGTTTGCCCTCACACATTCCAAAAAGCAATTATTTTCCTCAAATTTCGCAACAAACTTTGATAAAATTTCTTTCCGTAAGAAAAAAAATAATGAATGAGAAAATAATTACATTTATAATATCCGATAAAATTACGAGAATATTAAAAGTGAAAAGAAATATTCACGAGTAATTATTCCTTTTAAAGAGGATAATGCACAGAATTCTGTTAAACTCTATTTAAAAAACTCAGATAATAATGGTGAAGAAAGAAATTATTTTGAAGATATGCGGCAGATTTTCTATGGCCATATCTATTATATATATAAAATAATAAAAAAATGTAATTGAATGAGAGAGAGAGAGAGAG
The DNA here is from genome assembly GCA_030067965.1 of Latrodectus elegans. Lineage (NCBI taxonomy): Eukaryota > Metazoa > Arthropoda > Arachnida > Araneae > Theridiidae > Latrodectus > Latrodectus elegans. Next base: position 81,024,400 of record CM057816.1, read on the forward strand.
AATGAGACTTGATTTTAAGCACTTTATTTGTGGAGTTATAATATATAAAAAACAACGAGAAGTGCTTTCCAGAAGAAAGATATATATGAGATTCAAGGAAAAATAATGGCTTGTAAAATTAATATTTTCTAATTTTTATTAATTTATTTATTTATAGTTTATTTGAATGATGTTTTACAATAAAGAATGTGATCTCGTTTAAAATAAATTGCAGAAGATTAGTATATTTGAAATAAAAATTTCTGTTGTAATAAATTTATCAAAGACTACAAACAAGAATCTCTTCCTCCTTGTTTTAGTGTATTCCCATTAGGCGATGTAAAGGGGAAAACGAAAACACGTTCTCGGCAGTGATGGAAAACAGTAATTTTATTCAAAAATTAGTCATAGGTGTATTGAGTGAGTTTTCCCAAACTAAATTTAAATTTCTGATAAAATATAGAAATATTAATTTTGTTTATTATAAAATTCGGGGAAAATAAATTACATGCAAAAATACTTTATTTTTCAAAATTGTTAATAATTTTTTATATAGAAAAGTATCTCGATATATCTTATAGTCACTTTTAGTCTTATTTAATTTGAACAATAAGCTAGCTCATTTGCTTTGCTATTGGAAATTCATGTTGAAAAAATTTTAAAATGTCCCATATTAGTTTCTTTGAAATTTTAAAATCTATCGTAAAAGACGATAGCGTAATACTTTTTTTACATAAGTATACTATAGAACTGTACTTAACAGCATTTAATTGATAATTATATTACATAAAATGATCAAAAAAGGATTTTATTTGAAAAAAGAAATAAGGAGGAATAAAACAAAATATCAATTTTTAAATCCCGTTGTAACTTGTGTTATATGTCAGTTAGTGTAATGTGTGCAAGCATCCTTCATAAAATAATCTATACAGAGATAGAAATTTTTTAAAGTTATGAACGAAAATAAAATATACTGGTTAAATAATCATATGGTTTATATTATTTTTGATGATTTACGTTACAAAAGTTTGTCACTAAAAAGTATATTTTCCTTATAATTTTGAATTAAAACACATGAATTTTTATAGAGTATTGAAAAATTAAATAATTAATAACTATTTACATTTAAATTAGTCTTTAAAAAATTTTGTAGTTAATAATAATCCCTTAATTTCTTTTAATTATATGCAAATGTAAATTCTTTATATTTCTATTGCAACATGGATGTAAACTGTTATAAAGATGTAAAACCTATTTCTGTATAGTTCAAAGCAAAATACTAAAAAAAGGAGCCCCAACAACATAATAAAAATATGCCCGTAAAAAAAGTTAATATCTGGGTAAGAATTTTGCAAAAGCAGATTTTATATAAAATTTGAGCTTCAACGTGAACATATCCTTTAACAAAAGTTTGAAAAGTTTAAAAAATCCAAAATTTTCCGTAATATTATTCGGGTGCATCAAACATTTTTGGATATGTCGGAATATTCTGGTATGAATAAGATGATTCCTTTAGAAAACGAAAACCATTTAAATTATAAAAATAAAAGCCAAAAACAGTAAAATTTTAAAAATAACTTTAATATTGATAAAAGATTAAAATAAAAATTTGTTTTAAAAGGAAAAAAGAGACAGAATCAAAATATTGTTATATTTGTGTCGTTCTTTATACATGTTTACCAATTTTATCATTTTCCTCGGTAAAAATAATAATGTTAGCAGTCATTGTTTCATGTTATAATTAACTTCTATATATATATATAAACAAACTTATTTTCAGGAATATTTTGCAGCTTATTCATAATTTATACTTAATTTTATTTTATAGGTGGGACACTTGAATTGATGTTTTTTGTTGAAAAATCGTAAATATATATAGCTGTGGATTACTAACTACATTGCGGTTGTTAAAATCATATATTGTGAGCAGTTAGTGTAGAATTTTTTCCGCGTATACTAACATTTTTTTTATAGTTTTTGCAATAAAATGTAACTAATATCTTCAAATAAAAATATTATAAGATATTTTTGAAAGGAAAGAAATGATCATGGCTAAGAATTGCTTTATGAAGTAATCATTCTAAGCGAAAAGTGTTTGTTATTTTATGTTTAGAATAATATCTTAGAGAGTCGAAATAATATCTTGGTCGTTTTGATATACAGGCAATCATAACAATAAACGAAACAGTCTTTAATTAAGAATGCCAAGAGTTTTTACTTTAGTGCAAATTATTTATTTATACATGATTTTTAACAAAATAAACCTAATGCTACTGTTGGAAATTTTACTTCAGGAGTTTTCAATTGTGGGTTCAGATTTTATTTGTTCGTAAGATGTATTGGATGAATAAATGATTTAAAATAATGAATGAAAATGAAAAGCATTTTCCAAACATGAAGCAAGAATAAAATAGCATATTGTTGCGAATATCTACAGTGAAAGGATTAAAAGATTGAAATAATTTTTGAGAAAAACAACAGCGAATTTTTTTAAATAAAAAAAACTCTAAATTTCAATTTTTAAAAATGTAATCTTGAAGCCAAACAATTTAAGTGTTACTTTGCCTGACTTTTCCTCAATAAACTTAAAGAATGATAAAATAGTTTTTATATGAGAATTACAATTTGCGTGTGTTTTCCTATGTAGTATATTTTAAATAAACCTAATAGTATTTTATTTATAAAAATGTTTGTAATTTGGGAACTAAATAGTTTTAAGCTGTAAACTCTTATTTTTCCATTGTAGGATATTTTTTTTATTTTAAGAACTACTTTATTTGTCTTTATTAAAGTATGAGCACTTGAATTTCAATGTACCTGACTTCAGATTCAGAACAGAAGACTAAAAATATTTTTAATTTTCCGTCAAAACATTCAAATTGTGCTCAAATAGATAAATATGCTATAGGTGACATTTCTGTAACTAACGCATCAGTCATGGTAGGGTTAAGGTGATCTTACTCTGGTACATTAACAGGCGTCGCCGTTGGAGTGGAAGATCAACAAGAGCATGGTCCACACCATAAATGGACACTCGGTTCTGGACACATGAAATGACCACTCGAGCTCTCTCTTTCTAACAAGTAGGAATCGATTTTTCGTTCCAATACATACCGAGTAGGTTGACATATCGAGTGATGTCTCCCAAAGTGACCCCTTTCCTTACAGTTTAATTTCCTCTGAAAAGGATACATTTCTTGCAAAAGTCTCACGAGTGACAGTTTTGATGTGCTCGCGTATTGGAGGCCACTCCATCATGAATTTATAACTGAGTTATAATGCATGTTGAATTAAGTGCCCATCAACAAGACTGACTGTGTCAACAAAGAATTTATGGTCGAAATACTAAAAATGCAATTAAATTTTAAGCTGTGCAGTCACATCCTTAGTCTTTATTGAATAAATACAGGCTTAGCTCACAGTGAGTGGTAGTAATTTAATGAAAGTGGTAGTAATTTAAGATTCATCCAAAATATTCTGCTCTTTTAGGAAAGTATAAAAAGACCAAACACTTTAAAAATAATCATTAGAAAATGTTGTGCTACTCATTTGTGGACAAAATTGTATTTGTTTTCATTATTTCAAGTAAGCAAGATTGTTTTCAGTTTTAAATTTAATTTTACATAGATTTTTATGTCAGGAATCTAAGTGATGTTTCAGTTAAATATATTGATGAAAATAACTCAATATATAATGTTGAAAGTGATGATAGATAGAATAAATAGTAACATCATATATATACATACTTTCAAATAATTGTTTAAATCTGCTCATTGAAATCTAATATAATAAAAAACGTAAATAATGATAGATAAATGAAAAAATAGCAAGATATTCGTGTAACAATACAAAAATATTTACTTTAAAATATAACTATTTTAGTCTATATATTAAAACATAATCTAATGTAATATCTAATCTAATGTAATATCATATTATTTAAACAAAAATTAATCATTTCTCTTTATTTGGAATAAAATAATAAAAAAGAAATCTTTTAAAATGGAAAACGTTTCTGGGTTTAATGAAGATAGAACTTTTACTTCTTTACTTCATTAATCTGCATAATAGACAACGTAAAACTGCTATAAGGTTGTCTGACATACGCAGTGCATTCTTTCATTGAAAGACATTACATCCATTGTGTGCTATATTCCTATATCTCAAAGGAGGAAACCTGGAAAATCTCAAAGGTTTATTGCTGACACACATGCAGGATCAACTCTTTTTCTTCTGAAAAATGTTGTCCCCTGTTTCATTATTAAAAAGAACTTTATACGGTATCATATATATAATAGTAAATAGATGAACGTGATCTACTTTTCCATGATTATATTTAATCACTTCAATCTGAACTCCAAATTTCTGATTCCATAGAAATTTAAGCCTGAATTTATGAAATATGTGCAAGTTCAGGAAAAGTACTTGCAGGAAATGGTTAAATTTACAGATAGTGTTAGATCAGCAGCCTATAATTAACTCTCTAAACTCAGTTCAAGAAGTAGAATCCTGCTGCGGTAGTACTTCGAACTCTTTTTAAATATTAAGTCCCAATTATATTATTCCAGTTGTTCAAAAAGTGACTGTAGAGTGACAAATAAATAAAATCAACCTCATAGATTATAAAATATACGCTCTTAACGTAAATATCTTGTGGACTGATCTTTCCTGAAGATATTGTTGAAATTTTCCATTTCTCGTGTATGAGTAGTTAAATATAACTAGTTTCATATATTTTGTCAATTGATACTCTGTTAAATTATGTATATAATTTCTTTATTACTTCAATTATTCCAAATATTATGTATGTATATGAAAATATCTTATAAAGTCTTTGATATTGTGTGTATGTGAAATGGGGTAAGATGCTTAAATTTCTCTAATAAAAATGTTAAAATGTAGATCATAATATCATGAAGCGATTTGTTATATTGGTAAATTAAATTCATTTAAACTTGTTTTTAACAATTACAGTAATACATTCTAGACTATATGCAACAATATATTCTAGACTATATGCAACAATGTATATAATGATTGTAAAATTCAACTTTATACATAAAGCTTGTTATGAGAAGGAAAAATTAAGACAAGAAATTTTGACTTAAAACTGAAATTTTCTAAATTATATTTTATCATAAATGATTTTAAAAATTTTTTAAATAAGTTCAAGATAAGATATTAATTATAATAACAATTTAGTGAAGTGAAAATATATTATTATTGAAATTTATAACGTAAAGTATTTTAATTATTATCAATGTTTCAAATAGAAATCAGAAACTATGTTTTTAAATTCACATTTCCATTTGAATGCTTTACTAACTTTATTATATGGAAAAAGTAAGCAATAATTGAAAATAAATCAAAATAATCACACGCTTGATTCATTTTATATATTGCATCTATTTCTACATACGTAGTAAATAACAAACATCAGCAAATTTAATACTCGCAACAAACAAGCAATTTTCTATGCAATTTAAATTCTCTCCAACAATAAATTTTTGTCCTCAAAATTAAGCTGCTTTTTCCCAAAAACATTTCAATAATGCTGCCGTATAATACCGATGTAAAAAAATATTATTATTATTTTATAAAATGTAAAAGATTGATACCTAAATTAAACAAAAACTGGAATGACAATGAAACTTTTTATTCTCTTAGAATTAGAAGTAGCATATTTTTATAAATTGATACAAGAAATGTATTAAGATAAAATAAAAACAAATATTTTCCATTCGGTATAAACTAAGATATCAACTAAGAATGAGAATTATTGCTAAAAAAATGAAGAGAACTGAAAACATCGAGTATTACAAACTGTCATATTCCAGGAATTTACATACGTTATTCTTAACGACAACAAATAAAACATTGTATTAACCAAATTTTGCAATAAAATTAATTGCAGTTATATTCGTCACAAATTTCTTCGAATTTTATGCCATTTTATATTTTGCAGATAAATAGTTTTCAAATAAACTTGTAATGATTTCTTCTCCAGAAAAAATGCGCCTGTTTTATTCATCATTGCTTTAATTTATAAAAATATTCCATGCCTTACACTCAGTTTATTTGTGGAGGAACACAGTACAATTGGCAATAATTTTGAATATAATGGAAATAATTTTTTCATTTCTCAAAGAATTTTGATGATTATGTTTTTGAAAGTTATCTTCTAATGTCACAGTATTTTAAAATATGTACATAATGTCCTAAAATTAGTATTAAAATAAACCTAACTCATATTAATTGTAAAAAGGTATATTTAAAAAATAGTTGAAAATTCTACTACACTAGATATTTTGTTTCATATTCATTAACTTTGAGGAATTGCGCGAATTATTTTCGAAAATTTATTCTTAATTATATTAAATTTGATTGAAATTATTATAATTATAAAAAATTTCGATTGCAGAAATTAATTAAAAATACACAGATTAATTAGCAAATTTCAGAATTGGGAAAATTTTAGTTAATTAAGCAATATTATTAAGGATTATTATTTCTTAATTTCTTCTAATAAATTATTTCTTAAGAATTTCTTTAAATAAATTAAATTTGTTTAGATTTGTGTTATTTATAATTTTACTGCTTTTCTTATACAACAAAGAACACAAACATATCATATAGTAGTAAAATTTCTGATACATAATTTTCTTTAAAAATTTACGTTGAGGAATAGCAATATAAAATTATTGTATTTTTTTATTAGATACAGCTTAAATTTATTTTAAAGCTTTTTTATCACATCAGAGATTTTTTTGCAACGTAAGTAAAGACTCCACTTGTAGCAATAGTTTAATTTCTTAAGCAATATTTTAAAAAATAGGATTATATTTGCTTTGCAATAATTTTATCAGTTTCTTGAGTTAATAGTTTTTTTTTTTTTTTATTAAATTGCTTACGATTACTACCTAAGGCTTTTTTTAATAATGTAATAAGGTTTTATCCTGAAATTTTAGTTTTTAAAGTAAATAACAGAAGGAAAAGAAGGTATTATTTTGTTTTGATTATGTTTGATTTAGATTAATTTTAAAGTTATTTCATTAAAATACATTTCAATATGAATGGAAAACTTCTGTGGTTGCAGTAATATCTCAAATTTTAAATCATCATATTGATAAAAAAGATAAATTGTTTTTCAAATATTTTTTCTATTTCAATCTCAAATCTTCAAGACATTTAACGAATGCTAATTATAGTTTTAAAGACTTTCTTTTATCATTTCGCATGTTTTAACAGGATCAAATTTTATTCATCTTTTTTCTACCTTATTTCATGCAATCAAAATTTACTTTTTAATCTATTTATATAAATTATTTTGATTAACAATTAATTGGAGTTTAAAATAATTGAATGTATTTAACTGAAATTCTTTAAGGTAGTTTTTATTGTGAATGTTGTTTCAATCCACTACACTATTTCTCAGAATGTTTTAAGGATATTTAAGAATTAAAGACAAACTTCTGGAGAGAGTTTTTACGAATGCTAATTATAGTTTTAAAGACTTTCTTTTACCATTTCGCATATTTTAAAGGATCAAATTTTATTCATCTTTTTTTCTACCTTATTTCATGCAATCAAAATTTACTTTTTAATCTATTTATATAAATTATTTTGATTAACAATTAATTGGAGTTTAAAATAATTGAAAGTATTTAACTGAAATTCTTTAAGGTAGTTTTTATTGTGAATGTTGTTTCAATCCACTACACTATTTCTCAGATTGTTTTAAGGATATTTAAGAATTAAAGACAAACTTCTGGAGAGAGTTTTTACGAATGCTAATTATAGTTTTAAAGACTTTCTTTTACCATTTCGCATGTTTTAACAGGATCAAATTTTATTCATCTTTTTTTCTACCTTATTTCATGCAATCAAAATTTACTTTTTAATCTATTTATATAAATTATTTTGATTAACAATTAATTGGAGTTTAAAATAATTGAAAGTTTTTAACTGAAATTCTTTAAGGTAGTTTTTATTGTGAATGTTGTTTCAATAAACTACACTATTTCTCAGAATGTTTTAAGGATATTTAAGAATTAAAGACAAACTTCTGGAGAGAGTTTTTACGAATGCTAATTATAGTTTTAAAGACTTTCTTTTACCATTTCGCATGTTTTAACAGGATAAAATTTTATTCATCTTTTTTTCTACCTTATTTCATGCAATCAAAATTTACTTTTTAATCTATTTATATAAATTATTTTGATTAACAATTAATTGGAGTTTAAAATAATTGAAAGTATTTAACTGAAATTCTTTAAGGTAGTTTTTATTGTGAATGTTGTTTCAATCCACTACACAATTTCTCAGAATGTTTTAGGGATATTTAAGAATTAAAAACAAACTTCTGGAGAGTTTTTGCTTCTGTTAGCAAAATTCATACATATCTGATAGCTATCAGTTAGAAATTTTCTTGCTTAATTAAGCAAGTATTATTACAATATTTAAAATTCAGAAACAGATTCTTGCTTTATTAGATTAGATTTATTCACACTGTTTCATTACATTTAACATTACATTTTATTCCCGTTAACATCATGTTCTAAACCATTTTAATAATGTACAGCGAAAAATCTCTGTTAATAAATTAACAATACTGTTATGTTATAGTGATAGTGCTATAAAATGATTCTGCTTAAAATCTTATAACTGAATGGTAATAATTTCCCAAGTATTAAACAATCTCATTATAAACTGTATCTGAAATCATAATAGTTTGAAAATTTAGTGTCAAGAAGTCCCAAATATGGAAGTTAAATAACTGCCTCCACCAACTAGCCATGAGTAGAATGTTGATGTATATAAACTATAATGATAAAAATTATTTTAATTATAATATTTTAACATTCTAATTTATTTAACGAAAATAAGTAGCAATGCTAATTTAACTGATTTAGAAATTAAGGAAGACTATTGTCATTTTCAAGTTTTGTTTTGGTAGACACTTTCAACTCAGAGGCTTACATAGAAAAAAATGGTTGCATTAATAGTTTACATATTTAACCCTGATGAGCAAACAGCTTAAAAACTGAGATATGAGATGAGACATTTAAATTTCAACTACTCATTAATTTTCGGGAGGAATTCTCAAAAATAGTAGGAATTATTCAGGAGTCAAAAAAGAATCAGGAAGTCTCAAGAACCCTTATCAACATATGTATGAATTTTTAAAACAAAATATCAATACTGGTTTCACATTGTTCAACAGTAATAGAAATCGAATGAGAGAGCCTCCATTTTGATAATCAAAGTTTAACTACTAGGAAAAACAAACCAAAGTTTGTGTATCATATCAGATGATCGCAATCTGTTGACATTGAAAAGTTACTGCAAGGACGAATTATTTTGATTTGTTGGTCATTTAACAGCCATATCTGAAACAAGAAGACTAATTCAATCTGGTTTTTTACAATTTAGAGTCAATTCAGAGTATATATCCATATTCCATAATGCCGTCGATCTTATAATCTGTTGAACTGCAGACCAAAGCAGGAATTAGTCAAATGCTGTTTTTGCATACTATATAATCTGAACATTTATTAGATTTCATTGAAATAAATTCTTAATCTATTAGATGAAATTAGCTCTTAACAACAAATGTTCTTTAAATACATCAAAAGAATAAATTAAACTTAAGACAAAATATGAAATATTCAAAAAATTTAAATTTACTGAGATGCATGGATGTTTGTTGTAAAGATTTTTATAAGTAACTTTTTACCTTAATAATCTCAAATCTTTCAACTTTGATAAGTATACTGACTTACTTCGAATAATAGTTGTGAAATGATTTTCGATTTTTGTGGACAACATGCCACTTTTATATATATATGTACCTTACATTATTTATTTTGAGTTCTATTTTGAAAGAAATTAGAGTGTACTTTCTACTTAGTTCTTTTACTTCAATACAAAGGAGCACATTTTGATAGCTTAAATTCTATATGGACTGAATATTAATATGATGTAGAAAATGCTTGTCAAATCTATTACAAGAGTAGAAATAATGTTCTTACAGAAAACAAAATGATTTTACTGCTTTCCTTCTCACATGTAATTTTGTAGTTATATTTAAAATCGTTTAATAATGTTTATTGCAGAACATTCATAATGAAATGTTTAAACTGTTTTTTTAAAAAAATATCTGTATTTTTTCCAAATATTTTGAAAGACAAGGCAAATATAAATGTCATGAATTTAGGAGCAGAGTCATCAGTTTTTGCCGGTTTTCTATGCAAAACTTATTTTTCCATGAAAATTTTGGGATTTACTATTTATTTATTTAATTTCTTTTGTGTTTGTTATTCAAAACGCTTTTCACTGTGAAATAATATTTCACGTACCTCTAAATATCATAACGGCTGAAAATTATTGATAAAGTAATTAATTATTGGATTTCTGACAACTTTAATCCTCTTCCCAACGCGTTTTAGTTGAGATTTTTTCATTTAAGTGAGCAAAAAATACAACACTTTAAAACTGAATAAATTGCCTTTCTTTTAAATGCTCCGTAAAAAATGGTATTAAGAACTAAAATCCTATAACCAGAAATTTTAATCAATGGAACGTGGAACAGGAAGACCAAAGTCATTGCTTAAAGAGCTACTTGCCTCCCATAACCTAGAGACTTCCATAAGACCAGGAACAGACACAAATTGGAATGAGTGGTCCCTGTCTATTTCTCTTCCAGCATCACAGAGTAGGTAGCTATACTCTATAGAAATGGTTTGGTTATGCAAGTGCGAAATAAAGAATCTCATCCTGTAGATAGGTACAGTCGTAAGGACATTGCATTATAAATTATCGGGAACAAAGTAGGACTGAACCTCATTCATTTCCTGAGGTCATGTGAATCTTACGGTTTCGTGTCAAATAAAGATTTGAATGGAAACGTGACATTCTATTTCGTTTCCAATTAATCTTTGATTACAGTGTTTTTGATTAATTTAAAGTGTAACTACCCTTAATTTCAGTTTACAGTAAAGTTGTTAAAATATGCCACTATATAATTAATTTAAATATAACTTGACACCGTTCCAAAACAATATTTACTTTAAGGAAAGAAGCAAATGATTTTTGCTCTTGCCAATGGTAGCACTAAACTTTTCTTCTTTCAAATTGTGCATAGAAAAACATTCAGTAGAGCTGTAATTAATGAGCACATCTCTTAATGAGTAATTCGCATAATATCAAAAGAAATTGTGAAGAATGTCTTGCTTAAATGAGTGACGTCTCGACGTTTCATCAGTCTGTGTTCAGTTCTATTTCCGGTTTCCTCATTTAGTTTCTAGTAATCACACATTTTCTCAAATTTATGTTATATGTGCATTTGAATAAAAATTAATTTAATATTAGAAAAATAATAAGGAAAATATATAATATATATATATATATATATATATATATATATATATATATATATATATATATATATATATATATATATATATATATATATATATATATATATATAAATTAGAAATCTATTTTCTGAAAAACATAAATGAAAACTAGTTTGTAAATGTTTCATATTAGAAAAATAGATACACAGAGTAATTTATTTTGAAGTTTCTCTTGAAAATTAGAGAAAGGTTTATTGAGTATTTTAATAATAACGGATGCATTCTTAAAGTTCAAACAAAACCATGAAATGTATTAAGTAAAATTATATATTTATTTCATCCACGTATAAAACTTCTCCAAATTATAGAAAATTGCTTTCTTATGTATTATATTTCAAAATAGTGACATTTTTTGTAATACAAAAACATATACAGAATTAAAATTGCAATATGTTTCATACTGAATAATAATATTTTCCTATCTTGATTAAATATCAATGAATAATTTAATAGAAATATAATACATTCTCAGATATCAATAATACAAACACTTGTCAGAATTGTTTCTTATAAATAGTTTCAAAAATGGAGTACAATAAATTTATTTATGTTTTTGCGAAAAAAATTTTTGAAAATTTTTTTAACTGAAATTTTAATTCGAAATTGGATAACTTTTTAATGGTGATATAAGTAAATTCAAATCATATTAGAATAAAAATGTATTTGTAAATTGAAATGCAAATTATATTTTTGGTTTAAAAATTATTAAAATTTCTTTATTTATATATATACATATATATATATATATATATATATATATATATAAAGTTTCAGAGTAAAACATCAAATATATTAAGATGTTTTGAAAGATATTAAAATTATTTCAAACCAAGTACTGTATATTATAAAATTATAAACAGGAAAATTATAATGAATTTCCTTCTTCTTCTCCTTACTATTCCCTCTGATCTGAAATCAGATCAGATCAATGAGGTCGTCCGCTTTTAATTTCAACACAGCCAAACATGGCTTCTTTAGGAGATCCTCACGAAGTAGACCAGAGCGGTCTAAGAAATGTTTGGGACTGGCCTCTTCAATGAGGCATTTGGTGCAAACTATGAAGGTCTTGGCGCCATTGGAAAATTGAAGGGTTTTTAAATGTACTCATTTCCTTAAAATATTATTAGAAATAAACTTTAGTAAAATGCACTAAATTAGATCTTAATTAAAAAAATTAAGGACAAATACGCTATGACATTTTTTAATAACAATATAAAATATTAAGATTTGCAAATTAAATTTAAGTGCTTTGTTTTATTTATCAAGAAAGCTCATATATTATGAATTTTTCATATACCGTAATATTAACTGATATTTAATGAAATGATAATGTTTCAATATACTTTTTAATATTATAGCTTAAACTTAATTAAGAGTTCACAGACTATTGGAGAAATGCTTCATCAGGGATGTACTCGGGTAGAATTATACTAATCCTTTGTTTGAACAAGTGCTTAGGAAACCCTACAATGGGATGAGACCACTTCCGAGGCTTCCCTTATCTGTCTTGCTATTGTAAATAGAAAAAAATGTAAAAGTAGATATTTTAAAAAAAATTTAAACTGAATACTTTTATGTAACGATATAATAGAAATTTTAAATGCACATTAAATAACACGAATGGTGACTATATCCGTTATTCTTTGAAAATCAGAAATTAAAACAATATACTTAAAAGACTGAAATATTTTATCACTTATATGCTGCACTATTCTCGTTTTCATCTCAAACTTCTCAACTTAACTAAATAATAATAATCTGGTTTTCATTTTAACAGATCATGACCCCGATCTCAGTCTGAAACGTGAATGTTTGTTATTGCTTGGAATCCATATAAAAACAAAATATTTATCTGACAACCTTGTAAAAATATGAGCATCGGGATACAAAATATTTCGTTAAGATAAATCTAAGTAAAAAGGATTAAAATGTCTACATTGCATCATTCTATAGTAAAATCTCTTTAACACTTGCTTAATAAAAATTTTTAACTCAAATAATGTTCATTGTAAACATCTATGTTTTATATTGTATTTATATTTAATCAATTAACGTTAATCTCCATACAGTTTATTTAAAGTTGTGTATAATTGAGATTTATTAAAATACCATATGAGCATTACTTGGAACCACTGAGTTGATTTTCCACAAATCAATTAATGTGAAATAATTCTTTATCTGAATGTTACATAAAAGGTAATTAGCAAAAGTATCGTAAAAATACTACTCTTCCCTTTTATAAATTTCAAATAAAAATATTTCGATTTAATTGTGTCAAACAATGTTTTCTTTCATTTTCTGGCCTTGGTACAGCAAAAGTTTTTTGACTCATAAAATTCGGAATCCCTGTTTCCCTGCTCATTAGTGCAAATATAGGATGTTACATCATTTTTTATTGGAGGGTAGTGGACTCTTGTAATTTAAAAGTTGAAGTACCCCACATTTTGTTTCCCATTTGTATAGGAATCACTTAACTTAGAACATATTGCAACCATTATGTGATTACGTCGTTCGAAAACACAAAGGATCTTCAAATGGATTGGCATAGAACCCGCTACTTTTCAACTGCAAGAATGAGACTTTAATCAATCAGGACCTAATCAAGTAAAAATACATTTTATAAATTGAGATTTATTTTCAAATTTTTAGAAATTATAATTCTTCTGTTGAAATAATTGGTTTAATCATTTGATCAGGTGAATTGACGTAAAGAGAGCATTTTTTACCAACAAGGAAACCTAAAATTAAATGTTGCACATATTTTGTATGCACAATAATTTCAAGGAAAAGTGTATGAGTGTAATGGTTGTCACTTGAGAAAAATGGCTTAAAAGCTTTATTTCAACAAAAACGTGTGTCACAATAAACTAAACTACAAACATATAATACAATGGTTCAATATTTATAAAATTTAAAAGTATAATCTTGTGGAGATCAACTTATAACTCTTGAAATTAAACAAAAAGGAAACTAATGGAAAATTATTAAATTTGAAATATAGATTATTCTATCACCACAAGCTTTTTTTTTTTTTTTTTTTACATTTGGAGGTAATTTAATAGAATAAGTATGTGAAAGAAAAAAACCCAGATGGAATTGAAATGAGGACAATAGCATGATAGTATTCTAAAAGGACTAAATCAGTAAAAATACTTTCAAATAGTTTAACTAACATTTTTCAAAGAACGTCCATCTCCTACTACTGCATGTTGATGATTTACCGAAATTTTAAGCTCACAATTCATTAAATCATGAAAAATGCACAGAAAATACTTTACATTTTTCAGTGTCATGCATGCACAATTTTTTCACAGAACACGCATCTTGCAAAGGTTTACGTCACTTAGATTAAGCAATATGTTTGATTTTACAAATTTTATTTATCAATTAATTTAAAAGATAATTATCAAGAAATAACACGTAGAAATTAAGAGTTGAAAGCATACAAACCATTGTGAAAATATCTCCTAATGAGCTAGAAAACTTATCGAAACATATTGAGTTGCGTATCAACTGTCTTTTTGGTCATATAAAATTCTAAATATATAGCATTTATTTTTTAAAAATCATTAATTTTCTAAAAATTAATTTATTTTTATTTCAATCATTGAGAAAATAAAATGAAATTCACTCATTAATTAATTTTATTTCTATAAAATAATTCTTCAATTTCAAAATTTAATAATTAATCATTTCTAGACAGAAAAGGTTTACTAATATTGATATTTGATATATATTAAATTAAAAGTTAATTTGATATTTATTATTTATTAAAAAAATAAATAATGAAATTAACATAATTTTATTTGATATTCATGAAATTTGAAATTATTAAATTTAAAAAATCCAATGATTAAAATAATTTTC
Source organism: Latrodectus elegans (assembly GCA_030067965.1). Classification (NCBI taxonomy): domain Eukaryota; kingdom Metazoa; phylum Arthropoda; class Arachnida; order Araneae; family Theridiidae; genus Latrodectus; species Latrodectus elegans. The sequence goes on from CM057816.1 coordinate 81,039,663, forward strand.
TGAAAAACCTCAAGTAATGTTAAATAGTACTTTAAAGAAAAATTAATCTAATTTTCCTCATTAACTTTAAAGACTACTGTTTTAATTTTTTATAGTAACAAAATATGTATATATTGACATTTATATAAATTTTATTTAAATAATGTATAATACAATAATGTATAATAATGTTATACAATAATGTATAAATCTGAAGTTATTAATAAATATTAAATGTATTCGTATATTCATTGTATTAAAATGATATGAAAATACATTGTGAATTATTAATTTTATCTTATATAAAAAAATACATGCATTTATTATAGTAAAGCCGATTTATGTTTTTATATATATTTTCTAATCTCAAGAGTACATAAAATTTATCTGATTTAGGAAGTTGAATAGGAAAGAAATAACATTACACTTTAAATAAGAAATTCAAAATTTTTATAATGTAATAGTTTTTAAAAAGCATAAAAGAAAATAAGTTTTTCATGTAATGTGCCTCCAATATTTGTGGAAGTGGTCTTTGAATCTGAGATAGAAGAATCATTTTGATGCAAACTAATCAAATATTAGTTTTCTTTTCCTGGATAAAGTTTTAGTAAAGTATATATTATAGTATACTTTACTAAAACTTTCTCATCTCATTTACAAAGTCTTATTCATCTAAAAATAACTGAATAAAAATCGATGTATGTAAAAAATATCATTTGGCAAAGCATACTTTTTAAAAATTCATTTGAAATAATCATTTAAATGATACAAGCAAAAGTGATTATGTAAAAGATTTAATTGAATTTTGAATCAGTATAATCAGAAAAATGAACAGCACTAATTAAGAAAGTAATAGATTTCATGATAAGCATCGATATTTTAGAACATTTCTAATCAACATAATGACATTGTTTTTAAGACGATATCATGATATATAACAGCATGTCATAGATTTTTAATATCTGTTGTACTCTATAAGAACAGAAGTTTTTCAAGTTGTAAATTTATGGATTAAATATAATATTTATTTCGCAATTAAATCACCTGTTACTAAGACTGAATTAGATCTTCCATTTATATAGGTTGAATAAAAATCATTTCAAAAATTGCTTTTTATTGATAAATTCAATAGACTCCTGAAATTGTGAGAAATCTAAAATTTTGGTTGAGTTTTTAAAAAATAAATGCATTTAATTTTAAAATTATTCATTTAAAATTAAATAATAATTTCTGATAGCAGGATTTTGTTATGTCGTCGGTATTTTTTTTTTAACTTTTGGCATTATAATGTCATTATTTTGTCATTACAATGCTATTTATATAGTCTAGTGATAAAGATTGTGCTCTTCAAAATGGATGATTCTTGCTTTATTCTTAGTTTTATTTTTAAGTACCGCAAGTAATAGGTGTTACTCTTTTGCTTTTTTATATAGAATTTTTGGTTTGGAAAAATAAAAGTTTTAATGCGTTTCGTCTTTGAAATTCGAGAATACGTCCACGTGTCTATGAAACGTCCAATGACAACATTTCCCCCTAGAAATGAGAAAAAATCTAAATTCCATGTATTATTCCATTTATT
>CM057816.1:81643720-81798720 GCA_030067965.1 Latrodectus elegans
TCACACATAACACCTATAATAAAATAAATGCAGATTAAATATCTATTTAAAAATATTTATTAACATAGAAATTTTTAATAGAGCTTTAAGTATACAATTGTGGTATGAGCAGTATCTATTTCATTAAATTATAAATTGTGTAATATTCACATGAAATGAAATATTGCTTTAATGTAAGGTTAATAAGTTTTTTGGCTTATTTATATTTTATTATTCATAAGAATAGCAAATTTATTAGTCCTAGATGTAATTTCCATTGGCGTACAGCATCCATGATGTCATTTGTATAATACTTTGATGATGCTATTCATATAAAACCTATATCTATCTAGTTTTGAAAGCAATGCTTTTTTATCATAAAATCTAAATATTTACAGACCCAACTCCAAACACTTCACAATTTGTCTACTTGATGGCACTGATAAGCCTAATTTGAGGATGTAAAGGCCGTATAGTTCCTTTAGTAAGTTCTTAAATCTGGTGATTTATAGGGTATTTCACTGTTCTTTTGGTGACCTGAGTATCTTGCTCCATCAGAAAGATTAGAAATCTCTATCAAAGAACTAAAAATCTTCAACAACATTCTATTTTGATGATCCTAGTTTATACACAGCTATTGCATCAGCATTGTCACACTTTTTCATCACTAAAAATTCAAAAATACACGAAAAGTGTTTTATAGCAACTGTGTCGCGTAAAGCAAACTTTGAATGTGCTTATTAGAAACTTATTTCTCTTTGATATTATCAGAAATTCGATTGATGAAAATATGTGGATCTGTTTTTATAATAATTACCTGGTGAACTAATTGGAATAAATATTCATTCAATGATTAAGCAGAATTGGAAAGAATTTTATTGGTTACTGTGACGTTAATATTTGGAATGATGTCAATCTTACAATTAAAATCAAATATGTTAAGAAGAAGAATATTTAAGGATAAAAGAAATGTATTTTTACACATCCTCTTTGTGTGTGTGAAGAATATTAAAAAATATATTATTTATTATCATTGCTTAGTACGAGGCTCACTTTGAATATTTTGAAATAAACATTTAAATTTTATTTATTCTGTACGAAAAGATTTTTATTAACATATATATAGACCATTTTTTTATTGGTAAGTAACTGAACTCAGAATAAAGTTTTCACAGAACAAAAAATGTTAACACTCAAAGAACAATATCACGTTTTGATTTTCAATGATTTTATGTTACAATACAGGTTCATAAATATTTTTCAAAGACATGTTGGATTTGGATCATATTTCTAGTCTGTCAAATGTGAGTACAAAAGTCATCGGTAACAACTATATATATATATATATATATATATATATATATATATATATATATATATATATATCTATATATATGGAATTTTAATTTGGATTTACGGATTAAGATTACTAATTACTTCTTTAAGAAAATAAGTTCTTTCAGAATGAACTCAATATTCAAGGGAAAGTTAATGTGTTTTGTATGATGAAGTTATGAATTACGTGAAGCTCTACAGGTGTATTAAAGTCTTAGTTTTGCAAAATGAATTATTTGTATTTAGGTTACTTTATCTTGAAAACATTATTCCGTCAAATTTTCTGTTAAATAAAAACTGCCTTTAAGTAAGTCACGCACAGCCAATAATGGAGAAATGTAATCATGAATTTTTGTAGAAAGTGATCTTTTGTTAAAATATTCTGAATCATTAATGATGTATAAAATTAATAAATAATTAAATACAAGCTTTGACAATTTAAAAATCAATAAGCTCTATAATTACGTTCATTCTCACCTGCCCAAGTGACTTAATATCGAAGGAGAATTGTATATGGGAAATTAAAATGGAGAAATTAAGAAAATGGTCTAATTTCGGTGGTGACGAACAAGAAAGTGAATTTAATGTTTGTGACGAGATATGTTCATACTTCTCCAGGAATCTTATTTGTTGCCATTTTAAGTGATATAAGATTTAGACATTTAGTTCTCTCTAAAATGTCATAACTCATTAAATTATTATTAACTGTGTATTTTACTCATTACTCTCAAATATTTCTGTTATTTCATCATTTATAACTTTTTTTAATCACTTATTTGATTATCCGTAACTCATTTGGCGACAATTCCCCCCCCCATATCGAATGGTTGAAATGTATCTAGAAGTGAAAGTTACAGCGAATGAAATTTTTAATAACTTTTAATCACTTTAAATTCTTAATAATTCTTTAAGTATTTAATGAATTTTTATGATGTATAGTATCCTGAAAATAAATATAAAATATAGATCATTTAATAAAAGTTAATACAAATGATAATTTTGTTTTACAGTCTGATTACGGCTAGGAAAAAAAGTCAACAGTAGATAATAGTCAAAATTAAAGCAATACTATTTCGTTTTTAATCAGCATCAATCAATAATTAATGTTTATCCAAAACCTTAAAATGACTTTTAACTACCTTACTGCCGCCATTTTACCCCAACGTACTATACTAGCTGATAAAAAAAATTATTTCCTATCGTTTTAATCTTATCCATTACGTGTTACATTCTAGCAGTTCTCGGGTTTGATTCCCATATCAAATGTTGATATTTGCAATGTTTGAGTTAATCTTCAAAATTGAATGTCACAATGAAATTAGATGTTATTTACAAAAGGCGGAACCAAAAAATAAACTTTTTTGACAAAATAACAATTTAAAATTTTAGTACACGTAAAAGGATTCTATGAGGCATTACAAAAAACTTCATGTGGAAACTCTCCATGTTTAATTTTTTTTACATCCTTATAAGTATTCAGAATGAAGTTAAGAATTTAATTTTAAATCATATTCTCTCAGTTTGATTCATTAAACAGCAAAATATCAATTAAAAAAAAGAATATATATATAAAATATAAATTATTATAACAAAAATTCTTTATGGAAGATTTCTATGCAAAATAATAATTTATAAGTTGAGTTTGGGTTATAAGCAAAATATTATTATTTGTAATGCAAAATTAATTTACTTACCAACAATGTGCAGAAGTGCTACCACAAGTGCAGTATAGAGAAACACGAAGTAATTTCCGCTGTTGTACATTTTGGTAGAGTTAGACCCGAGATGCGATGTGGAGTGAGTTGCAATAGTGACTTTTTATGTCACTTATATATATTTAGCTAGTAACCTGATGTCAATACATTAGCAAAGTATTTATTTATCAATATAATTGAATTTCTTAGAAATTGCCAAATCAATTATGTTTGTGTTAAATTCGTTTATCATAGATCATTAAAATCAGGAACAATGAAATTTCGTCACATTTTTCATATCCGCCTGTTTAATTTTATTAACGGATTTTAAGGTTTGAATATTTCATTCCGTATTTGCTTTAGGATAATAAATTATTCTGATTACTCCCCCTCCCAGTTTTATTATTTTATTTTAATATTACATACCAGAAAAATTGGTAATCATCACATTATTATTGACGTAGAAATTATGGGAGGAATTTTAACCAGACTGATTTCTTTCACTTGATAGTTAAATAAAACATTACTCATTTTAATAGGTTATTTAAAATTTTAAATATGATAAGTTAAATGTTTAAGCAATGTAGATTTCAAAATCATACATTGGAAAATTTTAAGTTAGTTTTCTGTTGTTGTAGAAAAGAGAAGTCCAAAAATATATTTTAAATCATCAGGTATATTCTATTATTGTTAAATATATCCTAAAATTTATAATTTAGAAAATAATTAAATTTTTTTTTATCAGAGATGAAATGTTAATATAAACATAATTTTGTGTCAATTATAAAATTATGTTTTTTAACATTCTTATATATAATATTTAAAATGTTATTAAACTTTTCATTGTATTATATATAAAGAAAATTTTTAATATTTTTGCAATCGAAATAAGTACAATGTTTTAAGAACTTTAATAAAATTTATCCATCAATCAATTAACAATTTTCTGTGAACATCAATTAGAAATTTAGGTCTTGCACTCATGGATATTATTATACGATTACTTTTTCATTAAGAATAATTAACAGTTTGTATTAATTATAATAAATTATGTAATGAATATAATTTTTCTTGACTTGATATTTAATTTGTTCTAAATTTATTATTAGCATATTTACTTGTAATGATACATTTATGATAAATAATTATCTTAATTTATGTCAACATTTGATATATATAATTTATTATAATATTAAATAAAATAAATCAAAATAATCAAAAAAAATTTTACGTTTTTTTTATAATGTTATAAAAGAATCAAACTTGCTTCATTTTTGTTTCAATATTCCCTTTTGTTTACCTGAATATATAAATCAATATCTAAATTATTTATTGAAATAAATATTTTATGAAATATATAATAAATTTTTATAAAATTTTGCATTCAATTACTTTGTATATATGTGTTAAATTCACAACATTAAAAACAAACATGATTTAATTGATCTCATTCCTTAATGAATAATATATTCATTATATATACCTTATCTTAAGAAATTAATTACCTCAAATTTTTCGAAACAATTTTCTACGGATAGAAAGAAATCTTGATTTTTAAAAATAAGAAACTTACAGAATGGTAATATATGGCAGGTCTTTAACAGATATATTTTCTTAAGTATAAAACATTTAGTTGAAATATTAGAAAGTGAATCACACGAGTCATTTAAAAAAATTATTCCATTTGAATTCTTTCTATTGTTTATTTAGGTAATACAAGCATTATCTTTCCTAAAGTTTATCAAACACTGCAGAAATGTTTACTGGAATATTTAAATTATGGAATGATAACAAACACAGAAAGAAAAAAAATAACTGAAAAAATGAATCTCAAAACACTGCTTCTTTCCCTGTCTCAATCATAAAAATCAATTCCTTATAATTGTCTGTTGTATGCAGTTGTATGCAGTATACAACTTGATAACAAAGATTAAATGCTGCAAATCATACAGTTTTCGAAGCAAATTTCATTTGTATCATCTTTAGTTTCATACTTTGTTCATTTTTATCATCGTTAGATTTTTGTTCATCTTTAATATTAAAAAACGATATAATTTAAGATATTTATTTGTTTAAAAAATAACTAAAACCCATGACAGATCATGGGAATAGACTGAATATTCTATCATATTAATAAAACTTTGTTCAAGAAGCTAAAATATAAATTTTGCTGAAGGACAACTATTAATGTGCTGTTATTTTTGAACACAAATCCTCTAATATTCACGTCTTTTGAAAAAGGTGTTTAGCAGTTTATTGTAACTACTTTTTGTTTTTCTAGCTCGATAGTTTTGATCAATGGTGATTAAGTCAGTATTTTTAAAATAATTTTGACTTCTGAAATAAATGATGACTTTTTGCATAACTTTATGGTAGTGGGATCATCTGGAAAAATCTATATTTTTCCAGATGATCCCGCTATCATAAAACTTTGTCGTGTTGTATTATAAAAACTTGTTTGGACAATAAGTGAGCAGCTCCTTAACCGTTTGAGGTTCTGTAAAGAATCTTGTTTAAAGTATGTTTGCGGTGGTAACTTAGTTTGTGCTTTCACTGCAAAGCTGATTCATCCGCCCTAAGCCCCATGACACCATACACGTCTATTAAACGTCTTTTAAAAATTATAAAATCCAAAAGTTATTATGTCAACAGATATCATAGACGTGATAAAGACATCCATGATATCTGTTGATGTCCATGATTGTCCATGATAAGATTGGATCGTCTTCTGTCGTCTACATATGGAAGTCGAATTGACAACCATAATGGATGAGTTTTGGAGTATTAACATTTGGTAATAGACGTAATTTATAAATTCATGGTGGATGTAATTTGGACGTCTATAGTGGATGTAATTAAGACATTTATAATGATTGTAATCTTCACTTACATATATTAAAATTATGTAATTAACTGCAAATGTGTGATTCTTCCCCAGTTTATTTCTTCTATAATATTATTGTTTGCTTCACAGACAATATTCGTTTATTTTCTTATTAAAAAGCTGTAGTAAATGAAGTAAGATAAAATCAATCTTTTTTTTTATCGATTCCTATTTTAGTATTTTTATTCCAAATAAATCATAATAAAGAGAAAGAATAAATCATAATAATGAAAAAAAATTTAGTGTTATGTAAGCTTAGGAAACGATCATGTTTAAGTGTATTTTTATTAAAATAGTTACAAATGTAATTATTTAATATTAAAAAATACATATTGATTTTTTTTAAATATGCTTTCATAGAGAATATAATAATTTTTTTAGATCATTAAATTTTACAGTTATTATTGCAAACATTGGGAATAAAATAAAAATTGCTTAAAGAAATTAATTATACTGCAAAATAATTTTCTTAAATAGAAAACTATTAAACTTCTGTTTCCTTCAAGCGAAAGTATTTTTATCCCCTAAAATTACTTTTTATTATTATTTCGTCAAACAAGGGCTTATGTATTTATCTCTTGATTTCATCAAGATAAAGATTAATCATTATTAAGACTTGATTCCAATTCACAAAATTTATTTTTAGGATAATCTTAATTCCAAGATTTAATATTTAATTAATATACTTTTTTGTTGGATTAAAATATGAATGTTTTTATTGAGTGTCAAAATTTAAATCAATAATTCCCGATTTTGCATCTTAACTGGAAAAAAATTATATCACCTAATTATTTCGATTCATGTTGGGCTAATATTTTAACTTTAGAACAAAATTTTTATTTGAAAGCTATTGTTTTTTGATATTTAGAAGTATATGATTATTTCCTAAGTATCAATTGTATACATTTTTAAAGAGTTAGCATTTTGAATGTTCTGTAACTCTGATTTTCGATAAGATTTTATGTTCAGTTAATTTGTAAGCAAAATTTCTTACTTCCACAATGACACTGGTACTGCTGGATATTTTGTACAGTCATATTTTTATTTTACAATTTTTTAAATTTAATACTCTTTCTAAAACCACCTGATCTTATATATATATATATATATAATACCTTCAACATAAATTATTTTTTTTATCATAATTTAAATACCTAAGCAAATAATAAAATAATGCTTGTTTTGAGGAATAACCATTAATTATAATAGTAAATACATTAATGTGATTTCAACTAACGCTATTTTTAAAGCAATATCCTCAAAACTTTTTAGACCGAAAAATTTAGTTCATTGCAAAAATAAAATTAGTAATTAAATGAAATAATGCATTTTTCATTAATATACCGCATTTGAACAAAATATATTAATTTCTATAGGTAAGTTAAAAAAAATCTTTGATATATTTCTTTTTAACATTTTTACTTTCATTTTTTTTGTTATACTTAAAATCATAAAAACAAATTTGTTTGAAAACTGATTAAAAATATCAAAAATTTATTATTCTTCATAATAATGGAAAATAATTTATTTTTGAAATTCAAATCATTTGCTTGTATGTGTACCCCTAAAGGGAAGTTGAAAAGCCTGTTCCATGTAAAATTAAAAATAAAATGGATACATGAACAGAACAACGAACAAAGTTTTGGAATGAATACTATGTGTATTTCTATGTGTATTTTGTTAGACTAGTTTTATTCAATAATTGATGCTCTGATTAAAGCGTAAACAAAAACATCAATATTCTTTTATTTTCCATTGTATTCCTTTTAAGTTAGCCAAAACTATCACGCAATGAAAGTCAAACAGGAATTGTCTATCTACATACATTGCAGGTTATTACAAATGCAAAATTTTGAACAAGTATGTAAAACATGTGAGATTTGCATTACACCTTTGCAGAGATAAGATATGCAAACCATTAGGATTGCAGCGATGAGATACGCAAACAATTGGGATTGATGTGCATTAGTGAATCACATCTGCAAACGTTATGTGTTGAGAGAAGTAATTTTGGACGGGAATAGTTGTGAGCGTTGTTTGCATAAGCTATTTAACTATATTTATTAGGGTACACCAAGCTGATTTCTAGCATGTTTCTGAATTGATTGAGGAATAATAGTAGCCTTAAGGATTGCGCAATATCATTCAGAAATATCTTTAATCGTTGTAGACGAAAACAAGCAATTGTGATGCGTAATCACTGAGTGCAAGAGAGAACAGGACCAATCACACCCTTCTCCTTGATTTACTGCACATGATGATTGGCATTTTGTGCACATGAAAGGGATGGATCTCTCAGTTTAATAAAGAATTTAAAGACATGATATTCAATCGGTTACGCATCTTTCATGTCCATTTGTACCGATTGTCGTTTGGAATAGAGTGGACTTCCGCGTTGCGTCTATTGCTTTGTTTACTTTTGACTCAAAATCACAAGATTTTGAGCGTAATGTACATAGTCAACGGAATAGAACGATATCGTCTATATTGAAGAACCCGTTTCTAGCTGCAACACCCCGATGATCAAATTCTATTTTTCAGAAACCATGGTGAGAAACTACTGAATATTATTCATTGACACAATGGATCAGTATCCGATGTAATGTTTTGAGGTAGTATTGGATATCTTTTCAGTAACCATCTGACACGCATTGTGGGTAAGAAAAACAGCTAGTGCTACATTTCTTATGTATTGGAGCCAGTGGAACACCTGTATTGTCATCGCTTGCCAAGTAACACATACCACAGGAATATTATACCATAAAAAGTGGAATGCATTATTTTAAAGTTCTTCTTTACCTATGAGATTGAATAATCTCCCGTATGACTAGTATTTTTAATATATATTGGCTATTATTAGCATGTATGTCCTTTTTAATTACCATGCAAAAACCAATTACAATTAAATTTGTAAGTAAATACAACAATATTAATTGCGAATTAATGAATTAAATTAATTACAAATGAATTAAATTACGAGTTTTCTGTAGAATAAATTAAGATGAAAAGAAAGAGAATGGAATTTTTATATAATTTCTCCATATAAAAATTAAATACCCATATACATTGCCCCCCGATAAAGTGATGAAATAAAGTCGTAAAATGAATATTAAAAAAGGAAATAATTCCAGAAAGTAAATTTTGTTTCAACAGAATAGCACACGATTTCAAAGTGTGAGATTCATTTTAAATTTTAATACCGTCTGTAAATGCTTTGAGTATTAAAATAAGGAAATGAAAGTGTTTACTTTGTGATCATGAAATACACGCATTCATCTGGAGTATGCAGACTATATTTCTAAACACAATGACGACATAGACAGAGAATCGCCAATTTCATCAAGTAAAATTTTCGTAGGTTTGTTGTTCAAGAGATCATAGATTTGAATCTTTTGGCTATAATATTCAGTCATAATTTGCACTTTACATTTCCGTGATATGTAGTTCAGTTATATCCTTTCTTGCATTAGTAAATGTAAAAGAAAAATTCTCCGCTTTCATGATAATTATTTATTATTTTATTTATGAAAACTGTTCTGGAGTTTTATAAATTCATATGAATTACAGTAACATTATTTATACTCTTAGTAATGAATTGAAGCCACTTCATTTGTATTCTTAATATTTGGAAATTCCGATGATTAAATGATAATGAATTAGCTATCAAGAGATATTTTCCTTGTACCTATAAGGAAATTTCTATTTAATTTTGTTATGATTTCATAAATTATGATGACTACATTTTATAAAATACTAAAACAAAGTTATAGGATTTAAAAATATCTAAAAAAACCCAGTTAAATTGAGATTTAAAAAAAAAATAAATGAATAAATATTTAGCACTTCAAAAATCAATATATTGATTTATGTTCTTAACTTTATGTAACATCAAAATCAACAGTTATTTGGCGTATCTTTTAATAATAAAAAAATAAGGCAGTAAATATCAAATAATGTTTTTGTTAGTAATTCATTTTTCTTGCGAAAATACTGAAAACCGACTTTTTTGGTGATAATATAAGGACAAAAAATTAGTATCTGTTATTGATGCAAATTTTACTTTTGAGATATGCGCACTTGATTATCTCTTAACATATTTACAAAAGAAAACCCTTATAAATGTGTGATAATCAAAGTTTACATTTCATGATATTTTTTTTGCTTGAAATCAGTAATATCTTTCGGTGCCTTTTATTGCTTTTCACTGTAAATTGTAATAATATTATATTTCCTAATAAAAAGTTGCTATTTTTCAAATGACGATTTAAGGAGCATTGTTTATTAACAATGTCCCTTAAAACGTCATCAATTGTGCACAAATATATCCTAGCGGGAATTTTAGATTTAAATTTTATATTTTTGCAATTAATTTTTTCTAATTTTTCGTAGATTAAAAACACTCTAAGTCAAGTTTTTTCTCCTTTAATTATGTTTTAAAAAAGCAAACTTTACAGGAAGATTACTATAGATATTCCACAGTAATATTCAGTGAAAATTTCAGCTCAAGATGTATGCAAATATACAAACTTTCTGGAAAGTGATATCTGTCTTTGAAAATAATATGCTGAAATATTACAGCTTTGAGTGAAATTGTCATCTTCCTGTAAATTTGTCATATGTTGGCTGGATTATTTTCATTTTATAGATTTTGTAAGAAAGAAAACTTGCAGAATGGTTTACTTTGTGAGTTTAGCAACAATATTATTCAAAGATTTCAGGTTGAAATGTTAAAGACATATGATTTGAATTAGTGCATAAATGTTGCCTATTTTTGAAGATGTTATGATCAAAATATGTTATACTTTTGAGATTGAAATTTTACTCGGCGCTGAAATGTTTTGTTGATCTAAAAATCATCTTTTGTAGATGATGCTGAATCTCCAAGTAGTTTCTCTATGTCAAGATTTTCCAACCAAAGTTTTAAGAAATTTTTTTTGGATTCCTCAAGTAGAAATGGAATAGCACATGCATCATAAGAAAGAAAATGAATTTTTCCTGATTTTGAATTGTATTAAAATAACTTTAAGTAGATAAGCGAAGGCGACTGTGACAAGAATCTGCTCAAGGTTGAAAAGCGTCGTTTTGCTAATAACGTATCTGTTTTAATTACAATTAATTGTTTCAGATGTCCTGTGTACCACTTATTTTATTTCTTATTAAAAATGATCTTCCATGTAATGTTTTGATTATAAAAAAGTGAACAATATTTTGTAAATATATTTGCGGATAAGTTAATAGATATAATACAATAAATTATATATATATGTATATATATATATATGTATATATATATATATATATATATATATATATATATGCCAAATATAAATACAATAATTATCATTTTAAAGGTATTTCAAATAGATATTTAAGTGAGATAAATTTTCCAAAGGAAACAAACTTTACTGTAAGTATAAAAGGAAAAAAAAAAGCAGTAGATTATGTTAGATGATTTTTATCTTCTGATGCGATATTTGGAATCCGTATTTTCCCCTAATATTTTACTAAATATAGAAAATTGGTTCACACATATAGAATTATTTTGAAATTATATCAATTAATGTATCAAATCTTCAATATACAATTTCTCAAAATATATCAATTAAAGATCATAAATTTTTGTATAAAGAAAGCTTTAAATTGAACTGTAATATTTTCCAAAATTTTCGAAATTGTAAAATTCATGTCTTTTACAAAAACGCCAAACCAATCATAGTGAAATAAAGGTAAATATCATTATTTATGAGTATGTTTGATGGGAAGCATTGAATCTACATTCAATGGGATAGTATAGGGACCCTTTCACTTCAGAGAGTATCAAAATAAATCCCCTGATTGTATTCATTTCTAAATACCTAGATAATGGTATATAATCTTCAAAACATTTTGTTTGAAATATTGCTTCCTTTAATGTCAGTGAATAAAAGTAAATTAAAAATTACCCCCTAATGGTACGCGTGACACAAAAATACTATCACTGATCTATTTTATGAAAATGAAAAATATATCTTCATTTTCGGTTCTATTCAGTTAGACTCGTGAGATATTCATTGTTAAAAATATTCCTCACTGCTTGATTTGCGAATTTGGTGAAAATCTGATGATATTTTTTTTAAAGTAAGTAATTATATTCTTACTTTTCAGCAATTTTCTGCAATTGTACAGTGGCGCTTCATGGATTTGGAAAAAAATTGAGTGCATCTAGATAGCCAAGCTGTTTTTTAATTAGCATTGTCTAGAATCTAGAATGACTGTGCATAGATCATGGATGCACAAGAGTCAAAATCACGAAATAAGTAGAACAGAGCAATAATCCAGATTTGAAATTTAATTAAATTATGAATGTTTCATTCAGTTTTCCGATTTTTTAAACTCTTTTTAAAATTTTGCCTGAAAAGTGAGACTTTAGAAGGTAAATAAGATAAAATTATAACCAAGGTGATCATTGTTTAAAGTTTAGAATCTCACGCTAAATTTTTAAATGTGCTTATAAGGAAGGACCTAAGTAAATTTCTTATGAACAATGAGTATAATGGTGAGTATTCGCCGATTATCACGCCGAGTTGGCAGCCGAATGTTTAGCACTCTTGCCTTCGTTTCATAAGTTCGTGGGTTCGAATCCCACCGTGGCTATGGTTATTTGTGGTGGTTTGGAATCCACTTTAAACCGTAGGTCCCAGTCTAATTAGCCCTCGCGTGCAAAAAATGACGGTTAAGTGACTGACAAACCAAATCGCCGATTGTCACTTTAGATCAATTAAATGGTACTATTTTTTGTGTCATTTAAAGTGAAAAAAAATTGGAAGGATTAATAAACTAAATGCATAATTCATGAAAAGCCATACAATTAAAATGTAAAAATTTCAAATTAAATAGATAATAATTTTTGTTAGCATTTTGCTATTGGGAAAAGTGTTAAACGAATTGTTTATGAATAGACAGTTTGTTATCCAGAAAAAGAAAAATCTCATACAAGAGGTGAGAAACTGTTAATTTCTGATTTTAAAATTATAGTAGGTAAAATGTTGAAAAAAAATAAAGTGGTTAAAAAAAAAAAAAAAAAAAAAAAAAAAAAAAAAAAAAAAACTTTACTTTCGAATTGTACAGTAAGTTGACGCTACAGTAAAATGTTACACAGCAATGAAATCGGTTTTCCATAAACTGAAAAATCTAAAACTTAAATATATCAATGAACAGATTTAAACAACAAATTTTATGTGCCAATGTGCCATCGTTTGTAAGATTTGTTAATGAGAAACATCTTCAAGAAACTATTCTCCACTGTAAAAGAATCATTCACATAAAACAGAAGAATATAGGCATTTAAATTTTTTCTATATACCAGAGAAAAAAGAGCTTTATTTGAAAGAGTTTTTTACAAAGCACTTTCTTGTTTGACACTTCAGAGATTTTATAAAAAATGTTCCTATATCATTTGGATACATTGTTTATTAATATAAAAGTATTAAAAAACATGTTTTGATAATGAAAGAGATAAAAAATTAGATAATGATATAAGAATCTAAAATTTCATATTAGAAGAAATTCACTTCACTATAACTTTCTTAAAAATCTTTGAGAAATGATAGATAAAAAAAAGCACAAATCTCAACTGTTGAAAATTAAAATTCAATAACTAAATGGAGATAGTTTTAAATGGGTTTTAACTACAAAGGAACATGAACGCGCATTTTCAACAAATGACATTAAGATTTTGCAATATGATTTGCGGATCGAATATGGGTGGAGGACTAGCCTTTCTAATGGATACTTCTTATCAATTAAAATAAATGAATAAATTATTGTGAGGCAGTAGAGAAAATCAGTTATCATCAAGTTTTAAGAAATTAAACACTTTCGTATTCTAAAAAAGGAACTCCGGAAAAGTCTATGGGAAATCAGGCTCTGATTTCAACATTTATGTTTAAAAAATTGGCACAAATGTCGAATCTATATGTGTTATAAATTGTTATACTGTAGAAACTCACATTTAAAAACATTTAGAAATGTAACTACATTTAGAATAATAAATATGTCTTTAGTGTAAAAGAAGCACTTGATTCCTAGGCAAAGGAAGGAATTTAAACATCAAATATCCTGACTTTCTTAAAGATCTGTTCAAAAGTCAAATCTGTGATAACTTAATCTTGGTGTTCTCCCGCATCTCATGATTGGTATGGTGGCAGGCAACCAGGAAGTTCTGTCATTTTTTAGGGTAGTCGTGTGCAGTAGACCGAATTATCATGACCCATAAGAGCGTATTTGAAATATTTTAAAATTGACCAAGGAAAGGTCATGTGCAGGAAATGCAACATTTACTCATTTTATTCCTGGTCAGTTATCTTCCTACTTAAGAACTAAAGAAAAGCACTGGTGAGTGTTTCGAAGTCCTCTTCTTTCTTTGAATTTTTTGTTAGCTTATGTTAGACGGGCCTGATATAGCCTATCGGTTGACCAAATAGGTTAAAAGACAACAACAAAATTGTCCTCGAAACCTAATTTTAAGAGTAGGAGGCGAGATTTTCTTGACTTCTGTATTGCTAACTGAAAATAAGATATAATGATACTGCTTAAGACAATTTAGTTTTCAGGTGAAGATAAAATAAGAATCTAACAACTAATAAGAAAGGAATTAATATTTGATGCCTATTTTAAGACTGTTCAAGAATGAAGACATCGTATATCATTTAATAAAAACCAAGCGTTAAGATCGAAAACATTTTCTTTTTGAGAAGAAAGAAATCCATATATGTAAATCGGAATCCAAACCATGAATTTAATATTTATGTTCCAACATACAGTTGAGAATTTTTCATTAATATTTTTCATAAATTATTATACTAAAAATTATTATTGTCAATTACTGATAAAATTGATTTTAATTGCTTGTTTTTTAACAAATGGCAAAAATGTGCTCTCTTTTTAGGATCAATTTGTAATCCTTACCAAAAATGTTAAAAATATTATAAAATATTCTGTTACATGGTTGCTGAAGTACTTTTATACTTAATTATAAGAGCTTTATTACAATGAAAAAAATTCCATAAGAAAAAAAAATAGAAAATATTGCTCCAAATTTTGATGCCTTTGTAATCGTCATCTATAACATGAGTTCCCAAACTTTTTTTCTCGTGGACTACATTCAATGATTTACTATTTTCGGTAGACCCCCCTACTGCTACATTTCTACTGTTTTCCCTAAACTCCTAAAAATATCACTCTTAATTGGGGGTGTCAAGAAGGAAAAAAATATTAGCACATTTTCTTGTGCCCTATTTACCAAAATAATACTTGTGATTATACAAAATTATAAAGATTTATTATTACAAACAATCAACAATTGACAAAAAATCAACAATGAACTCTGAAATAGTCATACTTTTAATAAGAATGATGTACTTGATGAATTGACAGCAAATTTTCAGTATTTGGCTTCAGTTTTATCAGAAGTAATCTCAAATCTCCCCGTTCTGTGACGTTCAATCTGGTCCTTTTTTTGTTAACAGGTTGGTAACGGCACTAAACTTCTTTCGACAAGAAATGACAAGGGAAACGCTATGAAAAATGTTTTTGAAATTTCCCACAGCCCAGGATATTTTTTGGGGATTTCTGTCTTCAGTCAAAATGTTTGATAGCCTTTTTTTAAAGTTCAACTTCAGTTCCTCATTAGTGCTGAGCTCAAGTAGCCCCTCTTGTAATAATAACATTGAATTTTTTAAACAACACTGTTAAATACGCAATGTCCTCTTTATATTTGATCAGATGTTCTCTTAAATCTGATGTTTTAGTTTCCAGAAACTCTATCACTGATTCGAAAAGTGGGTGAAATCTCGATAAACATGAACCTTTCGACAACCAGCGCACTTCAGTATGTAATTGCAGTCGTTGGAAATTTTCATCATTTTCATCGCACAAAAGTGCAAATAAACGGCTTTTCAAAGCATTGCTTCTTATTTTATTAACTGAGTTAATCAGAAAATGAAGAGATTGGTGCAATCTATCACTCAAATCTTTGGCTGCAAGTGTTGTCGGTGGATGACACAGTGAATTGCAATTGGTCCTGGTAATATTCTTTTAAGATGGTTTATAAACCCACGATATCACCCGAATATCATAGGCCAAGAAGCAGGAGCTCGTTCTGCCACAGAAATAATGTTTGTAAATGGAATAGATTTTTCTGTAAAAAAATCTCTCAGGACATTGAATATCAATTCGTCTTTAATGTCCGTTTTCAAAGTTTTTGCGCATAGCAGCTCTACATGGATTTCTTCAAACAAATCGAACATATGCCAATAATAATGCTTCATTATTAGGCAAAGTAGACTAGTTCAATTGAATAGAAAAATGAGTGGTTTGCAGATAATTACACAAAAAGCCTTCTATATCAGAGCTCATTTCATCAATACGTCTTTGATCAGGGTTGTTACTTAAAGGCATTCTTTTGAGTAACATCAAATGGAGGTTTGTGCAGAACAGTTTTTAAAACCCCTTCAATAGATGGTAAAATTAACTTTTCTCCTATTGTGTGCTGTTTTCCAGATTGCGCTGTAAGCAATGAGATATTGTAAGATACCCGCAAGCCATCATCCTTACTTTGAGACGTTGAAGCAAACATACTATTTATGGTAGGTCTCTTTTCATATTTTTCCTTCAATGTTTGAAAGTATTGAAGGACAAACTATTTTTTCAGGGTCTACCTTACCTTCTTAGATGATCTTCGAGCTTCGATGATTTAAAAGAGTCATTAATTTATCAATATGATTGATAAATGACAATATACAATAAAATTATGTATAACAAATAGGCAGGTACTTACTTTTACCGGCACTGCATTCATTGACATCGATTTCACAGTCACGATTCACAGTCACACTTTTATGTTCAAAATCTCGGAAACAAATGAGAAAGTTTTGCTCTTGGCATTTGTATTTATACTAATGTATATTGCAAGCACAGCGCAAGTTGCATTTCATCTCTTTCAGGTTTAAACAAGCATCTCGAACGAGCGGCGCGCACGGGCGGCACTTTGCAAATCTCGACATGTAGTGTACACTTGTACTATTATCTATTGTTCTATTCAATTCTGTGTTTGAACTGAGTCTCGAATACTTTTGAGTACCTACCCAATGAATGATGCTACCTGCCTACGTTGATAAGTAAATTCAAGCCAAAATTTTTGATCTTTTTTTTTTATGAAAACCAGAAAATTTTTCGTGAACCTCCACTTAAACTTATGAACCCTGTTTTCTTTTCACGTCTACATGGACGCCCGTGTGATCTCCTATGGACCCTTGGGGGTCCACCTGGACCACTTTGGGAACCTATGATCTATGATCTAGATGTACCTCGAAAATTGCTATTACGAAAACTAAACTTATGTACATAGAATCACCAATATCCAATTTTTTTCTCATGCTGATTAATATATATTCACAAATTCACCCTTTACTTTACTGTATAAATTTAACAGACATTTTCTTATTTTCATATATTACCTTTCAATTTATAAATTTTATAATGCGTAATGATAATAATATTTTGCTATTGCAGGTGGTCACTTGTATAAGTATAATTAAAACATATTACCTTATTAAACTTGAGATTACTTAAAAATTAAGAATTATGACAATATTCCATAAAAATGAAGAAGATAAAGATAGTCTAAAATGATGTAGAAATATTGAGAACGTGAAATACATGAAAATTTTCTGATTTACAGAGTATTGACATACTATCTCCGATATAAAATTTTATTTTCAGTATTATATATTAATGAATACAAGTATATTTTAAATTATATAGTTTGAAATATAATAATTTTCATTATAAATCACAAAGGCGTTCCAAGAAAGTGATAATACGTATTGCTTTCACAAGTATTATTTATGATAAAATGTGTAACGTAATACAATAATGAGATATGTTATTTTGGTTTTGTTGACACTCTACATGCACCTTTTGATCACGAGTGATGACTGTACTGATAATTCTATATAGTTTAAAATAGGAGTCTCCATACTTCATTGATGAATCACACCTGAGGTTGGAATCGAAATGTCAAATTGTTGAATTGAAACCGATAATGTTAATCATTCAACTGTGTTTGTTCAGAACTAAATAGGCATCAATATAAATTATTGAACATTATTAAAATATTTTGCAAAATACTTTACCACGGATTTTTCTACAAGAAAGTCACGTCTTCCACTAATTCTTACATGAAAATAAAATAAATATAATTATTTTAGTTTCAACTTTTGCATCTTGAAAGCTAAAATGCTTTTTGAACATATTTTTGATTTATAATATTTTGTGAACACGATTCAATGCTTTCCAAAATTAAAATTGTTGCAAAATCATTCGTTTTTTATTTATAAATTTTATAATGTTGGATAAAAATTTTTGTAAATGTTAAAGATGTATATCATTTTATAAAAGATTCTAGATCTTAAATAACTAATAACTTTACAAGAGGAGCAAATGTGAAGAAGTATTTAATAATACTTCTAAAATTTCATGTAATTCAAGAGGAAATATTTGAGTTTAAAAATTATTTAAAGCAATAAAATTTTAAATTAAAAAAGTCAAATATTTATGATTTTATGTTACTAAAAATCAATTATTTGATATTTGAATCGTGAAATGTATTGTAGACTAAAAATGACTGATTACACAACTTCAAACACACGACTTTGATATAATTAATGACTGATATATTCTATCAAGCATGCTAGAATGAATTATTCAACATAACACTGACTGATAATTCATTAAATTGAACGTAATTAATTATTATATTCATTACAATTCTAAAATTCCCTGCAATAAATGGATTATCTCAAATAGTAGTTTCTATCAGTGGAATTAAGCTTCAAAATTTCACTTTGTGTCATAAAATACTATAAAATAGTGGTGTATAAAGTTACGCAATAAAGTTTGCAATAGAAAGATATATATTATATACGTTTAAAGAGTATTTTAAAAATGAAAACTCTAATAATAGATTGCTTTGCAGTTTCTGTAAAATAACTAGATTTAATTTAAGGATAGAGAGTAAGGAAAATGGATAAAAATATTATTAGATTTTAAATTACAAGAACATTTTTGAATTAAAAATTTTATTATGTATTTAAATATTATGTGTGTTTAAATAAATGCAGTTATTTATGTATGAAATTGATTTTTAGTTAAAAAAGTTTATTTAGAATTAATGTTAGAAATAGAGTATGATAAAAATGTTGAGAAATAGCACAATAAACTCCAAATATTCATGGAATAAGTGAATAAACAGTTCAATGGAATTTACTTAGTATTTCTATTCAACAATTAATTATGTAACTTTAAAACAATTGATTGCAACTTTAAAATTTTAATCAAGATGGTTTTAAAATTTTTAAATTATTTAAAGTTATTTTTATATATAATACATGAGCAAAATAATTTATTATATAACAAATAAAATAAAATAATTAAATATATAAATTTTTATTTTGAAAATTTTAAGCAAATTACAAGCTTACCGAATTTTATTTATAATTTATACCTTTGATAAACATTTTAATTGTTGCTTTGGTTTATAGAAATGTTTTTTTTTAAACTTTTTTAGTTTGGCACACAGTTTATCAATCACTTCATCACACTCTTCTATCAAAAAATCTAATCAATCTTAATTAAAACAAAACATTCGATTATTTTTCGATATTATTATGATCGTCATGATAAAACATTCTTGAGATGAAGGGTATTTAAAGTAAATATATTCTCCTTAATTTTTGTATATTAAAAATGAATACTTTTTGTTTGTATTATTTTAGGAATAATACAAATATGAGTGGAAAGTTATTATAAATTAAAGATTTTGCTTCGATTTATTATGTCTTATATTAAGCATTTATTTAAATAAATAATTCAGAAATTTGTTCTAAATATTAAAAAGAATATTAAAAATAACCACACACTTAAAGTTAAATATTTTTTTTTAAAAAAAGCATTTGGCATTCATTACAAATAATGGTTCCTATATACGAACAATTATTGTGCACGCCTACAGACCTTCATAAAAGTTAAGCATTATTCTTTGAAAATTGTTAATCTTTGAATATAATGATGTAGTGATGTTCGTAAATTATCGAAAATCAATCCTTTATACTTATGGTCTTTGGTATTATATTTTTTGAGGAAACAAAAGTAACATTTTTTGATATTCCATGCATGATGATTATTAAAGTATTATTGCATGATGATTATTAAAGTAGTGTTTGTTAAAAAACAATTTTCAGTGGGTAGAGAAAATCAATTGAGGACCTTAAAAGTAAACATGTACTTGTCTTTTACAAAGACAATTTTATACCATTTTTGCGTGATGATAAGTGAAATAATTTTAGAAATATTACATATATAAATGATATGGAAAAAATAAATTTTCCCAATTCGTGAACGATTGCATTTTGTACTTCAGTTTAATACAAAAATTAATTTATTTTTTAAGAGTTAATGAAGAAGTTTTGGTTAAAAGATCCCAGAACAATAGTAAAGGAAACTCCAGAGAACTTTTCAAAGTATTTTAATAAAATATCACTTTAGTATGTTTTATATTGTATAAGTTTAAAAAGTTTAGTTGCCGTGAATATTTGATTAAATAAAATAATAAAAGCTGAAAATACAAAATAATAAATGCTAAGCATTTTTTCCAATGGCAGAGTGTAGACAGTTACAACTGCAACATAGTCTATTAATATTTGTTTCCCTGATACCCAAGGAACCGGCCAGAAACAGCGACCTCTTAGCCGCCGAGGTGTTGCCCCGGGTGCACTACAAGGGGTGGGCAACCATCGCACCCTCACACATGCCATAGGGACCCGTTTATAAGGTAGGCATCATTCATACTTCATTCACACACACAAGGAAAGGACAAAGACAGGATAGAGAGAGAGAGAAAGTACATCCATGCCTGTACCGGTATTCGAACCAAGGACCTTCGTAGTCAGGCACGCTGACCACTAGACAAGTTGGCCGGTTAAATGCTAAGTATTGTTTTATTTATCTTTCAAGTAAAATCCATTAATTTTCAAGAGCGATCATCCTCTTATAATAACTTGCCAGTAAAATTATTAAGATTTAAAATGTTTCTCTAATGTAATTTAGAAAGGAAATCATAAAACTCAGTCCATTAAAATAACTTAGTTTCACAAGGCACCAACAAAATTTTAAACATAATCTATTAAATTTCTAGTCAAAAAGTCAACATGTTGACTTGAAAATGAAATGTTATGACGAAATTTTATTGCTTATGATTCTAAAGGTGAATGTAACAGCATCTTATTTTTAAAAGCATTTAGTTTTGATTAAGTGAATTCCTAGTTAATATTGCAGTTAATTAAGAAATGTTAAATGCATATAATATTTGCTTATATACCATACAAATGTATATAAGTGAACGTAGTCACTATCACAAGAATTGTGTTTGACACATTTACTTAATCCACAATGTCTTACAACGTAAACTATTTTATACTGCTCTACGTTATGTTAGTACTCATTGTTGGTATGTATATTTTTTTAAATTATCAAACCAAAGAAGAATACTCTGAAAAGGCTAATTTTATAAATTATAATTTTGATATATAAATGTAATAAGCCAATAATTATTTCTTATACTACAAATATTATAAATTCATTTTAAATACATTACTATCAAAAATATAGACATAAATATGCATTTAAGTTTTTGCATAAAGTAATCTTTTTAGTGTTTTTTAAAGCATGGAATTTTTTACTTAAGTATTTTTTTATATAAAAATATGTAAGTAAAAAATAGTTTTTATAAAATTGTTATTTCCTCATAATAGTTTTTATTGTATTGCAAAAGTTGGTTTTCCACTTTTTCAATATATCCAATTTAATTCTATAAAAATCTGTAATTTCAAAGATGGACTTTGAACCGTTACGAGCATCCTTCCTTAGTTTGAAATCAAGCCAAAAAACTGCTGAAATACTGCATGAATGAATTATATTCGAGTAAAACTTGAGGGTTATTTTCCTGAAAATACTAAATTACGTAGAGACGACAGAAGACAGTTAAGGTGTCAAATGAATCTATAAATATTTATTTAAAATATCTGCATTTAGGAGTTCGGGTGAACATTAGCTAATGATTGAAATTGTTTGAAACGCCATTCTGTCTTTTTGTAGTTTGATAGTGATTGATTTAGACTTTTTATTACTCAGTTTAGCTTCTATCATCCTGAAAAAATATAATTTTAACAATTTAATATATAATGTCCATGCATTTTTTCAGGACATTATAAAATTAATTAAATTTTTATAATACTGATTATAATGTATAGCTGAAGAATCATCAAGAATTTCTTTTTTCATTGCAATTTATAACTATTCATACATTTCAATACTTCCATTTTTTGGCGCTAAATATAGTCACCAAGTTCCTGATAAATAGTTAATGAAATGATTAAAAAATACAATTAGATAATTGGAAAAAGGGAAATATTTGAGAGTAATAAACTAATATACCTCTAAATAATAATCTAAAAAATATGACATTATATATTCCATTGGCTAAAGTTGTCTAAAGGCATTTAAAACTAGTGATAAAGGAATTCATCTAAGGAATTTGCTGTTTTTAAGTTCTCCAGTATGAAAATCAACATAATCTTTCTATATGTTGTGTGTGTGCACTTGTATAGAAGAAATAAAATTTTTTCCTTTTTTCAATTTTTCAATTTTAAACCTCATTTATGAGTTTGAAAATAGAATAATAAATGATTAAAGTGTTTGACATAAGCGGAGAAAATTTTCTTTTATTGGCTATCCATCACTCATTTGGTAACGTTTTTGATTTTACAAAATAATCGATGGAGTATGCGTATGTCCTCTTTTTTCCTACGGTAGATTGAATAGCAATAGTTGTTTTATTAAAGGAAATTTTCTTGCGCTGAGATCTTTTAGAATATAATATAATTCACAACAGTGGTATGCATGCTTAAATGCAATCAATTATTCTGAAAGTCTTATTCATTTATTCTGAAAGAACTAATTATAAAACTTAATATATCAAGCTACAATAAAATAGGGCTGTGGTAGTCTAGTGGTTAAGGCATCGGCCTTCCATCCGGAAGAGCAAGGTTAGATTTTTAAAGTCCCTCAAAACCCACCTAGTACATGCGATATATGTGCCCATTAAATCTGTGGAATTGAAAGTTCAGTGGCCGGTCATTGAGCAGTTACCATGGGTGTAATGGTCTGGAGAAAGTTTCCTCCCTCCTCAGATCAATGCCGAAATTGAGGGAGTGGATCCTTTGGTTGTGCCATCTATCGGTGGATTTGAAGAGCAAAGTTGTTCTTTCTCCTTCATGGTGCTATGATTAAACGAAACGCTTATTGACTTAAATCTGCATAGCCAAGGCATAGTGAGCTTGGCTTGTCCAAGTGTCATAAGTCACAACAACACACAATAAAATGTTACCAACTATGACTGAATATGCAATAATATGTAACTGAAAATGTTTTATATTTATATTTTGATACTTGTCAGTTTTGTGAAAAAGGGCAAGGATGATGGTTAAAGAGAGAGAGGAAGAAAGAGAGGGATAGATAGATAGATAGTTAGAGAGATAGATAGATAGAGATAGATAGATAGATAGAGATAGATAGAGATAGATAGATAGATAGAGATAGATAGATAGAGATAGATAGACAGAGATAGATAGATAGATAGATAGATAGATAGAGAGATAGATAGAAAGATAGATAGAGAGATAGATAGAAAGATAGATAGAGAGATAGATAGATAGATAGAGAGATAGATAGATAGATAGAGAGATAGATAGATAGATAGAGAGATAGATAGATAGATAGAGAGATAGATAGATAGATAGAGAGATAGATAGATAGAGAGATAGATAGATAGATAGATAAATAGAGAGAGAGAGATTCAAAAAATGATTCATAGAATATCCTTAAAAACATTCTTATTTAATTCTACAAGATTACATGAAGAAAGTTGCTTTTAAGGAAAATATGAGGATCATAATAAAGTGCCTTATAAGTTAGAAGAAACAATATAAGCATTAATGAAAGCACGTTTACAGAAAGACTCTCCCACTTAAAATTTGATGGCTGGATTGGTTTCGTAGATCCATATTAGTAACTTGAATGTATTTGAGTCTGTTAAGGCTGAATCTGTAAAGTCCTACACTATTAAAGGTATAAAGAAGAGTTTCACATAAATTGAATTTTCATTCTTTCATTAATTAAAACAAAATCAATCTTAAAAATTAAATAGAAACAATAAATGAATCCATCCTAATTAGAACCAAATACTTGTATTGAATTAAATGACAAAAATTATCCATCTAAAAATCATAAGAGATTTAGATAAACTTGATAATCATTGTGTACTGGAAATCACTCATTTTTTCTGAGTGTAAATTATTTTGAGAAATAAAGATTCATTAAAATCGCTATCCAATGATTATTAATCCAATGTACTATTTTCAGTTAGAAATTGACAGATTGGAAATGTAATGGTCTCTGAATTTATTTAATCTGCATCTGCCGAATCCTATTTTAATAAAAACGCATTAAACCTATAATACTTTTTATAAGGAAAACACTTTTATATTCGTAACCTTCTGA
This sequence comes from Latrodectus elegans, assembly GCA_030067965.1. NCBI lineage: Eukaryota > Metazoa > Arthropoda > Arachnida > Araneae > Theridiidae > Latrodectus > Latrodectus elegans. The sequence continues at coordinate 81,668,267 of CM057816.1, forward strand.
CTGGATTGTTCAATGTACCTCGATCTATTACGGTTGAATCTATTGAATGTTAATTGAAAAGTTCATTATCTTTCTATTGCAATGCTCATGAAAAACTAAAACTGCTTCTAAGTTGAAATTAGAAACTTAGCATGTTGTTCCACAAAGAATACACATTTAGTGTATTTTAATGCAAGTATAGGATATATTTTTCTTTAATTGAAAATTATATCAATCTTTATTGCAATGATTGTTAAAGAGAGTTTTTAAAACTAAACATTTCAGATTAAGGCCAGTGTAAGTAAATTTGTTGAGGAAAAGCAATTTTGGACATCTCGATTTCTTTCCGTATTTTAACATATAACATTCTCAATTTTTTGTAAGAAAGCATTAATAAATTATTGAATAATGTCTAATACAACCATGACTTATTATTTAAACTAAATATCGAATTACTTTAAACTTTTAACAAAAAAGTGCAAAAATTAAGTTAAATTGTACATATGTAAATATACGTACATTACACACTTATTCATTTTTTGATACTACATTTAATACTGTCTATAATAACCATTTATATATCACTTCTCATAATTAAATAAGATTTTAGAAATTATCCAGAAGTGGTCACTAACTTTAAGAGTAATTTTACTGAGTGCTTAAAGACAACATGCTTTTCTTTTTTTTAGAAGTCAGTTAAATTATTGGGAAATTAATCGAAAAATAATTTTTTTATGCAATTCTTTTTAAATAATTTCATGTATTATGTTGAATCCTGTAGAGTTTTTTGTATGATTTGATTTTTTAACTCAGCAATTAGCATTTACTCACAGATTTGATACTCAGCAATAGAGCTGAGCACCTTATTAAAAGTAGCCTTAAGTGTAGCCTCATTTTCAAATTCAAACTCCAGATTTATTTCTTTTTGATTTAATTTTATTTTATAACCAAAGAGAATCATAACAGAACAATATTCTCCGTCAACTCTCTTTTTCTCTCCAATATTTACCTTGTCTTACTACTATTATTATTAAACCTGATAACCAATAAAAATAATTTTTGGAAATATAATCGAAAATTGTCAAGTTTTTTTCTAAAACGTTTTGTCTATGTCCAATTTAAAATAATGCTGTTACCTATATCTATCTACCTCTATATCCACACACACACACACACACACACACACACACACACACACACACACACACACACACACACACACACACACACACACACACACACACACACACACACACACACACACACACACACACACACACACACACACACACACACACACACACACACACACACACACACACACACACACACACACACACATTTAGAATCTTAAAACACTAACTTACTCGGCCACTTGAGCATAATTAAGAAAATGGAAATAACTGAATAGCTTATGACTTCCGTGTTTTTCAAGTCAAGATGTAACTCCATGAAGAAAAGATCATTGACTCTCTGGAGTACTATATATAAAAGAGAATATTTACTGATTTAAAGATAACGTCGCAGATTCTGAGAAGATAATCAATTGCAGAAAGGATTTTTATTTGGCTTAGTTTTGTAGGTGAGACTGCAATTACTGAAGAATTGAAAACATCCAATAAGTCTAAAAGAAGAGTATTCATTAAACCATTGTTGAGTTCTAAATAAATAAAACTAATTTGATATCGTTCTCGATTTTCGTGAATAAGTAAACTGCATCTTGAATTGTAATCCATAAAGATTACTTCTGAAATGCATGAGTTATAATGCATTATTGATTAGCTATTATTTTTTTTTAAAAAAAGTTAACCTGAATATTGATCAAAATATTAATAAAAGTGTATACGATTCATTCTGCACTGGAGACACAAATCCTTTCCACCATTCTCTATTGATTTAATTAATTTAAATTAAAATAAATTAAATAATTAATAAATTCTAATTATTTAATTTATTTTAATTTAATTAAAATTAATTTACATCTATGAAAGATCGAATATTATTTCTGTGTGATAATTAATTATAGATCTGATAGTATGGTTTTAAATTAAAGTTATATTACATTGTATTATTGTGGTTAAGTTGAAAGATATACTGTATAGTAATTAGAAATTTATTTAGTTTCTCATAAATCTAAATTTTATCATTTACATTTAACATTAATTTGAATTTGTACTATAGTTTGGAAGATCAATTATTCAAGTGTACCATGATTTTATACATTGTAAAATCATGAGACATGTGTTTGTGATTATTAGAAAATATAAATCAGTAAGATTATAAGTTTTATTGAAAATAGTTAATTTGATTTAATTTAAAACAGGTGCTTTCTGTGGTCCATGCAGTGATGGAGGAAGGGAAAGTGGAAATGGTTAGTAATAATTTCGGAAAAATTACTTGATTTAAATATAATGATAATTGAATCAATTAAACCATTTAATTTTACTTTTGTACGTTTGAAATATTTTATATATCGAATTAAAGCATGAATTTCTTATTAATGTTTAAGTCTTTATTTTCTGTGAAAATATTTATGTATGTAATGTGATTCAGTAGTCAAATAAGGATTGAAATTTTTTATTTAATAGAGTAACACCAAAAAAGTATGATTTAGGCTAACGTCAATACTATGAAAGCTAATTTTGGCAAATTTTATTTTGTGTGATATTTTATACTGTAAATTTAAATTAAGTTTGATAAAAAAACTTATAATTACATTGGATAACTTATACTGCTTTTAAAATGAGTAAATGTTTGAAGAATTGTCCCACTGTTTTTCAATTATTGGTTGCCTATTGCTCAATTGCAGAGCGACAATTTTACGCATCAAAAAGAATTCATAGGCGTTGATTTTTTAGGTCATTAGAATGCATTGTCCTTATTTATTTATTATATTTATTCTTTTTTTTTATGTTATTCTTATGTCTTTTATGAAATAATTCTTCTGCCACCGCTTCTCTCTCTCATATGTTAGACTGCATTGGTTCTTCTGTGAGGCAACTGTTGAATGAGAATGCTGTTTTTGATCTAATAGCGAAAATAGTCTCTTGAACTTGGCTTAGTTTATCTAATCCAAGCGGGATAGTAAACAACAGAAACATGAAATAATTCATATTCCTTCTTTCATTAAGATGCCTATCTAGAATATTTTCTTAAATTTGTGTTTTAAAATTGAATAATGGTATTAATAGGTTATTTATCACAATTTTCGTGTAATAATAGTTAATTGTTATTATTTAAAATTAAAAATTCATTTTAGTGTCCAATTCACCGCTAGAATTTGTGAAAAGATGATGTGTTGTGTTAATTCGTTTTATTCATGTAATATACAAATTTAAAGGCTAAATAATTTATTTGCTTATACTTCGTTATTTCTTTTACAGTTTATAGACAAGAGGGTCTGGTCAATGCCAATGTTTTGGATGGCATATTTTGATGAGGAAAAATATCTCGTTCTCCTGTTGTCAAAAAGAGCATTATTTCTTTGGAATGAAGATTTCAGAAAGTGCATATAACTAATGTATACTGTGTCGAATCAACAATAATATTTTCCTGTAAAAATGAATTAAAAATTATTTTGTAATTGCAAGTACTCATAAAATAATTGAACTTTTGAAAATTATTTGCGCGTTTCAAAATTAATAGAATTAGTTAAATTATTCGGATATTTTATGATTGATGATATCAAATAAAATATGAATAAAATTTTAATTTTGTACTTTTGACTTTTGAATCTAATGTATTAAAACACATTTGTAGTAAATTAAAACATCTAAAAACATGGTGTTGTAAATAAATATGAAAGGTAATAAATAAATTGTTCTTTTAAGTAAAAGCTAATCACAAATTCCGAAAATATTTTATAAAATATATTTAAATACTCAGAAATTTTATTGCCTTTTTGTACCTTGTATTATTCTAATAATAATAGCATTACTACTCTCTACTACTTAGTTTCAACCAAATGAAATCATTATCAAATGAAATATCCAGATTTAATAAACACTAGTAAAAGATTTTTAATAAAATTTTACATAAATTTTATTAAAGATTTTTTACTAGTGTTTATTAAATCTCGATATTTCATTTGATAAGTTGAAATGAATTGTTTACTGTATTGATATTTATTACGTACACATATTTATAATTATAAAATTTTATTAACAGGTAATTTACACTTTTTTTTTTAAATTTTCGTAGAATGTATTTTTTTTTTTAAATTTCATTGTTTAAGTTTATCAATCATTTTTTTCAGTAATATTTTTGATAAAAATTGCAAAATGAATTCCATGTATTTTATTTTTAATCAAATGTAAACAACCAAAATAAAAAAACAATTAGAATTAAAATTGCCAAAAGAGAAAAATGATTTTATTTTAATTATAATTTTCTTATATCTCAAAAGACATTTACTTTTACTATCAACAACTTCCTCAAACTGTTTATTTATCACTAAAATTATATCAATCAAACCATCATCCAAATATTTATTAAAAATTCTTAAACGTTATTGATTTACTAATTGATTAATAACAAAATATTTTATTTTATTTTAAGTTTCAGGATGAATAAAAACATCATAAAATAAGTTTTACCAACAAATTTTACTGTGACTGAAATATCTCTTACAGAGATATCTCATGATTAGGTTTTGCTTTAAAATTTTTCTTTGTTTCGATCTTAAAGCTTATTAGTAATATTTGAAACAAATTATTTAAAACAAAAATGTTCTCAAATTTTTCCTGACTTGCTAATTTTATTTTGAATAAATTGCTATCACTGTATATGCACTTGATACTTATATCAATTTAAACTAGTTCTAGCATCATTCTTTAATGAAAATATAATTTTTATATTTAAGAAAGCGATGCATTATACTTTTGAGCCTTTTAAACTTTTTTCAATGAGCAATTTTCCTTTGCGAATTTAAATTAGGTAAATGGGGCAGAAAGGAATTAACTTTTTTAAAATGAATACAATTAAAGAAATATGTCGAAAATACTCCATTATGTAATGCATAATTCAGTATTTTCGACATATTTCTTTAATTGTATTCATTTTAAAAAAGTTAAAAAAGCGTATTACATAAATTTTATTTAAATTTTGTACATTTTGTCACGAAAAGCTCATGAAATATTTCACTTTGAAAATATAATATAGTGATTAAATTTTTAATTATAAATTCTGAACTTTGAGTATAAAATTTTAAATTGGAGTAAGCAATTTTTGAGTATCCTTCCCAAAAAGTAAAGATTTCACATTATGTAAATGATTTTAACGATTATTAGTAAAGTAAACAGAAAGTTCTGAATATTTTCTTCATTGTAATAAATGTCTTATTATATATTATTTGGAAAAGACCATAAAAACTTGTGATTGGAAAAGACCATACTTGTATTTGGAAAAGACCATAAATTCCTATAAATATTTTGCAAAATTATTGAAGCATCTTCTAATACTAATCGTTTATTTTTTATATTTGATTAGATTATTATTATTATTATTTTAGTATCTTTCTTTAATTATATATTGTAAGGTTATGAAAATCATTTTTTATTTGCGTAGCAAGTGAACCTCATGGACATAAAATTTCCTTTGGATATTTTAAATTTTTGTTAAAAATGTTAGAAATGCTCTTTTCGCTTTCAAAATGATTCAAATCATCATAAAAATTAAAAAATATCAAAACAATTAATATTACTAAATTTGGAATTTTTTTCTTAGGTCCCTTTCACAATTAAATCTTTGTAATTTTATGTAAGACACATTATCAAAAAATAACCTCAACAAACAGTAGATTGTCTGATACGCACAGCATGTTGTTAGATTATTTGATTGTCAAGAATTAATGCCGTAGATTCATTGTAACGTTCTCTTATTATTGGATATATGTCACATTCAATTCTATTATTTAATTTTTGATTTTCACATTGCTCCTTGATATCATAATTAATTTCCGAGAGGAAGAAGAGAAAAATATATTTCCATGCAAATATGAGAAATAACTTTAAAATAGATAAAGAAATAGTATTCCGCATATTGCACATTTAGTTATCTTAGAAATATTTTCTAACTAACCTAACTCACTACTTCGTATATTTTAGTAACTAATCTTGTCAACAGGAAAGTAGCTAACCTTGTAAACATGGAAAGCAATTAAGCAAATAAATATGGAAATAACTAATCTTGTACACTACCGAATATTAGTTGTTGTATGATATTATATTAACTTTTTCATAAAAGTCAATATATCAAATATATATTTACAAACATTTGATATTGTATAAATATTAGCTACTTTTGTCTAAAATTTGAATAACAGCCCATACAAGCCTATCTTATGCATCATCCGAAATATAAATCATATCCCCGAAAAGTGCTTAAAACTCTTATTGTTTAAATCTTAATGGTTGTTGCGCCGTGATTGTTTATTGTTTTCTAAAATTAAAATATGTTATTTGTAGAGAAGTCAATATAATTGCTATACATTACTTTTTATTTTTTAAATAACATATTTAAGAGTTTACAGGAAAATTGTAATGTATCTATTTAATAGATAAAGTGAAGTTTCCGGAATAAAAAGGAAAGTATGTACTTCATTATTCGCATGAACATATTCAGCGCAAGTTAACTATAAAATAGCAAAATTACATTTGATATTCAATCAATATCAACATCATTTTATATTCTCATTTTTAAAAGATTAAATTCCTAGAATAGTTTACACATGCTGCCAAATAGCTTCGTAATAAAAAGAATAATTTGAATAGTAAAATTAATTTAAATTAAGAATTTATTTATGCGAAATTTAGTGAAAATGTTAAATACACAATAATATACATTTAAATGTAAAATTATTAACATAATACTTGAAAAGAAATCGGAATAATATAAAATTAAATGAATAAATACAACGGTTTATTCCTTAATGCGGCTTGTGTAAAATGTAGCCCAAAAGCTTTTAAAATAATCCCCAAACGCAAATTATGAAAACATTTACATTTTTTTCAACATTTTTATTAAAAAAATTAATTTTTGCAATGTGATTCATATATTATCGATTCTTTATCATTTATTTTGAAATAAATTTTTTGACTAAGTATTCATTTTAACCAAATGCTTCTTGCTGCTGCAAAAATCAAAAGCAAAATAAATAAAAATATATGACTGATTATTGCGCCATGTTAGCACTAATTGTCTCGGAACAATCCGTTCTTGTAAAATATTTAATTTATCACCATTTCTTGTTTCTGTTGTTTTATATGTGTTCAACTATTTTACAAGTATATAATTACAAATGTAAAAATAAGTACATTCTTTGAAATTTTGAAGTTTTGTGTGAATAATTCAATTCATTACATCTATTGAAGTAATTGACACGAGTCGAGTAGGATTATCTTAAGCTAATGTGCATTGAAATTTGCAGATGTTATTTATTATATATAAGCGAGATATCTCAGTTAGCGGAAAATGTTAAAAAAATGCTACGATTTAAGAACTGAAATAAAATTTTTTATGGAAACAAAAGGAAAACCTGCGATTAAATTCAAAAACGAAGATTGGGTTCTAGATTTAGCTTTTTAAGTAGATTTAACAGAACATTTTATTTATTTAAATTAGAAACTTCAAGGAAAAAAAATCAATTTATTAATAACAGTTCCAAACAATAACAGCGCTTGAAAGAAAGTTCAAGTTTTGGCACAGTAAAAAAAAGGCAAAAGATTTGACACATTTCAGCAATTTGGCTGCATATAAACCTGTGAGAGTTAAGCTAAATATGTAAAATATGCTGCATTAACTTTTGATTTAATTCAAGAGTTTGGAAGTATATTTACAGGTTTTGGAAAAAAGAAAGAATATTTCAACACATTTTCTACACCATTTTCTCTAAAAATAAATAAATTACCTTCACATTCTCAAATGGAATGAATTGAATTGCAAAGTGACATTCAAATGAAAGAAAAATTTGGAAATGTTTCTTTATTGGAATTTTATAAAAAATACTTATCCCGTGATAGATATCCTAATTTTCACAATCAATCATTATTAATATCTTTAGCTTTTGATAGTACTTATATTTGTGAATAATTATTTTCAAGAATATAGCATAAAAAGAACAGGGCAATGATCATTGACAACCATCTTGAAAATGCATTAAGTATTACATTTATTGAACTTGATATCCATTTGCTTGTTCAATAAAAACAAATCAATCTAACTACTTAATTTGAATTTTTTACATCTTTATGAAATCAAAGCTAATTGAAGCGAAACGTTTTTACAAATTTAAAATAAATATGTACCTATACTTTATATATATATATATATATATATATATATATATATATATATATATATATATATATATATATATATATATATATATATATATATATATATATATATATATATATATATATATATATATTATATATATATATATATATATATATATATATATATATATATATATACATACATATACATACATACATACATACATACATATACATATATATATATATAAATATATATATATATATATAAAGTTAATATATTTTAATAAAACTACATAGAGTTAATTTTTATTTGAATTCGTTCAAAAAATCTTTTATATGTGGCCGAGCCAATATTTTTTCTTTATAATGCGGCCCTCAAATGATCATAGTTTAGAGACCTATGCCTTAAAACTTGTTTACAAATGATAGATAATAAAATAAAATTTTTAATTTCGTATCTGGTGTCATTTACTAGCTGTATTTCTTATTATTAGGGAAAATTTTCCATGTAAAATAAATATATAATCGTGATATATGTGTATACAAATGAGATAATTTAATTACTCATTTGTATGATCATAATTTACTTATAAATCATTGATCATAATTTACTTATAAAGACTACCAAGTATGTGAATATACAGAAAGTTAAATTGAAATAAAAAACATTAAGGACATATTCTTTTGTAATGAAACGAAATCTCTAATAAAATTATATGGTATCTTCAGTAACAAATATTAGTCACCTTTGATAAATAATATCTTTTCTCTCAAGCTCAAGAAAAAATAATTTTGAAATTTTATTACAGTTGTATTTCATAGCAGAATTATAAATTGACAGGTTCAAATATAATAACAAAATGAGAAATGAATGATCGTCACGATTCTATGTTTAACTTAACATCTTAAATACAACAGTTCAAATATTCGGAAATTATTATGCTATAAAACATATAATTGGAACAGTTTATAGTATTGCGGCAAATACTGAAGAGCAGTCACATCAATAATAACTGCTGTCATGTAAATTACGAGATGTGGACAAGGATCGAAGTGACTGACAAACGATATAAGCAACAGTTAGGCAAGATAAGGAGAACTGTTCCGTTATTAGAGTAAGAGTCAATAAAAAAAGGGTATGAATACTATGTAATGTGGGAAATGTTAAGTGTGTTTGATTGTTGCCAAATTATCTAACTGATCGCAACATTACGGAAGCAGTGCAAGTACCTGGCAAATATAGTATTGTACTATTATATGCTCTTGATAGTGTCGTATGCACTGGTATAGTATCTCGCCCAGAGTTGTGATCTACCAGTTAAACGGAAACTGTCAGGTGAAAGTTTTCCTATTTTAGAGATAGAGATCTATCAGAAGACATTCAATACTTAGCCTGTACCTAGAAGTTTCTCTAGGAGGAAAATCTCTAGGATCACGACCTTCTTAACATATTCCAGTCACACGATGAATCTTCTGCAATTTCAGGATTTGATTTCACTAATTTAAGATAAGAAAAACGATATTCTAACTAATCAAGACACTAAGGCCTTCATATGTCGAATGGTACAAGTGTAAAATAAATGATGCGTAAAGAATTAATCTGCTTTTCTACTGTTCATGATCTGGTCGAGTGATACATCACTTTCCTGCTCACACTAAGATTAATGTCCATCGCAAGGATATAACGAGGTAGGTGTGATTGATCCCGGTAATCTGCCGTTCCTTCTTCCAACCAGCAATTGCAGAACAGCATTACAATCGCTTGTTTGCATGCAGCATGATCACTTAATTCTCTGACGTATATACCATTATTGAAAAAAAATCGGTGATCTCTCTCTTTCTTCTATCTTTATATAGCTCTTGTATGTGGCACATTTACCTGTGATGTCATCATACGCTGTTAATGATCTCTCTGAAATATAAATCTGTGGCACGATAGCTCAATGTGGGTCAAGGTCTACAATGCCTATATCTGTTTTCCCGACCTGGGTTGCAAAGCATATGTCCCGATTAGGTGGACAGCCTAACGCGAAACTGTCAGTGTTTAGTACCCAAGAACGCTTAGTACTCAATTTATCAACCTGCTGAAGGAATGAAAGACTGAATCGATCTTGCTCAGGCCTAGGATTGAACCTCGACCATGCGCCTTGAGAGCACGAACAGTTACCACTAAGCCACTGGTCTTAAATGATCTTTCAGGCTTCCAAAATTAAGAGGTTGGGACAAGCTTAATAGAATATTATTGCAAAAGGAAATTATAAACAGCAGTAACTGGTTGAGAAACTATCATTCTAAATCGTTTTTTCTAAATGTTTTTCTGTATTATGTTTTGATCACATAAAATTTATGCATTTCCGAATTTAGTAATAGTTTCGAGTCAAATAATCAAGCTTTATTTTCTTTACTGGTAATGAGAAATTTATATTTAAAATATGGTATCATAGAATACTAGCGTTCTTAAAATATGACTAATGACAGTTTTTATATTTATGAGCTTACACAACATATGACAATATATTGCAAACATTGTGATCTATTAAAAATTGTTATGAGTTTAAATTATAAGACAAGCAAGAAAGTTCTTACCGTTTCCGTTTTGTCTTTGATTGAAGGGAGAATAACTAAGAAAATTAATGCATGGTGTGGTTGAGACATCAGTCATTCGAAAGCAGGAATATCAGTAGTTATAAAAGCAGGTCTGCAGAGCACATTCATCAATCTGATGTAATACGATCTCGTACAGTAGTGAAGAGAAATGATCATGTCGAAGGAGCTCGTTATGTGTTGTTTATTTAACGGTTTCAAAGTGGAATTATCAGCTGCTGCATCAAGTCCCTGAATCGTTTGGGAATAGTGCTGTGAATGAACTTATATCAAGACATTTATTTCACAAATTCAGGTTGGGAGATTTATCTCTCTGATATTAAGCTGGTTTCTGGTAGACAAGTCATTAAGTAGTTCCCTATGAGCTGCTACCAACAGAACAAACGTCTCTGCGGACTCTCAGCAATTGGAACATGTGCTACAGGCATTGCTATAGCGCTGGTTAATGTCAAGGTGTACTATTCTTATCTAATAACAATAGGATGCATATCGTAATCATGGCCAGTACTTTATAATGTCATGCATTGATTGATTGGGAGACATTGTGCCCTCCTCCTTACTCATCTGACCTCGCACCCTCAGATTACCATCTCTTCCATTCCATGGACAATTTTCTTCGTGGTAAATCCTTCACTAATGAAGCCGACTAGCATCAAGCACTCACGGACTTCTTTGCGCCCAAAACCGCCAAGTTTTACAGTAAGAGGATTGCATACATGGAGACACGTTGGTAGAAAGCGCTGGATGCAGATGGTTATTACCTAAAAGATTAATAATAGGCTACACTTTCTATATCAATGTTTCTTTGGGTTATTAAAAACGGGAATAACTTTCTTGCTTATCATGTACTTCAATTTCTATCTGTTTTTGAGTTTTAAAAAATGAAAGATAAGTGTATTGAACTATATAAAGAAAATAAAAAGCTGTATAGAATAAAATTTTCTGCAAATGTTTTCTAAAAAAGAGCACATAATTAATTTAAAATATTATTTTAAAGTGATTTTTCAAATTAATATTGTTTCGAAGTAACAAAAATTTAATTGAAACAGAATTATTTCAAATTTTGTTAAAGTAGTTTTAATTTAAAATGTCACTCAAAATATTTTATACTTTAAAATAATATTTTGAATTAAATTTTCTTTTAAATGTATTTTAACATAAGATAATATTTTAAAATAATGAATAATCTAGAAAAAAATACTAATTTTAAAATATTGTTTATAATTTATTGTTTTAAGACAATATTTTAAATTAAAATCTTTACGCATTGTTTAAAATATTTTAGTTTAATTTTATTGGTAATGAATGTTATTTTGTGTTAACGAGTTTTTAAATTTAATATACTTGTTTTTGTACACTAATATAATGTTTTCCGCAATATATAATTTCCACATTATATAATTTTTTTTTATCTTAATTTAATTAAATTACATTGTAAAATTTTTGTAACAAGTATTTAAACAAATCATAATAAAGTAAAAAAAATTTTTGAAATTATTCGTATAAAGAATTTCAATTTGTGTTAAGGAATTATAAGTTATTATAATTTTAAACCAATTATTAGATACAAAACTTAATCAATTTACTTGCTTACAAAAATATAAATTTAAACAAAATTTCATAAAATGTTTTGTTATAATAGTTTTCAAAGTAACACATTTTCCGTGACTATGATATTTTGAAACAATGGATATATTCCTGACTGTTACAGAAAGGATATTTCAAAATGAGACACACTCTTACAGTTTTAGTATTTACCATACTGCAACAAAATCACAATAAATTTGATCCATAAATTTGTCGAAATGAATTAACACCAGTAATGTTTGAACATCTGATTTCTTAACATTAATACTTTAAGCGCTCTGGAATTTGATTGTAGCAACATAAACACTAGCTTTAGAATAAAATCAATTTGAATTTTTTAAATTGAAAATTATTATTTCAAATCAAGCAATTGCATCGTTATTTTCTAATTTAAATTTCGTTGATTAATTTAAAACTGACATTTGTTTTTAAGATTATACAAATTTTAATAAAATATACCTTCTTTTAAATACATTAACGAAAGATATTAAAATGTTTATTTGTGACGAAAAATAATTCTAAAATTATAGATCTAAAGTTTAGAAAAAACATTTAATTTTCATTTAAAGGCGTTTTGATTAATATTGAGAGAACTAGATATTATGAAACTGCTTAGTTTCCATTTAATTTACTTATATACGAAAAATAATTTTCTTGCTGGAAATTAAATCATTGAATTTAAATAAATTTCTTGTTAAAATTTTAAACTTAATTAAATTATTTTCCCCGTTTTATTAATTTTTCAATTTTTCTCTAGCAAGCGAAATCTTACGTAATACAATTATTTTACAATTGTTATAAATCTGACTCATGCTACTTTTAAACAGAGGACCAAGTCTGCCAAGTTTGGTGGTCCCTAAATTCCAGTGGGAAACATACACCTATCTTAGAGGAAAATATTTCCAAATGGAAAAAATAATGTTATTATAAACATAAGTTTAATGATTACTGATAAATTTTGTTTAAAATAATATGTATTACGAAGTGAGGCCACATATATAGGTCAGTGAAAAAAATAAAAGAATAGAAAATTTGTCTACAAGAAATAAAAATTGTCTAAATAAATAGAAAATTTAAATATTTCTTTCTGTTATAAAGCTACTAAATATTGAAGTCGAGATTTCTTTTATTCGCATTCCAATGCATTTCCAATCGGGGACGTATTGGGAAAACTTGAATCACATTCGCTGCAATGAGCAAAAACAAAACTTTCTGATTAATCGAGAAAAATTCTAATTGTTGTTGTCTTTTTTATAAAAATTTCCCGTGAAAATATGTGAAGAAATGATATCGGTGCGCCGGCCAACTTGTCTAGTTGTCAGCGTGCCTTACTACAGATAGGAAGGTCCTGGGTTCGAATCCCGGTTCAGGCATGAATGTACTTTCTCTCTTTCTATCCTGTCTTTGTCCTTTCCTTGTGTGTGTGAATGAAGTATGAATGATGCCTACCCTATAAACGGGTCCCTATGGCATGTGTGAGGGTGCGATGGTTGCCCACCCCTTGCAGTGCACCCGGGGCAACGCCTCGGTGGCTAAGAGGTCACTGTTTCTGGCTGGTTTCTTGGGTATCAGGGAACAATAGATTAATAGACTCTGTTGTAGTTGTAACTGTCTACAATCTGTCATTGGTAAAAAAATGATACCCCGGTGCCATATATATTTGTTCTCTTTCTTCAATGTTTACTTATAAATGAAAATTTTAAAAAGTGGAAATGAACCTCGTACTATAAATTCCTAAAGAGCAGAGCTCTGAAATGAAATATTTTATTGTTTGAAATAATTAAGTTGCCGCTTAAGCAATAATTCGGTTATTTAAAATTACAATTTAAATGAATTGCAAACGCTATAGTGAAATTATCGAATACAAACACGGCCATATTCTTAAATTATGTAGAGATAATTCATTTAATATAAGTTTCAGTCCCTTCCTTGTGTGTGTGTGCAGTCTTTCTCAATTCAATTTTGGACAAATATTCGGTGAAGAAACAGAATGATTATTTTATATATGTAGATGACAAGTTACAATTGAGATTGTATATAAAATAATGCGTGATTATAGTAAATTGAACAAAAATAAAAATTTTTAAGTATTATCAACATACCACTATTGTTACTCATTGTATAAGGATTAATTGCAATTAATTATGTAAATTATGAATTGTGCCAAGCTGCAGTCCCAATTGGCAATTTTATGGAAAATATAAATGTTTCTTCTTTAAGTGAATTCCTTGCAATAATGGAAATAATTTTTAAACGCACAAATGATCGCATGAAGTGTTCTTCAATATTAGCCCGTTATTCGAAGTTATACTTTTTGATGTTTCCAAAGATTTAGTAGACATGATTTAAAAGCGTGCATTATATAAGCGAAAGAATAACAAAACAATCGCTACGACAGATTTTAAAAAATGTATATGCGTATTTTTACTGGAAAATAATTGGAACTTATTCTTATTTATATAAATAAAATCCTTTTTCTTTTTGTTCATCAAATTTTCGTCCGGTGGAGTTGAAAGGGGCTTCAAGGAATAAAAGGGAACTTGTATAATAGTCTTTGTCTAACTTAAAATTAAATCAATTATTAATTTTGATAATGTTTATAGCTAATTTTTGTCATAATTAACACAAAATTGGACTTCCCATAAATGATGTCGCAACGTAAGATCTTATTCTGGAAGTAAAATCTTGTTTTCGTGTCTCTCGCAAAAATAAGTCGTGATTAGGAGGGTGACCCCATTCTCTCTCATTATGTTCTTGGAGTTCTGTGAGTTGGGGGTGTCCACGCAAATATATGAAGTCCAAAGTTCTCCCTTTGGAGTGGAGTGGACTTAGAGAAGAGGGTACTAGCTTAGGTGTGATCTTGTCATCTTAAGTGGTTTAAAATTAAAGTTGTTTGGTGATGGGTAAATGTTCCAAACCCGTGCACTTTAAGGTACTCTTTCAAAAGTGAGTAGTGATTAGGGGGGGGGGGTGACCCCATTCTCCCTCATTATGTTCTTGGAGTTCTGTGAGTTGGGGTGTCCACGTAATATATGAAGTCCAAAGTTCTCCCTTTGGAGTGGAGTGGACTTAGAGAAGAGGGTGCCAGCTTAGGGTGATCTTGTCATCTTAAGTAGTTTAAAATTAGAGCTGTTTGGTGATGGGCAAATATTCCAAACCCGTTCACTTTAAGGTACAGTCCGAGGCTAACCTGCACTATTATATATATGTAGGGTTTCTTGCGAAATCAATAGCAAATTTATTTCAATAGATAGTAATTTCAAATATATAAATATATATGTATACAATAATTTCAAGTAAAGTGGTAAAAAATTGTGAACTTTTTAATAGTAATGTTGTTGAAGTATTTAGTAGTAAAGTTTTGTATGTGTATCTCTTGCGGAAACTTTAATAATTTTCCTAATTAGAGGCAGTAAGATACACAATTTTCTTATTTTATGAATGATAACATTTCATCTATCCTGTAAATTGGCATTTTATATTCTAATTTAGTCTAAAATAAAAATTAAATTTAAACACTTTTTAAATTGTAAATGTTTATGTGTAAATAATAGTAAAAAGAATAAAAGGCGTCGTAGAACATTCCTGTCAAATACTAATTATTTCATTATCTAGTAATTATATAGAAAATTACTGTAGTGGGTCTTTCTAGTATATAATTTAATGTTTACGATACTTAAATATTAATAAAGCCTGACAAAATAATAAAAGCTAAATATTGTTTCATTTAACTTTCAGATGAAATAAATTAACTTTCCGACAAAATTTACCCTACAATATATTCGACAATAAATATGAAGATTTCAAATGCTGTTTGAATGCAATTTAAATATGAAATAATGAAACAGAATGTATATAAATAAGTTATTTTCAGATAGGTTAATAATTTACGATTTTATACAAAATCCATTAAAATTCCATTAGAAAAGTCAACATGTTGATTTGAAAATAAAATGATGTCGAAATTTTATTGCTCATGATTTTAATGATGTATATTATAACATCTCATTTCAGATAATTTGGAAATAAGTTTTACATTTACAGATTAAGAATTAATAACATTTTTACATATGTATTCTGTTAAACATATATATATATATATAACACCTGCTTACTAGTATATAAGTATCGCTCTTCACTCATATCATAGCAAGTATTGTGCTGGAGAGATATAACTGCTTCAAAATGATAAACAGTGCGAGCTACTTCGTGTTTTTCTATATAGTACTTGTGATAACACTTCTACAAAATGTTGGTAAGTATGTTTTTTAAAATTACGGATGATGCTGTATTTATAAAATTGGTATTGAATATAGTAAAGTTTGCCATACGCTGATAACTAAAACCACTTAGAACGCTATCTGGTATAAAACCGCAGAATCAGCGTTCGTATTTCTTAAATGAAGCGAGATGAGAAAAAAGTGATTCACAAATTTGTAGAGAATCATTGATTTATTTGGAGAAAATTCCTTGTAGGCAGTAATACAAAGATGGAATGGTAAAAACATTTTTTTTAAGATTAAGAATTAATAACATTTTTACATATGTATTCTGTTAAACATATATATATATATAACACCTGCTTACTAGTATATAAGTATCGCTCTTCACTCATATCATAGCAAGTATTGTGCTGGAGAGATATAACTGCTTCAAAATGATAAACAGTGCGAGCTACTTCGTGTTTTTCTATATAGTACTTGTGATAACACTTCTACAAAATGTTGGTAAGTATGTTTTTTAAAATTACGGATGATGCTGTATTTATAAAATTGGTATTGAATATAGTAAAGTTTGCCATACGCTGTTAACTAAAACCACTTAGAACGCTATCTGGTATAAAACCGCAGAATCAGCGTTCGTATTTCTTAAATGAAGCGAGATGAGAAAAAAGTGATTCACAAATTTGTAGAGAATCATTGATTTATTTGGAGAAAATTCCTTGTAGGCAGTAATACCAAGATGGAATGGTAAAAACGCAGATTATTTTCCTCGTGATTTTCCTATTCGGTCACTTCATGAAGACTCAACGGAAATTGTAATGCTTAGGTTAGGGCAATGTGTGATATCATCTGTGATTCCCATTAAAAAGGACCATATTTCAAGTCACTTTTTGCACATATAAACAAGATATTTTTGACACCACTTTTGGTCCTGGAGATCAAATTTGATTTGAGATATATGATTTCAAAAGGGAGTTCGGGATTATTACAAATATCTTCACTCAAGACGGGAATCAAATGGGAGATATTCTGAAGTCGATCACAAAATGGGTTTGATTGAAGTTGAAAAGGTGACTGCTTGTAATCCAAATTAGTAAGATTGCATAGTGACATTAATAAAATGACGTTAGAATGTTGACTGAAAGTCACTTAAGGAATATAGGTAAAAATATAAGGTCTTAGCTGTTTGAGATTGTATTTTGTCGTTTTACATTTGATACAAACAAATGTTAAATTCCATCTTTATTTAAAAAAACATTGTTTTAATCGAACTGAAAGGCAAGGTATTGTTTTTATAGATATAAGATGTGTCAATTATATATTTCCAAGTTTTTCTTCTTTATACTAAAAAAATAATTTTTTTTAATATTTACTATTACATATAACTAAAAACTCAAGATTTTCTTTAATCGCAATTTTTACTTGCACAAACTTTTTAGCTCTTTGACTTTTTGCGCATCTAAAATTTTCACTAAGTGCAGAAAACGTAAGCACTCTCCCTCAATTTTAGTTCTGAAAGCATCAATTTTAGAAATTGGCATGGAATGTTTAGCATTATATCTTATGAAGAATATATCTCTTTGAAAAAATATGAAGTACTTCGTTCGATGCACTAAATTAAGAAGAAGAAATGTCAATATTTGTTCAGATATTGTTAATGTCAAAGACTCTTTTCTACTTGAAATTGTCAGAGGTGTATTAATAGGTGGAGGTATAGCTTGGATATGTCTGAATATTTTACAGAAGAAAAACTGTTGAACCTTACATTACTTTGAGAAAAAAATTTTATCAACTTGAATTACAATTGTTGAACACATTTTTTTCTATTCTAAACTGGAAAATTGGAACCTATGAATTGACCACAACGATTATTATTGGTTAAAATACTTTTTACATTTACAAAAACATTTATATGTATCAGAGAGAGTGAGAGCGAAAGAGAGAGAGAGAGAGCGAGAGAGAGAGAGAGAAAGAGAGAGAGAGAAAGAGAGAGAGAGAGAGAGAGAGAGAGAGAGAGAGAGAGAGAAAGAGAGAGAGAGAG
Organism: Latrodectus elegans; assembly: GCA_030067965.1. Lineage (NCBI taxonomy): Eukaryota > Metazoa > Arthropoda > Arachnida > Araneae > Theridiidae > Latrodectus > Latrodectus elegans. The sequence goes on from CM057816.1 coordinate 81,686,980, forward strand.
AGAAAGAGAGAGAGAGGGAGAAAGAGAGAGAGAGAGAGAGAGAGAAAGAGAGAGAGAGGGAGAAAGAGAGAGAGAGGGAGAAAGAGAGAGAGAGAAAGAGAGAGAGAGAGAGAGAGAGAGTGATTTTATAAATCAAAAATCTATTTTAATAATATTTAATATTTCAAAATTGCTTTTATATTTCAAAAACGTATTTAAAAATGCTAATCAATGAAATAAATGTATATAATAATTGAACTATTAGAAACATTAAAAGTTTCTAAAATAAACAATATTATTTAAAATGAATATTTAATTTGAATTTAATTTATAACAGGTGTTCTCTGTGACCCACGTGTTGTCTATGGAAATGGTTAGTAATATTTTTAAAATATTATTTTTCATAAGTTCAGTAACAGTTTAAAGAATTAATATAATTGATTTAATTTTATTACAATTTGAAACGCGTTTTGTGTACGGCATTAAAATGTATTGTTCTTATTAAGTTTCAAGTTTTATATAAGTCTGTGAGAAAGTTTATGTATATTATGCATTTCAATTTACAAATTCAGATTTGAATTCATTAAGCAATTTCCCAGCAACAAAAAAAGTAATATTTAAATAAAATAAATCAATTTAGATGAAACATTTTGATTTACATTTTCATTTGTATGTTCCGATATGTGTTTTATTTAATAGTTTATGATAGATGCATCGTGGAAAAAATATAAAATTAATGAGAAACATGAAACTAAATTCGTGACAATATTTTAAATTAACAATCTAGTTTAAAGATTAATTTCCTTGCATTTTATTGGCATTTTTTAAATTAAAATATTATTTATTCATACGTTCCGAATAATGAATTGTGTAACGTTCTCTACATGTATAATAAACGTTACTTTTGAATTTTTTCGTAGTTTTCACTACGAAAGAGACTTTTTACTTTACAAAGAATTCAAAATTATTGCATGAACAAAAGAACGACTGTAGCCTAATATACAAAACGATCTTTGAACTCGATAATTCTACGATTACTGTATCTCTTAATAAGTTATTCTACAATTGTTTTTTGTGAGTTTATGAATTGCAATTTGTACTAATTTAGGGTAATGAAATTATTATAATAGAGTATAGTAAATGTACAAAAAAGTGTTCTTAAATATAAAGCACAATTTATGAACTATGCATGTTTATGAAAATGCCCACAAACTTCATCATTATTTCTTTTTTTAATTTCTTATTATATTATTTCATTTTTGCTTCATTAAATTATTTTCAAAAGTGTTGATGGCATATTAATTTCGTATTTGTTAAATATATATGGTCAGATGATTTTTGTAAATTAATATGTTTTCAGCATATTTTTGTAAATTGAAATTAACAAAGGTTTAAAATTTTCAATCATTTTAATGTATTTTCCTTAATAATATTTTTCTTAAAAGGGTTTTACAGAAATTCGTTTTTTATAAGTTTTCATTACAAATTTTTTTTTATTCTTTTAAGTGAGCAATTTTGTTTATAGGATTTTAAACATAGCCAAGGTTAAAATTTCTTAAGCACTTTAATTTATTTTCACTAATGATGTAAGTGTTATTAGCAAAAAAAATTTCTTTTTGATTTACATTAGAAAATTATTTTATATATTAAACAGAAATACATATCTATACAATTTGAAGTATAACAAAATCTAAACAAAATAAGCATTTTAATATATTTTTTTCAATATGTATTATTTAAGAAATTTATAGAAAAAAATCTAATTTTTTAATGAATAATTTGTAGTTAATTATGTCATTTTTTCTTTTAAAATCACACATCAGCATGCAAAATTCTTGTGCATATTATTATGAATGGATTGTAATATAATTTTATGTATTATAATTTGGTAGATCAAAAACTAAATATTAATGAGGATATTTTGAAAAGTATATACGTTTAGTTTTGAGAAACATTAGAATAGATTAGAAAACACTTGGTTTTAATTCAATAGGTTATAATGCTCAATGTGTTATTTAATCATTTATTACACATAAAAACTTTGATATATATGTTATTTACATATTTTGCTATTTACATATATTATTTTATTTTGCTTTCAGCATATGATCAAGAAGGATTGATTCCGGTGAACGCATTAAGTGGCATATTCAACAAAAAATGATGTCTATAGAACATGACTCCTAGAACGTCAAATTCTTTAAGAGAAATACATTTTAAAAAGTAGATGGAATAAATAAATACTATGTTCTACAAATGCATATGCTAACAAAACGGAAATAAACTGCTTCTTAATTTTGCATTTAAGTTCCTTTTCTCCTAGGAAGTTATTTTAATGAAAGCAGGCTTTTTTTTTTTTTAAAAAAAAAGGCAATTAATAATTTCAGAGAAACAAAGCACTAATAAGTAATATAATGTTTCAATTTTTATTTGTGGATTTAAACAAGAGGCATTAATTATATCAAAACTACATTATTTAATAAGGAAGATTATTAAAATAAATATATACCATTCTCATAAATTATTTAATTTCTGTATCAATAATATTTAAAAAATGCAACCTATATTTTTTTAAAAATTTATTTAAAACATAAAAGTTTAAAAATATGCTTCATACCGTCAATAGCGAAATATATATCCAAAAATTTAAAATCACATCAAAAATATTTGGAATTAAATTGTAATCTGTTTACAATCAATCATTTAGAGGAAGATTGCTTTCAGAGTTTGAACTGTAGTTATAAAGAAAATACAAAATTTAGCTACTTGTTTTTTCATCGTAACAATTACTCTACGTAGCATGAAATATTCTTATACATCTCCTTTCAATATCTTATTATTTTCATTTTGAAAATTTTCCTCATTATTTCCTCCTTATATTTTTTAGGTAATCCTGTTTTTAATTCAACCAAATAAATTTTAGCTAAAAAATAATTATTAATTAATTCTTCATAACTAGCCTTACTTGATAAATTAGTTTCCTTATACCTCACTTCTATAAATTTTAAGCGCTTCATAGATTCATATATTAACACATAATATAACTCTTAATAGTTATTTTTTCTTAATTTCTAAAATATCAAGCTGTCACAGTATTTGGACATCTAAAAAAGCTACGCAAAAGTTTGCTGCTTCAGCTCTATTAGCATTAGAGCTGTAAATTTCTTATTTTCATATAAGGTAAAACGGAAAATTGTTGGTATATAGGTAATCGGTCTAATTCTCAAAAACAGAAGTTTTGATAATTTCCTAAAAATATCTACCCAAATTAATATTTAGAGTATAATATTTGCTCTAAATATTTTTATTTCCATATAAAACAAAGCGGAAATTTTTTCGTAAGCAAGTAGTTGTATGTCTAATTCTTGAAAGGGTTGGTAATATATAAAACAATAAAAAAAAGAGAGAATATAAATAATCCAAATAAAACAAATATTAAAATTTTTAGGAAGCAAGTATAATTTTTTTGTCTAATTCTCGAAAAAAGAGGCTTCAATAGTTTCCGGAAAAACATGTGATCCAATTAATAATTGGAGTATTATATTTCCAATATTCGTGTTGAAGTTGATCACCGAAAAGGCATCATATATTATATATTTATATTTGGAAGAGAAACAAGTGCGTTTGTAATGTGGAACACTACCATTTCGATTTCAAAAAATAAATTAAGATTATAATTTTAATTAATATACTTTATATAATATCTTAGTAAGGAACTATTTCATTGAGAAGCTAAAGAAAAAAACTAGCAATTTTTTTAAATAACTTATGCAAAAATATAAGTTAACATATTGATTTAAAATCTGTTTTCCTTCTCTCATATAATAATGATTTTTAAAATTAGCACTTAAGCTTGATGCGAACTGTTGGAGTTTTTCCGATGAGTTATTTTTTTGTGAACTAAAAATATTTTAATCAGACATAAAGATTCGCTGATATTTTTTTAAAGATTATTGACTTAATTTTATCATAATCATCCACATCTACTTCACTCGCATATGCCTTAACTTTGTAACTTTTTCACCCAAAATATGTAATGATTCCTGCTTTTAAATCTTCGAGTAACTTTCATTATTTAAAAGCTTTTCAATTGATTACATAAAGTATTACAAAAAATACTTTATGTAGGTATTCAAATCGCTTATGTTCTTACATTTTTTAATAAGAGTTTCAAAATTTCAGTTTCAGAAATACATCTCAAAATTTTGATTTAATGGTATGTCTTTCTTAAAATTTTTAACTGTTATTTTGTTTTTATAAAATTATTTTTTCTAATATTAATATTATTTTTTTTTCTAACTGTGATTACCTTTTCTGATTTTTTTCCTTTCAGTTGACATTTCTCTCCTCTAAAATTTTATCAGCAATAGTTTGAGCAAATTCAATATCACTTTTATAAATTTTTAATTTTTCTATTAAAGTTTTCCTACTAACTACTTTTACAATATTTAGAACTGTGAGTTCTAATTTCACCAAAAATATGAATAATTCAAATCTCTTTTATAAATTAAAATGCTCATTTCAAAAAAATTTTTTTTCACCACTTTCTAGTAACAGCTGCAACACTGTAAATAATGAAACTAAAATTTAACTATCAACACCAACTTCTTCATATAATATGAAAACAGAACAAGCAGTAACAACCCTTTATAACACAACAATATTATTCAACGCTAAATTTTTTTTATGTTAACTGAGTGAACACATTACTAAACCCAATCCAAAAAATGTGTACAGGTATAGATTTTATGTTCTCCTCTATTCCCGCAAGTTAAAACATAGCTGCAACAGAACTTAATGCAAATATCGAGTATATCAACCATATTCCTGTTCCTAAGAATTTTATATAGACAGTTACTATAGCAGAGTGATGGACATTGACACCACTTAATGCGCAGAATAGCATTGCAAGACAACATGCTTAGTTCAAAACAAAACATACACATAACATATTGCTGTTGCACCAGCATTGTTTTTCTGTACATTAGACTCTGCCAATTAAATATAGCTTTCTGGCTAAGAGATTTCGTAATTTAGAAGTAGGGACCAAGCGAAAGACACGCAGTATGTAGCTTGCCTACCCCAGAGTTATCATTTCACTTGGAGAACATTGCAACCACTACCTATTTAACGTTACCCCAACAATAATTATTGAATAGATTTTCGATTATGACTGTCTTGAACTCACTATCTTCAGATAATGAGAACAATCCTCTAATCAACCAAACCATCAAGGCCTGCACACACACCCCAATCCATTCATCTACACACACAACCACACACATACAGATATAGATACATACCGTTGATGTAGGCGGCGAGATTCTGGCATAGCTTTTAGCTTAACGGGATTAGAATAATCTCCCACATCAACAAGCCCTTTGTAATTTTGAATCACAATCTAATGATGAGGTTAAACTTCAGCTAGCACCCTGTTCTCCATTGCAGCAGAGGAAGGATTTTGAACGTTACAGATAAACGGTGGTACGTCTTCAACCCACGGTGCTGCAGTAACACAGCGAGAGAATGTTTTTTTGCTCCCCATTGCGCTGCCAGCAGAAAATGATGCATTACTACTAATCTTATGGGAAACACCGGGAAGTTGAAAATAAGATGGAGTCACACGAATAAACACGATTCAAATTATATGCGACCATTATCTATGTACTAATGATCGTGAAACTAAGATTCATTCCATTAGTAAACCCACAGAATCACACACACAGTTTTCGAAAAGAAGAAAGAAATGTTAAATGATGCAATGTTTTATTTTAAGCTTTATAAAGGATATGATATAAAGACATTGAAAAAAAAACTTATAGAGACGTGTCAAAAATTAAGCTTCTTGTATTTGTAACTTAGAGTCTTGTTTGTCTCGCAAAAATAATAAACATTTTATTTAATGTTATGCACATGAAGATAACTATATTATTCTTTGAAATGCTACTAAGGATATTGTATAAAAAGTGAAATATTATAATTCCGTCAAAATTTTATCCTAAGTTCTAATTTAGTCTCAGATTAGTGAAATTAATTTACATGTGTAAATTGTAAACATTAAAACACGACTAACGGCAAAAATTAAAGTAAGTTTTTTTTTAAAAAAACATTTCTTAAGACACATAAGCTTTTCCATTTCATTTTCCAGAACTTTAATATAATATCATTTTATATTTTTCATAGCATCATTTCAAAATCTATTAATCTAACTAAAAGCTATTAATCTTCAGTCTAAATTCTCGTTATAACCGTTTTGTCACCAAAAGTGCAAAAATTTCAAATGTTGTTTAAATTTAATGTAGGAATTACATAATAAATTCAAAGTGGTCAAACTGATTTATTTTTATAAATTAATAATTTAAAATATAAAATTTCATTTATTGAAATTTCATTCGAAAAGACAACAAATGTACACGAAATGAGAATATTGACGAAATTTCATTGCTTATGATTTCAACAGTATTGTTCACTCATTTCCTTTTGGTTAATTTAAATTAATGATTATGGTTTTAAAACATCAAAATCAATAATATATTTGTAAAAACATTCTCTTTAATGTAACACCTGCTTATGAGACAACTGACTTATCGATTTCATTATCACTATCGCATTTCATTATCACTATCAGAAGAATTCAGCTTCATAGACGTAACTGTCACAAAATATACAATAGTGCAAATTATTTTGTATTTCTTTACGCACACAGCACTTGTTTTAGCATTTCTAAATATTGTTGGTAAGTATATATTTAAAATTATATAAATAATAATACTATGATAAATGTATATGTTATCTTGACTTATAAGTAATTGTTTTTTATAGAAATAATAAATTAATAATTTTATCAGTATAATTAATAAAAAAAATACATTAGTTAATAATATCAAGGTTTATAAAATGATAACAAAAGAGCTTAACTATAATGGAAATGCTAATTTTTATGTGTTTGAGAATACACGCAATCACATACATGTATTGTTAGCTGACAGTTTTAAATAGAACTAAATTAACAATTACGTTACAATTTTTAATTTTATCTTAAATTAGTGAATATATTACCTAGACGAAAAGCAAAACCATTAGCTTCATTATAAATACTACCTCAAAAGTAAGAAATTTTATTTGAAGTTATGGTAAGGGCATACAATAATATTTCTCTAAGCTTCTATTTGCAAAAAATCGTTTTTAAAATTTGAAAAAGAATTTGATTTAACAAACAGATAAAAGTTATGTTTTTCTGTATTTATTAAATGAAATTCTTTTGGTTTTAAACCATCCGTATTTTAAAATTCATAATCTCACACTAATCCTGTTTTTTCTTAAAAATTTTATTATCTTGAACAGAGAGAGAGAGAGAGATAGATAGATAGATAGATAGATAGAGAGAGAGAGAGAGAGAGAGAGAGAGAGAGAGAGAGAGAGAGAGATAGATAGATAGATAGATAGATAGAGAGAGAGAGAACGGCAAGTAAAATAGTTTTTTGTATATTATAGAATCTTTAGTCATTTTTTAAAACAGTCAATTGTTATACTGACAAAAATTTTTTATTTTATTTTGGTCACTGATTTTATCATACAAGGTATAATTTGATGGAGATCTACAATTTCAGAAATGGACTTTGAATCACTACAAATATCCACACCTAAGTTGGGAATCAAACTCAAGATATGATGAAGTACATCTCGTAAAGTGGATTTGGTTCAAATAATATGTGAAGTTTATTTTTTATGATCCATATTAGTAAATTTACATAAACATGATAATGAGTAGGCGGCAGAGTGCTGGTTGAAAATCATTTTAAGGTTTTGAGTATAACACAAATAATAAAAGAAATTTGAAGATAATACTTTGTTATTTCAAATATGATTATCAGCTGTTGCTAAGTTCATGTTTTTTTTTGTTTCTTAATTTAACTTTAATCGAACTGGAAAAACTTAACCTATTACATTTTTGTCAACTTCCTTTAAATAATTACTATTACGTATTTACATATTTCTCTGAGGATTTAATAAAGTAAGATTAACTTTCGCATGTATTGAAAAACTACCAAGAATTTATTTCATTTTAATTTTGGGTGCATACATTTTAATATGCTTGGTTTTTCTGCGAATTATAAAATGTTTGTTAAGTAGGCGATAAAGAGCCAATGAAATGACTCAAAAAAATTTAAATCATGAAACAGAAGTTATATTGGGGAAAATTGACAAAAAAGATCTAAATAAGTGAATACAATCTGACAAAATTATATTGATCAAAATTGTCCTTCATTTAAAACATTAATATAATAAAACATACAAAAAAAATATAACATTTAAAATATTTAAAGCAACGAGCATCATTAAGTACTTGATTACGGCATCACATAAATATAAATTAAGGTGTTGTTATGTTGTTTTCCACTGTTTAGGTAAACAAATATTTCTTATTTTTTGATATTTTGTGTTTGTCCACCTATATGAGAGCTAATATATGTTTTTTTTATCTACATGAAACTCTGATTATTCTCTGAGCATGAACTGTAATACGGGATTTAGCTTAGGCGTGAGAAAGTTTACATAAATTGCTTTTAAATTTGGCAATATCTGTTTTTTACTTACCTAGTTAGCTATGAGCTTACAAGTACGTATGAGTCTCCTACAGAAACGTCGATCCAAGTTTCTCAAATGTAAAAAATAGAGAAAAAATATTGGGAAAAAATAAACTTGAGATGAAATTACAATATGTCTATAAAATTGATTGGCACATATGCCGTATAATCCATAATGCCAAATTCTGAATTTTTTTGGTGATGAAGAAATGTTGCCATGATGACGTATCATGACATGTGAAATGACGTAAATACTAAGGTTGCCAAAGTAGAATTTTCTGCATAATTCTCATAGGTTACCATATCTATGACGTAATAAAAATCAGGTTGCCAGATACATAAGAAAATCCGCCAAAAATGTCATGAAACTTAGAATTTCGCAACCTGAATTATACGGCATCTGCGCAAAAAAGATTTTTTTACAATTTTAATTCCTGTATAGCAATTAAAATTATTATTACGTCTATGGAATTATGTTAGGAACTAGCCACTGACTAGTAAAATCAGGACTATTTTTAAATTGGGGATTCGTAAATATGAGATTTTCCACTGATTAACCAATTAAGTTTAAACCATCAGAATTGACACATCAGATTACAAGGGAGCCTTTACTGCAGCAGTTGCAAGAGGCAAATACTTCTTTTAATTTTTAAGTTCTAGATGAAATTTTTGAATCCGAATCTATTAAAATTTAATCTGATGACTATAAGCACGAATCTATTAAAATTTAATCTGATGACTTTAAGCACTTGCTTCTGGAAAAATTTATATCACATGTATGGCAAAGTTTAGTTAAAACAAAGGCTTTTCAATTAGGGATATACCCACTGGAAAGTTGAATGGGACGAAAACATTTCTGCTATTTAAATTGTGTATTTTCTGTAATATATGTTTAATTATTTTATTTTAAGATTCTTGTGTTCATCCGGATATTATCTATTTGTGTGCATCGTGATTTTACATTTTAATCAATTATAATTATATAAATCAACAGTATGGATGTATATAATAATGCAATTATATTCATAGAATAATTAAGTTTTTTTGTATTAATAGGAATTATTTGAAATGGACATTAATTTTTTGCATTCAATTTAAAACAGGTGTTTTGTGTCATCCACATGCTTCTAGAAGGGGTGATGTTTGTGGAGACGGTTAGTAATATTTTGTTAAATTTTAGTTCATAAATTCCTGATTGTAAATCAAATTAATTTTTCTAAACTTTGAAACTAGTTATATATGTTATTAATATGCGCACTGCTTAATAATAATTAAATGGTTATTTTCTATATAATGTATTTCTGTATGCAAATATTGATTGAAATTTGTTTGAAAATAGCTTAATAACTGAAAAAAATGAAAGACTAACATCAGTATTTTGTTAACAAAGCCAATATCTACCATATTGTAAAACTTTACTTGTAAGGAATACTGTGATAATCTGGGTTCCACTGGAATTTTTAAAAGGAAATTAATATCAACAGCTCTTTTTATTAAACTTTTTTTGACGATTAGCATATTTCTGGAGAGAATTTTGAATCCCTTCTGGAGTCAGTTCCTAAGAGGATAAGAAATAACAGTATTCTGTAAGATAATTTCGTCAAAGTAGATGAACAATTGGTTTTTAAATTTTTATGTTCAGCAGTGCTTTTTATGTAATAATTTTAAATGTATATGTAACATAATATAAAACTAATAAGAAATGTCTGGTGAAAATCATTAATATACTTCAATTTAGCAATTCAACAAAGGGCATTTAAGGAATTTATTTTATTTCATTATATTATTATTATTTCAAAGACTCGGGATCAAAAATATCTCCTTGCCTCCTTGTGAAGAAAAATGTAGCCAAATGTCGAGAAAAATATTGCGAAATTGCAACAAAGTGTCTCACATTTTACGGACTTATTTCTCAGCTGTAAAACCCGCTACTTTTGCAGAATAAGCATTGTTTATAAAAATAATTTCGTAAATGAAACAATGATAACATATTAAAATAAGTTATAAAAGAAAATTATAATTCATTCTTTCATACACAATATTTATTTTACATTTTTCTAACTAATTGTAAATATATAGGTGCAAGGTAATATTTTTAGTACGTAAAGTGCAATGTATAAAATATATGTATTCACCAAACACATGTAAGCTTTAATATCTTACGAAAACGTTCATAGAATTGTATTTACAGATAACTTGAAAAACATTTAAATTAGTTATCATTCGTTTATTTTGCAAAAGATAAACAAATATTTAATTTGTATTAAAAAATCATTTTATGCTATATAAAAATATATATTTATGCAATTATATATATTTTTATATAGCATAAAATGTATATTTATTACTACAAATTGTCAAACATAGATTTAAAATCGTTAAAACGGGTTGATACATATTCATTAATGATATTCTTCATTAAAATATACTTTACAGCAAACATTTTTTAAAGTTTTTGCTAGAAAATTATTTTTTTTTATGAGACAATATTTAATTATATAATTTGAAATAAAACAAGGATTTAAAGTCTTGAAGTACTTTAAAATATTTGTATTAGTGGCAGATGTCATTCATAAAATTTTAGAACAAAAACATCTTTTTTAAATATGCACAAAATTTTGCTTTACAATTGATGACAGCATATTTGTTTAGGTGTAAGTATGATATCCCCCCCAAGTGATTTCTCGCCAAATCTAGAGTCTTTTAGTTTGATTAGCCTGTGTTATTTAAATGTTTGTTATTTTTTAGATTTTTTTTGTTGCCAGATTTGGGTTTTCTCGTGTTTTACATCATTTTTACATCATATATATTGCTCTTTTCAGTGGCGACGGCGTTTGAAGTTTTCGTTTTACTTTCCATTCGAACATTGTTAAACTTTTGTTGTTGTATTTCGTTGTCGCCATCCAAGCACTGTAAACTGTTATTTTTTCCTATTAATTTTTGTTTATTTTTTATATCTTTTTTATTTTGTTTAGTTATTATACATATATATATATATATATATATGTATATATATATATAATATATATATATATATATGTGTATATATGTATTTATATATATATATATATATATATATATGTGTGTGTGTGTGTGTGTGTATATATATATATATTATCATATTTTTTTTCTTTTATATTTTCAACGGCCTGTTCTTTTTTTTCTTATTTCTTTTTATTTGTTATTATATTTTTCTTATATATTTTTCAATAATATCACTGAGCTTATTTGACATGTGAATTGGACGTCAAATCAAGTAAGCCATTGTTATTTAACTATCTCTTTTACCGGTTGTTTTGAAAAGAAGGCAAACCCAACAAAAAAGTTTTTATTCATTTTTTAGTAATACTTTTTTAGATTTTGTATACTATTATGAGATTTAAAATTTTCTAAAATGCGTGTTTTTAGATCTTAGGGAAAATTCCTGTATTATGAAACATGCGCTTAACTTTAAGATAAAAAAAAAATAAATAAAAAAAAAATAAAAACCGCAATGGTTGCCAAAGAGAAAGATAGCCGAATAACTCCATATTTTTATATGATTTGAAGTTTAACAACACTTTAAAAAATTTAAGCACATTAAAATATTTTTATTAGTTACTTATCACGTAAGTCTAATAGAAAACTATTGATTTTCCAAGTAATAAGTTGTAGTTTCTTAATTATACTATTTTTGTTATTAAAAAATCAATATGATGAAATATTATTGTCTGTCTTATTAAAGACAGAGATTATAGTTTGTATGTATTGCAACTAAATCGCTCAAAGAATAAAAATTAATAAAAGTTTTTTAAGAAGTGTGTTCTAAGTTTTGTTAAATAGTAAATAATGTCAAGAGATATTAGATTATATTTCAATTTCTTATTATATATTTGCCAAATTTTTATTAAAGTAGATAAAAATATTGAGAAATACAGAGTTATGTAGTAAATAGTAAAATATTTGTCGATGATAAATGAGGAATTAATAAATCGTTTTTATAGTTCTGTCATGTATTTCTTAGTTTTACATTCTTTTATATAAAAATAAATTAGTTTTTCATATGAAATAGAATTTTAAATCCAATCACAAATTGATTTCATCCGTTTTATTATTTGCTTTTAGAATTACTAATAGATATTAATTTTCTATAATTGTTTTATTGAAGATTTAGCAATGTTGCTCATTTGAAATGCATTGTAACTAAAAGTGTATTTAATTTGATTTCTGTTACTTTTTTGCTTTTTTTTTGTACTCCTTTTTGAAATGTAATATTTGTTTTTAAGAAATAAATTATGCTTTTAATACTTTATTATATTTTTTTATATAATTCTAGCCCAAGATAAATACTATTTTATTTATATATTAGTGGGTATATAGTATATACTATACTATGTAATAACACTGCATACTAACATTAATGATGCGTTTATAATGTTTTAAAAATTTCATGATTGATATACTTTTGCATTCTGGGGTTATTCAAACATTAAGGAAGTTAATCAGTGTTCATAATATATTCAAATCATTATCAAAAGGGAAGATAAATCACACAAAATGTAAAGGACATTTTTTAAAAACTCTTCTCGTAATCTGATGATAACTTACTTCTAAGAATTTATATCTGGTAAAATAGTATTGAAATGAAATTCAATTAAATAATATTAACTACCATTATTAAGAAATCATTAAAAAGCGATAACTATAATGTGTTAGTTATCATCTAACATTAGTTACAAACTAACAAATTTAAGATTTGTAAAGCAAGCGCGCACGCACACACACAGACACACACACACAGACACACACACACACACACACACACACACACACACAGACACACACACACACACACAGACACACACACACACACACACACACACACACACACACACACACACACACACACACACACACACACACACAGACACACACACAGACACACAGACACACACACACAGACACACAGACACACACACACACACAGACACAGACACACACACACACAGACACAGACACACACACACACACACACAGACACACACACACACACACACACACACACACACACACACACACACACACACACACACACACACACACACACACACACACACACACACACACACACACACACACACACACACATGTCATTTCTGCGTTGCAGCTGGGGGCAGAGAAATAATATGTTCTTCACTGATTTCCTTTTCTTATCTGGAAAAATAATGCCCGCAAAATTTGAATGGTTTAACAGATGCATTATGCAAAGACTGATTCATTGATATATTTCTTTATTCAGGGATATTCATATATTCAAGGTGAGAAAAGCTTAAGTATTTTCTCGGATTTACCATAATCTTGTGGCCTTAAAAGAGTAAAATATTTTATTCATTATTAGTTGTTAGTGCTAATCAATACCAAAATAAATGTTATTCTCTGATTTTGCATGCACAGCTGTTTGTATCAGTGCGTGGGAGTTTTCCAAGATTCTTTCTTTGATACACATGAATACGGAATATACTTTGATACACTTTCTACGAGAACTTCTATAAGAAAGGCACTCCAGAGTTGGCATTAAAAAGTCTTTCAGTTTGACAATGCTTTACTCGTTGCTAAATAGAATTTCAGTTATTTATAACAATTTTAAAATTTCTTGATCGAATTCAGTATGATACTTCATAAAGGGAATGAAAATCATGCTATATGTTCATATGTTCCTTGCACATTGATAGTATCATTATTTGGGTATCAATAATCAATCTTATTTTCAAATGTGGTCCTTCTTTGTTATTTACTTTATTCACTTTTCAATTGTTATATGAATTCCACAATGATATATATTCAATCCATATCCTATAAAAATTCTATCAATTTTATATAATAATTTGTATTTTTGTTGTGTACTGATACAGTAAAACAGGCTTAGTTGCATTCTAAAATATTAATTGAATTAATAATTGAAATGTGAATAAAGAACTTCTGCGTATGTGTATAGGTCTGCTAACAAAACGGATCAAAGAGGAGAAAATTAATATAGTATAGAAACTTTAACTTAACACTACATACTTCAGTTGGGTGGGGAATAGAACCCGTAACCTTCAGACCACGAGAAGGAAACCTGTCACTATCATATTACTGTGACTTTTTAATCTTGAGAATCTTAAATGATGAATTTAGATTTGTGTTCGAGGCTAATGAGAGGTTAGTTTGATCTTTGCGATCATTTTTACAAAAGAGTATTGAGTCAAAATAAACTTACGAAGTAAAATAAACTCTGAATCATTAACTAACCTCAATTTGTGAGAATCTAAATTAACAAAAGAAAGTATATAAATAATTCTCTCATAAATTCTTCCAGCATCAGATTTTATTTATATAGATTCAGCGAGCAATTACAATAGCCTTGTTAAATGGACATTTGTTTGCTGAAACTTAGTTGCTCAATTTTAAAAATAAGAAATTTCATTTGCTTGTTGAAAGTGCTATTGTTATACATTTATAAACAATAGCAGAGGTTTCGAAAATTATTCATAACAAAGTTTCGACATTTTATTTGCCCTATACAGTGGTTTGTGGATGGTGATACGAACTATATAAAAGTAATCTTAACTGGCATATGAATCACAATTGTGTGAAGATACGATTGGAAAATGTTTAGCCTTAAGCACTTCCTTAAGCTTTTGCTGATTATCATTGTGACAATATTTGGCCTTACGGGTAAAAGTAAATTATTTTTAATCTTTTATTTATCATAATCAATATTTATTTAATTTTATATCTTTATTTTTAAATAGTAGTATTAGGTTTAAGTTCCCGATTTGTTTTGCAATTGTATATTCATATTTCTATGAATGACAGTATATATGTATGCATATATATATAAATATATATGTGTATATATATATATATACACACACACACACACACACACACACACACACACACACACACACACACACACACACACACACACACACACACACACACACACACACACACATATATTGACTTCAGACAGTTTTTGGATGAAACGTTGTGTTATTTACGTGAATGCATTCTCCACGAGAAATTGTTTTACTTGACATTCGAAGAGGAATGACATAAGCTTTCTTGATTTTGCTAAGAAACAAGCACCTCTTTTCTCGGTCAACTGTCCGCCTTCATAGTTGCACATCTACAAAAGTGTCAAGAAGAAGGAATTTGGTAAAAATTAAGTAAAGCATGCAAATCTTCTCACTCGTTTCTATATTATATTCTTAAAAATGAAACAAATTTTATAAGTAACATTTACATTAAAATTTAACCATTCAACTTGTCCTACCTCCCTAGTACCTCCCTATCTGTAGTCAGTGTGCCTGACTACGGATAGGGAGGTCCTGGGTTCGAATTCCGGTCCAGGCATGGATGTACTTTCTCTCTCTCTATCCTTTCTTTGTCCTTTCCTTGTGTGTGAATGAGGTATGAAAGGGTCCTACCCTATAAACGGGTCCCTATATCATGTGTGAGGGTGCGATGGTGGCCCACCACTGTTGTGCACCCAGGACAACGCCTCGGTGGCTAAGAGGTCGCTGTTTCTGGCCGGTTCCTTGGGGAGAATACATCCCTATATACCCCGGTCATTGAAAAAAAAAACATTTAGATTTTATCAGAACTCTGTAAGTTTTAGGGTTATTTTTGTAAACCTTATAAAAGTTTATTTCTCTTACAAGTATTTCTATTTTCCTCATCTTCGATTTGAACTACTGTAAAATATTTAATAGAGATCTTACAAAAGAAAATGCTTCTTGCTTTTTTAATTCTGTTGTTAGGAGGCTTATTTTTAATCAAAAACCAACTTTGGGATTCAAATTTCTTTTGTGGATTAAACATTTATACTATCTTTAATAGTTCCATTTCAAAATTGAAGATTTTCTTGAGAAGCACACATATAAAAGTGTTATAGATCTCTCTCTAAAACAAGACAGTTTAATGAAAAATCATTTTATATTAAATACTATTATATAAATTTCATTTTGTATCTTGTGAGACACCGGGAGTTTTACAAGTTTACCACCTTGTGACACGAGGATACAGTTCATTGTTTAGAAAAAGTCTTCCCGAAATCAATTAAGTAGTGGATATTAAAATGTCTTACAACAAGTTTAGCCGGAGGAAATCTTCCTCATGTAGTATCAAAATATCAGGTTCTTCATGACTTATGAGATTTTTTTTTACAGAAAAGGTACAAAATTATACAGAAGATACTATTTTGCTTCTGTTTTTCTTAACATTATCAACTATTTTTTTAATATTATATGGTTTTAAGTTTCTCTTTATTTTAAAGCAGCTGCTTGTGATGAACAATGTTGCAGTAATGGTGGAGCTGGTGATTCTTATGGAAATAGTAAGTAATGTTTCATAAAATCTATAAAATAATGATACTTTCAAAATGATTTTTATTAATTTCATTTTGAGATACTATCAAGTGTCTTATAATTAAAATTATAATCAATTTTTTGAAAATATGACATAATATAAAATAACCAACATTTTCATATTTAATACTTTATAAAATTATTAAGAATCTCATGTATAACAATGACATTTATTGATAAAATAACCCTAATTTTTTTTGACTGAAAAACTTCCAAAATTATTTTCTACAATTTTTATTATTATTTTTATTTTGTAAATATTATCTGTACTTATGCAATTTTTCTGTACTTAGTAATTTTACTTTCATATTTTTCTTGTTTTATTCTCTTTACTTTATTCTCTGTGTTGAACGTTTTCCAAAAATATGAGCTGAGTTCTATTTCTTGTGCAACCAGATCATTCCATAAAATAACAAATGGCTTTCATCTTGTTATTCTCTGTATGAAGTAGATTGATTAAACATGGGGATCTACTAAAAAGGACATCAAAGTTTTAAATCTGTCTCTGGTTAACTATTAGTATTACCAATTTAAATACATTATATTATTTTTTAAGAATCAAAATGTGTCATATTTTTTGGATATTCTGTATGTCTTTATAGAAATCTGATGCAGTACTAACAACATATAAATGTTATGCATAATTTCTTTTTGAGTTTATTTTAAATGTTCCAATATTTTGAATTGAATATCATTTATTGAAGAAAGATTCTTACTGATATATCTTTTTTTAAAAAAAAAAAAAAAAAAAAAAAAAAAAAAAAAAAAACTAATTACTTTTTTATTTATAAATTTCATAAAAAATCTTAGAATATTGCAAATTTTCTTAACACATATCAACAGATATCCGATCAATTAATTAATGTAAATTAAATAAGTTTTCTTGAATTTAGAAAATTTACAATTAATTTAAGAATATACACTACTGGCCATTAAAATTGCTACACCAAGAAAGCGACGTGCTACAGACGTGAAATTTATACGAAGGGAAGAATGTGCTGTGATATGCAAATGATTAGCTTTTCAGCGCATTCAGACAAAGCAGGCGCCAGTAGCGACACCTACATTGTGTTTAAATGAGGAAATTGTTCAGCCGGCTCCTCATACACAAATTGAATTTGGACGTTGTTGCCTGGTGAAAAGTTGTTGTGATGCCTCGTGTAAGAAGGAGAAATGCATAGCAGCACGTTTCTGACTTTGATAAAGGTCGAATTGTAGCGTACCGGAATTTGTGGTTTATCTTATCGCAGTATTGCTGCTCGCGTCGGTCGAGATCCAATGACTGTTAGCAGAATATGGAATCGATGGGTTCAGGACGGTAATACGGAACGCCATGCGGGATCCCAACGGCCACCTATCATTAGCAGCCGATAAAACAATCATATTATCCGCATGGTCGTAATGGATCGTGCAACCACGTCACGAGCCGTGAGTCAAGAAACGGGGTCGTTTGGAAGACAACAAGTGTCTGTACGTACAGTTCGGTGACGTTTGCAGCAGCATGGACTCTCAGCTCGGAGACCATGACTGCGGCTTCCCTTGACGCTGCGTCATAGACAAGAGCGCCTTCAATGGTGTGATCAACGAAGAACCTGGACGCACGATTGGCGAGATGTCATCTTTTCAGATGAATCCAGGTTCTGTGTACAGCATAATGATGGTCACATCCGTGTTTGGCGGCATTGTGGTGAACGCACACTGGCAGCGTGAATTCGTCATAGTCATACTGGCGCATCACCTGGCGTGATGGTATGGGGTGCCATTGGATACACGTCTCGGTCACTTCTTGTTCGTATTGACGGTGCTTTGAACAGTGCAATTTACATTTCTGGTGTGTTATAACCCGTGGCTCTACCCTTTATTCGAGCCCTGCGAAACGGACCTTCCTTGATACGGAACATGTTCGGCTGTTGCCCTGGCCAGCACATTCTCCTGATCTTACACCAATAGAAAACGTCTGTTCAATGGTTGCCGAGTGACTGGCTCGTCACCAAACGCCAGTCACTACGGTTGTTGAACTGTGGCGTCGTTTTGAAGCTGCATGGGCATCTGTACCTGTACATGCAATCCAATCTCTGTTTGACTCAATGCCCAGGCGTATAACTGCTGTTATTACTGCCAGAAGTCGTTGTTCTGGGTACTGATTTCTCAGGATCTATCCAGCCAAATTTTTTGAAAATTTAATCACTTGTTATATATATATATATATATTTCTAGTATAATATATTTGTCTAATAAATATCGTTTTGTTATCTGCATTTCTTCCTGGTATAGCAATTTTAATGGCCAGTAGTGTAATTACGTCTTTTTAAATCCTTGTTTCACACCTTGCTCCAAATGAACGGTTCGTATTCTGACATTCGATATTAGGATTAATTGATTTCATCGACATTCAATATTAAGATTCCTCGAAATCATGATAGATTTTCATAATTTTGATTCCCTTATCTCATATGTTGATGTTTGTTAGAAGCTTATATCAATTTAAAGCTACAGTTTCTGGTTTAAATATTCACAAGTACGAAACATGACTGTTAAGGAACAAAATGTCTCTTTTAAAATCTTACATTTTATTTTTGATTAAAACTATGTCTTTTAATCAAATCGTCTAAATTCTCATCTAAGGAAAGTTGAATGTTAAATCTAAAATAACAAAAATACTTTGGTAATATTAATTAATTTGTTTAGTGAATTTTTTCTGTCAACAATATCCATTTTAAAGTATACAAATATATTTTTTGAGATACTCTCATTTTTTATCAAGACTAATAGATTATGACACTGGTCCCCCGCTTAAAAATATTTATCGATTTTCGGTATATTTTGTGTCTATGAAACATAAATTAATTTAGCAACAGAGTCTTTAGTGTTTTTTTAAACCAGTAAATAAGGATTCACAAAAGAAATTAATAAATTAATTTCTTTAGTGAATTTTTTCTGTCAACAATATCCACTTTAAAATATATAAAGATATATTTTTGAGATAGTCTCATTTTTTATCAAGACTAATAGACTGTGACACTGCTCTCCCGCTTAAAATATTTATCCATTTTTGGTATATTTTGTGTCTATGAAACTTAAATTAATTTAGCAACAGAGTCTTTAGTGTTTTTTTACACCAGTAAATAAGGAGTATACATCATTTTATTCGATTTTAACAAACTTTTTTATATAATAGTATTATATAATATATGTTCTCTTTTGTTTGGCAACACAAATTGCATATTTTGCACAGCTTTTAATTAAATTAATAATATTATTTGATGAAATCTCTTATGGGCTTTTGATTTACTGGGAACAATACTATTTTCTACATTATTTTCTTCTTTTGCATAACTTGGAAGAATATGTTTTTGTTTTCATTACCTTTGCACACACAGAGACTTGGTTGAATACATATTGTCGAAACGTTTTTGATTTTTTGATTGTTATATAACTTCATAAAATACTTTATGTTTATACTGAATTACATAAAATACTTTATGTTAATACATTACGGTTTTATACTGATTTTAATAATATTGGAAGACACATGAATTCAAATTCCTATTCCCTGGTTGTCATATCATTCCCTTAAATGAATATATCTAGCTATTATTTTTCTCGACATAAATTATTACCTTACATCAAGATGCAAGTAAATCATTTAAACTTTGTTTTTTATTTCCCTGTAATAATGCAAAATTTCATAATTCGATTGAAATCATTGTTTGTTTTGAAAATAACTAACAACACTTTATGTTTTGTAATCATTATGTGTAATGATATATATATTATTCATTATAAATAATATAATGAATAAGTTATATATATATATTCTGCTTCAATCAAAGAATATCAGTAATGCTCATTTAAATTTAATGAATAACTGTATAGTCAGCAGACTATTATCAAATATTTTTAAAACTTTTAAAAACATTTGGAAGCAGACAAAAAAGTATTTAATTTTATAGTCTGAGAATAAGTGAGTTTTTAATGGGGCAAGAATTCCTGTTTGTAGACTTTTTTACAAAAGGGAGAATGCTACTCGCTTCTCGAAGCATTCTAAGAGCTTAAAATTTGCAATTTATTTTGAAAAGAATTTACATAACCGATTTTAAGAAATATTAAAAAAATTAAGAAATATATTAGCAAAAGTTCATAGAAGTCGAAATGGTAATTATTAAATGATGTAATAAATTTTATATAATAAAGTGATACTTTAATTAATAATGTGCTATATGCCACTATTCAGAGTAATTTTTTATCATGTTATTTTTTTGAGATTAAATAAAATTATGATACATATCTCAGCTTTTTAAAATCTTAAGTGTGTCTTAATCTTATTTGTGATGTTACATTTACTTCTAAGATTATAAATCCTTGAAAAATAAATTATTTGAATATTTTACAGTATAAAATTTCATTTAATTTCTTTTTCAGCATATAATCAAGAAGGGTTGGTCAATGCTGACATCTTAGATGCTTTCTAATTCAATTCAGAGGCAGTCATTGGATCATCTTGTATGTGAAGAGAAGTCAAAATGAAGCGCATGTTACAGAAAAATACTTAGCCGACTCAAAAATTACATTTGTTGCAAAAAATTAAATAAATTATATTATATAATTCTAATTATTTTCTTTTTTTATATAAAAATGAAACATTTATATTTTATAATTAAGTGGTATTTTCCTTGTAAAACAGATTAAATTAGAAATGAAGTCGTTTCATAATACAGAAATGATTAAAATTTAAATATCAAATATACAGAAATGATTACATATTAGCATGTTTCTAAGGCATATATTTTAAATGCTTGTAATAATCATTGAATGTTAAAAATATATCTATAATAAAAATAATTAGTACTAATCAGAATGAATATGAATTAAATTGTATTTTTATCCATAGATATATAAGCAGTTGTATACAATATTTTAATATTTAAATGTCCCTATCGAGATATTTTTTAATACATATTGAACTATTTTTTTCAATAATTTTGACACATTTTTATTAAATTTGAAATGATTTTAGCATATTATGTATGATTGACTTTTTTCTCAATACAAAAATATCGTCACTAAGTAAAAGAAAAGTAACCGGATATGGAGGGATGTTGCTGCAGATGCTTAAATATGATAGCCTTCATTTCGTGTGCAATTTCCTATCCTAGTTATATTGTTTACGAGAGATGTCTTATATATTCTGTCTAAAGTATTTACTTTTTTAAATCATTTAGTGCTTTATATAAATCTTATATATATTTGCGCAAACACACAATTTGATATTTACAGTTTTATGATGCACTAATTCCAAATTTGTTGTTGCATTAGCGTGCTTCCCTGTACCTATCCCTAACTCCTAACTTGGGCTGTATTAGTTAAATAAGATCAGCCGGGTGGAGTCTTCGTGATTTTGAGGCAATGACCAAGGAGAAAACTCCCAATACTTGGCTCAGAGATATCATTTCACTTGGAAGGCATTGCTACCACACCCAGTTTTAACGTGCCCCAGCCGTCATTAGTGTACACGATGGATCTTCAGTTTAACTGGGATTCATACACAAAATAACGACATACAATGGAAAACAATAGTTTAAAAAAATTACATTTAATAATGTTTATCTTAATTTACATGCGTTGTGTTCGTGCAAATTATAATTTATTTAACGAGATTTTAACTAATATTAGAATGTTTTGAAGTCGTAATAAAGTCATACTTTTTATCAGTCGCTATTTAACTATGTCTTTTTTTAATACTCTCAAATGTTTTGTTTTATTATTTTAACTGCGTTTCATCTCAATTTCTTTGTATATTTCACAACAATGTTAAGTTTTCCGGGAAAATAGTCATTAATAATAAACCAAATAAAAAATGTTCTACTGTTTATTAAACTGTATTTAAAATAATCTTGCATTTTTCAATTATGCTTTTAAATATTTATCTTTTAAGCAATTTGCTTTTTACGCTTATATTAGGACAAATACACAAATACAGACTGCAACAAAAACTTTTTTTATTCTATAAAAAAAGAAAAAATTATCAACTTTTTTCACATTTAAATGCATACATACATAAATGTAATAAATGTATATATATATATATATATATATATATATATATATATATGTGTGTGTGTGTGTGTGTGTGTGTGTGTGTGTGTGTGTGTGTACAAGTCCACCCGCAAAATAGTGTTCCACCGTAAAAATACCTGTAAAACGTAGAGCTATAGAAAGTTTTGAAATTAAATATTTTGATAAAAGCGTTTATATTAAAGTTGTTAATTTTAACATCTGATGTATTAAACTTTTTTTTTTTAAATTACGGAATTATGTTGGCTCTTTCGAGAATAATAAGTCTTGCAGTCCAATAAAGAAAAGAAGTATCTCCAGGAGTGGAGAGCGTCTTGAAATGTGAAGAAGTGCGGGCTTCCTGGAGGGTAGAACATTTCCAAAGATGCTCGCCATCCATGTCAACATGTTCCCTACATAAAATGCAGTCGGGTAAATCCACAAGCCCTATGTGATATAGATGTTTCTGGAGAAAATCATGGCCTAGTAAGTAACCAGAAGTAGGAGACCCCTATAGATCTAGGTATAAGATCTAGATTGGGGTGTAATGTAACAGGCATCCTCGTGGTGCACCCTGGGTAACGCTAAATCTGTTACAGCCTTCGTCTTTTCTCTTGCAATCTTTTTCTTAATGGCTTAAAATCATTGTCCTTTAAGTGAAATCAGATGTCGTAGGCATTGCCGAAAGTGTTGTATTAAACTGAAGCAGTTAATTTTAACATATGATGATACATGAAAGAAGAAGAATGATATCACATTTGTTATTTAACATTTTTCTGTGATAACGCTCCACATATGATATTGACATAAAATATATATGACTGCTGCTGTATGTATAGTCAAATATTCAATGGATTTACTTAACATTTTAAATATATTAATTCTTAGTAAACTATTAGGAATCCCATTTGAGTTCTGGATAACCAATTTTGTATTTTTCAAAAAATGTTTTTAAAGAAGCTATCTGTTCAGAATAGCGACAGTGATGGTTTACTCTGGGTCAGTAGTTATACTATGATCTATAAGGAATAGTTTAATAGGTTCAATACCAACCTTAGTTGAAATATGTGACACGGATCTACATTTTTATTGAATATATGTCTCTTTAAAATTCCGTTACTTTTCAAGACGTTTTTTTGGAAAGCGAATACAATCTTAATACTTACGCATGATGATCAAAGTAATGTTAAAAATATCTTAGTAGTGCAAGAAATTTGCTTCTTTGTGTTAAAAATAAAATAATAATAATGTTTTAATTAAAATACTTTAATTATATTTGAATATATGTCACACTAAAAGTATTTAATGCTTTAAAAATAATGTAAAGACAATTTATATATACTCAGTTGAATTCATTATTAATTATAAATTTAAACTACTTCTTAAAACCTTATATATATTTAAAATTCATTGTTATGTAAATACACTAAAAATGTACATATTATAACGAATTTGTTACGGTGATAATACTTTAATAAGATATTTTGGTATACTTTATTATATAGTAATAGTAAATTTCAGTCTGAAGAATAAATATTTTAAAGAGGAAATATTTTTGTCAATACACAAATATTATTAGTTGAAGCATATATTTTGTTTTTAAAGACTTCATATTTCAAAAATTGGCTGCTTTAATTTTGTCGATGCAGTTGCTGTCTCAGAGCAACACAAGTACATTTAAAATGAAATTTCAAGCTATTCTTCCACTTCTCTAAGCAGAGATTAACATTTTGTGACAAGTTTTACTTTCATAACTCATGATTTACGATAGTGTGGTTTTTACGGTAAAGGTTTCTTCTGATATGTAGATTTTATTTTGTAATTTCTTAAGCTTAAGTGTTATCCTTATGTCCTTTATTTAAGTGTTGTACAATGATGTAAGCTTTCTTTTAGAAATTATGGTTATAATTTTTATAAATATTATCGATAAATTATTTCTTAGTTTTTATATGCGCTCATTTCAAATTTTCATTTCATGTTTTCATGAATTGCATTTACACAGAATTTTGTATTACAGAGATTCATTAACGTTTTATAAAAAGATACTCTATATTAATAACTATAAAATATATCATATTTTATGTTTAATGATAATGATCCAAGTTTTTTAATATATAAATTGTAAAATCAGAATGTCATGAAAATTTCTTGATGATAATACTTTTCGCGAAATAAATATTTCCAAGAAAAATTTTTTCATTAAAATTGACGTATTAAAACGCACGTATAAAAGTAGAATACTAAGACATTGCAGTTCGATTAGTAAAATATTTCAAAAAATTCTGATAAACATCCTCAAAAATAGAATCTTTGGATTGAGTGATAAAATTTTAGAAATTTTTAAACATATATTTTAAATATTTTTCTTTTAAAGTCAATGTATAGAGTTGTGCAAGGATTTCCCATATATGATTATAAGTAATGTATCCAGACACTTCCAAAATAAATTTAATATGGAAAGAAATGATCCCACAAAAACAAATTCTTCCTGTTTTCAAAAATGACTTTAAGAGGAATAAATAACATTTTCATATTTTGTTGCTATTTTTCATAAATATAATTTAGAAAAATGACATTAAGACACAAATATTTTAAAATTATTATAGATTTACGATAAAATTGTTCAACAATATATAAAAGGATTTCTTAACGTAGCTTTAGTTTATATCCTAAAAGAGATGAAAGTGAAAAGGAAAAGTCCTCAACATTTTTTAGAGATTTTCTTTTGGAGAAAAATACTGACTATATAAGAAGTACTGAAGAAAAATATTTCTTCAGTTAATAATCTCATGAACTTTTAGCAGAATTAAAAATTATTTAAATATACTTAAGCAAAGACGATCAATCCGCATATTTTGAAAATGTCTTCTGTCAATAAACATCATCGTACTTGACTAATTTTTCCAAATGTAATTTTTAATTATTTCCATTTGATAGAGTGTGGTTAAATTTGAAAACAATAAAATAATTAAAGCTTCATTTACTTAAATTTTGATTACATAAAATAAATCTATATGATATATTTTTTATATTTTGACAGTGGATGAATGGGTTATTCAAAGTATAAATGCAGCACTGATTAATACGTAAGGAAAACATATTTGAGAAACTAGAAAACAATTTGTATAATAATGCAACAATGTATTAAAAATAAAAGAAATTAATGCTAAAATCAGTTAATGATATTTATAATTTGAAAAACTTGAAATTCGATTAATAAATAGCTTTAAAATATATACATACAAATGAAGAAGAAATTTCATCACAAAATCAATAAAAAGTAAGGAAATAAGAGAACATCTCCTTTGCTTTATTCTTTAAGAGATAAAATAAGATAAAAAATTAATAACAATAAATGTATATTTAATTTGAAATTACGCATAAACAATAGATTGCTCTCAAAATGAGAAAGTTAGGTTTTTTGAAAATAATTCCCTTTTTAGAAGTCATATAATAATTTTTAAACTTTGAATTGCCAAACTAGTGTTATTTGGGAATTTCTTTTTTTAAAAAACGTTGTGTGCTGGGTTTCTAATACTTCACAACAATAACGCCAGAAACTGCTAGGCATTTTTCGTTACTCGGAAGGCACCTGTGAGCCAAATAACTAAGGTACCACCCGTAATCCCGTCTATAGGGTGGGCCACATTCACAGATCGTCTCAGAAGTAAGGACAGAGATAAAGAAACACCCATGCTTGAACTGGGTCTCAAACCTAGGAGTCAGAAACACTAACCCATCAATCGACTGTTTCTGTATTTAAAATTGCAGTAGTTTAGTCTGGTATGTATTACATTTCAATGCGCAGCAGTAAATAAAATATTAATCATAAATTCATATAATGTATGTATATACATAAGCAAAACTATTTTAATTAAAGATAAAGACTGTAAATACATGGAAAAATTAAAAATATTTTGAATAATGGCAAATGCTCCTTTTTATATGATGCATAGCAATATAAAAACAATCGTATTTTTATATAGTAAATACTGATTCAACTTCTTTCATTAAGTAACTGATCAATGTATTGTAATTTTTTAAATTGTGATATCATAAGTTGAATTGAATTGATAATGTATCCATTATATTGAAATTTATATATATATATATATATAAATTTCAATATAATAGACTATATATATATATATATATATATATATATATATATATATATATATATATATATATATATATATATATATATATATATATATATAAGTATATATATATATATATATATATATATATATATATATATATATATATATATATATCTATATATATATCTATATATATATATATATATATATATATATATATATATATATATATATATATATATATATTATATACTTATATACATATTTTTTTCCAATGGCAGATTGTAAACAGTTACAACTGCAACAAAGCCTATTAATCAAATGTTCCCTGATACCCAAGGAACCGGTAAGAAACAGTGGCCTCTTAGCCTCCAAGGCGTTGCCCCGGGTGCACCACAGAGGGTGGGCCACCATCGCACCCTCACACATGCCATAGGGACCCGTTTATAGAGTAGGCATCATTCATACTTCATTCACACCCACAAGGAAAGGACTAAGATAGGATAGAGAGAAAGAAAGTGCATCCATGCCTAAACCGGGATTTGAGTCCAGGACCTTCCTATCCGAAGCCAGGCACGCTGAGCACTAGACAAGTTGGCCGGCTATATATATATATATATAAATAAATATATATATATATACATACATACATACATATATATTTATATATATATATATATGTGTGTGTGTGTGTGTGTATTAGTCAAATTGAGAAAAGGGATTTTTTCGAGAATTACCATAAGCTATTCAGTAAGCATAGAACATTCACACTAACAATATTAACACAAAAGGAAGTTTCTTTTCTATGCTGTTATTGCTTCAATAATAACTACCCTTTTATCAAAAAAAGTAAACAGTGTATTTTTTAGAATAATTATCATTTACTTACTTATAAGAATCATTTCTATTATTGTTACTATTTTAAGCTTCTTATTTGCATAATGTTCGCATTTAAACTAATTTGTTGACGTATTACTTAGTAGTTAATTTCCTTTGAAAATTGAATGCTCCTTAAAAAAGTACATCCCATTATTAATTGTTCAACTTTCAAGAACTTATTGAATACATTTAATTATTATTTTTTTAATAAATGTAACTTTTACTTCAATTGTTATTTCTGTTTGACAATTAGGTGTAGAAAGTAGGGAAATGAATTAGTTTAACATAATTTGGTAATGTGAATTGAAGAATTCAGTGTTAAATAAAGAAAATTATTAAATTGAAACAATAGGTTGAATTTTTGTATGTAGATTTATATATTAATTAAAAAGAACAATGAAATGAGGTGCACTCTTTTAATCTATATACTCTATCAATTGTTTTTTGCAATTTTACATTCCACTAAAATAGCTAATTAAGAAAGATACATTGTTCGAGTGAAAGTGTTTCGTTATTAATAGAGGCAAATTGTTTAAAATCAATATGACTTTAAATTAATTGGTTTCCTGCAAAAAGTTGGAAAGCATTTTTGAAATATATTTACTAAATCACAGAAATTTAAGTTGCAAAACATTTGAATTTATTAAATGCATGTTATTTTTATAAATGGGAAATTAATTTAATTTTTCCTATTCATAACTTTTTTGCATGTCTAAATTAGAAAAAGTATTATAACAATAAACAGAAGATTTTTTAATGATGGATCATGGTTATTTCAAAAGAACTTATTTTTAAATTTAAAGTAATTTGATTAAAACTTTGTTGAATAACTGTGATATGGAATGGAAATTTCTTTCCTTTGTATTAATCGTCAAATTGATGTGATTAATTTAACAAAGAAGTAATCGCAAAACGTAATATCATGATTCAATTGAAATAAGTGGTCAGATTAAAGACTTTTGCGCATTGAAAATATTAAGTTTTCTATAGATATGTTTGTTTTTTAATTGTTTTTCATAATGCCTTGAAGAATCCTTAAAAACAATGTGGTTTTCTAAGTAATTACTTGTTTGGACAAAACAATATTTAACCGTCCCAGTTCTTTTCCTTCATAAATTTCTATGACTTTTTATTGGTTCAAAATATAACCATATAATTTATTTAGTTATACAAATATAAAATAGTTTGGTACAGTTAACATAAAATTCTTTGGAGCAATTTTGTTAGCGTCCAAAACATTTTCACTAAGCTTACTTAATCGTAGGCAATAAGTATTTGTGTAAAGGATGTAGATGCTTACATATATAAATAAAATATAATTAATGTCAATTAAAATTAAGATTATATGTATAAAGTATGCATATAGATAGAGATAATTTAATAAAAATAAATATAGGAAAATAAAATTTGAAAGAAATCTTGAATATGAATTAATGTAAATATAGGACTTTTAGAGGTTACCAACAAACATTTTAACAAAAGGCTTTAAACACTTTAGTATTTAAAATACACCCATAAAATACAAGGAAAATTATTTAAATATACAAAGGAAATTACATATTAATGGGAATTTTAACTAAAAGAAATCAAAATCCGATGTATCTACGTAAATGAATGTATACATAAATCGTTTTTCAAACATATTTTATTGCCTAGTATTTAATAGTATAACCACATTTTTTTCTCACAATATGAAATTATTTTCATAATATTTAAAATATTTTTACTATTCTCTATCATTCCGAGAAGTCCTAGAATAGCGGGAACAGCGGGAACCAAATGCTCGTTACTTTCTAAGCCATGCCAAAAGGATTATATGGTAGCTGGAGTAATATTTTTTTTGGTATAAGGATTTGAAAAGTTCACTGTGGATTAATGGTAGAAATATTCTCTCTAAAGTGAAAACAACTTGGTTCAAACTAAATTAATATAAAAGGAGGAAAATAAATTTGTGTTTTTGCTGAATACTAGGAGTTTCGTAGATTTCTTCCCTTGTAACAAGATATTATGATCTATAGTCAAGTCACACATCGTCTTATAGATAAATAATATAACGTGCAAATTCAAAAACCTTACAAATTCTTATAATTGAAAATTTTTTTGTATTTGGGAGAAATTTGATATCACTAAATTAAATTCCGTAATTATATATGAGGAATGCCAAGTGCGCTTGGAATAAAAAGCGCACAAAAGTTTCGTTCTATAAATCAATATTTACAATTTCTTTCATGTTTTTTTCAACATTAAAAATTCAAATTAATTTTAATTGATTTATATCGAAATATATTTAAGAATTATGTGCATAAAAGTTAGCATTCACTAAATTTTAAATTAAAGAGTGAAAACATAACTAAATTCCAGAGAAAAAATGTTAATATTCATTATTTCTGTAAGTACATCAACAATGCCAAATCAAGAATATCAATAAAAAGATCCCAAAATTTGGTTATAAAAAATTATTATTTCTTAAGATATTCCCTTAAAATAATTATTTGTTTATGAATTTTATCAATATATATTTAAATTTATAATTAAAAATTTATATTAATTTAAATAAATCTAAAGTAATATATTAAAAAAAATAGAAGAAAATTCTTGCATAAAATCATATTCTTTTCTTCTAAAATATAATTATATTTTATTGAATAATACCATATTTACATGCACCACTTCTTCATTTCATAAAATGGAAATTAGTAATTGATTCAACTAAAGAATATTTTAAGGATATGAAATTGTTAGCTTTCTATTTCATTTAAAAACATAAAATTAAAATATATAAAATTAGAAGTTACCTTGTGTTTTAGATAATTATTCAATAATCTTTAAGTAAGCAAAAAACTTTTATTATTTTTCATTTTAAACTATTTCTAATCAAGCATAATTTTATTAAAATAACAGTTTCCACTAAAGTTGTAAGGAAATTTTAATAGCAAATATTATGTCTAAATAAATGTAAAATGCATGTGCTATTTTAAATTGTTTAATTAAGCAAAATAACTAAATTAATTAGATGCAACAAATTTAAAATAAAAATAGCATTTACATGCTTAAAGTTCAATTTAAGCAACGTAGGTGAAATTATTTAGATTTATAGATATTTGTTAAAAATAAGGATAATTTATGACATATTTGCCATACACGTTGAACGATATTGATTAAAGGATTAAATTATCAAACCTTATTTACATTATTCGATTAAGTTCAATGACTCAATAATCGACTTTAGTTAAGAAATTTTATCAGTGCGTAATTATAAGGTAAAATATGATTAAGGACTTTAAATCTAGTTAAGCTCTATAATTAAATCCGCTAATTTCATGTCATGAAAATGCCTTTTACTACTTAATTACTCAGAAAGACATTAGTTGAAGCATTAAACAAGTTTAAGATAATAATTAACTCAATTTCTAAAGATGTAGTGTAAGTAAATTTAAGATAAATATTTTTTAGGAATGTAGTTAAATTCTAATTTACTAGTTTACAATTGATCCATGCTTGCATTAGTTTCATACAAAAATATGTAATTTAATAAATTTTTATCAAAAACGTAAAAAAAATATTAGTAAGTGGTTTTGTAATGCGGATTTTAAATCGAACGTAATGATTTCAAATTTAATAATACTAAATATCCCTTGAAAGATTCTTCATTAATTTCAAACTACAAAGTATTTATTTGGAAGTATGAAAAAATGTCAAATATAAAAAAATTATCGAGTGAAATCTTAGTTTGAAAAGCTGATATATGACGTTCTTTACTGATAAGAAGATGAATTAGCGGAAATTATTTTTATTAAAAAATAAACTTTTAAACTATTCAAGATTAATTCTTAACTAATGTATACATTTCTGTCTTATTTGATAGATGGCCCCCAAAACTATTATAAATTTGAAGTAAAAAAATTATTTAAACAATTTTATAGTAGGATTTTTATTCTCATCCAGAGCTCAAATTCTGTTTCTTTTTACCAGCAAAAATGTTCCGATGTTTTTCCTAATCGAAGGTCTTTTGTATTTTATGCTTTCTCAGCATCATCGATGGAAGTCAGTAAAGGCAGTATTTGTGTCTTGCATCTTAAATAAATTGTAGTTAGCATGAATTCGTTCATCAGTGCTTTGTACATCACATTATTTGAAGCACATAATATTGTTAAAGAGCAACTCATGGATGATAATGAATGGAGTAAATGCATCGTATAGCTTAAAGGAATAGCTACCAGCCTGGTTTTTTTCACCATTTTTTAGTATTTTACAGTGTTTGAAGTACAGGACATTGTTAAAGAACAATTCATGCAAAACAATGAAGGGTTCAATTGCATCTTGTAGTTTAAAGGATTAGAAGCCAGTCTGGATTTGTTCCCCAGTGCTTTAAATACTTCACAGTATTTGAAGCATTTGATATCTTCTTAGAGTTTTTGGGAACAAATCTTGAAAAATTTGTTGCATTTTAACATTGCATCATATAAGAGAATTCTTCACCTATTCTTTAATAGAAGAGTAGATTAAATCACTCAAATTTTATCACCAAGATTGACACTTGTCTACATAAACTGAAGTCAAAATTTTGTAATTCATGCAAAAATAGGAAAAGTTCCGTATTATTTTCCTTATATTTTCCATATATTTTGTAAGGAAATATTTTATTATTCTTGAATAATTAGATTCAGATTATTTCGGTTTTATTGTACGTCATTTAATTAATATTGATTTCAAATCTCATTAGTTTTCATCATATATTTATGAAGAATAAGTTCTTTCCTTACTTTATGTGTGTGTATGTGCCTGAATATTTTAACAAAAGCTAGTTGTTTTATATTATAAATAGTACTTCAAAAATAATTTAAATATTTTAAAATTCCACTCACGATATTTTTAAGAAAATTTAATTACTTTTAATAGGTCTCTTGTGTTTCTATATCTTTATGGTTAGCAATATCAATGCACCTATATTTTCTTTCGCTGTTTCTTACATGGTTGTCATGGCATAATAAGCTAATTTACATACGTAATAACTGCTCAGCAAATTGATCTAATTACGTCATCCTCAACTTGGAGGAGGTAATACCCCCAAATTTTATAGCCTAGGCTGTGATGTATAGTTTTTATAGCAAGAAAGCTAATAATGAACCCGACATAACATATTTCATTTATTAAAAATGTTTCTTAAATTATAGATAATTCCCACAAAATAAACATTGTCTTAAACATAAGTGAAAAAATATTCTACTTAACATACAAGCAGTTGCAACAAAGCAACAAAAATGAAATTCTATGTTAAAAAGAAATTCATTTAAAATTTCATACTTACAATTAATATATTTGTACAGATTATCATAAAAACAGCAGTTGAATATACGTTATTTTTAAATTTGCGAATAATATTTCGTAATAAGGATAGCTATTTCTTGTTTCATTTCTTATTTAATTTTTTCTCAATTTCGCAACTCGGATTATCATAAAGTGAAATATTAGATTTATTAAATTAAGTTAAACGCCTTGAACAATGGATAAGAATATTTTTTTATTTATATATAATGTAACAATAACAAAATATTTTTATTTCTCATATATATATATATATATGCTTATATATCTTCTTTTAAATTGAAATTTCATTTCCAATAATTTTTTAATATCTAATAATTTATTTTGGCAATTTTGTTTAATCATAAATTGATTCTATTTATTGTTAATATACTGCTATTTTCATGTTAGAGTATAGATAAAAATTATATTGATATTTCAAAACTAGATTATAGTATAAAAGTTCTTTATCAAAAATATAAGTTATAATTTAATAATTCAGTTAAAAGTTATCACCATTTTTAAACTCCTAATTAAAATGAGTTTTTTCTTGTAGCTGTTACATAGTTTTCTTTTTCTGAAACCACTTCTTTTTTATCTAAATTTTTTCTTATGTATTTATTTTAAGCAAACACTATAGACAAAACATAATATACAACATTATAGAAAAAAAGGTTTCTTTTAATTCAAAAACGGAACATAAATACTTATAACTAGCAATTTTAGAGCAAGGAAAACAATTTGCTCTTCGTTTAATTAGAAAATATCCTAAACACGAAAGTTAATTACATTTACTTTTGACTTTTAGAGTCTTAAATTACTTCAATATGTACCCCATTAATTACTTTTAAGGTAAAGAATTCTCTGGCTTAAGGCAGAAAGATTAAGCTTTAATCCAAACTTTTTCTACCATTTGGAAAAAAACTTAATGTTTATTATTAAATGCGCAATCCAATTAATCGCTTACATAGTATTTAATCCTTTTTCGTTCTTATCTTTAGTAAGTATAGTTTAAAAGAAATATTAAATTTAATACCTTAGGTGGCAGAAGTCTTAATGAAACAAACTGATAATTTTGTTTTAATAAAAATAAAATAAAAATAATATACAAATAAATATTTATAATTATTGTATTTTAAGATTTCTCAAAAAAATATATTTTCTCTTGACGAAGTTTATACATATTTACTCAATTTTAGATTTAGATCTTTTAACTTGATATTAGTATATGTACCAAACATTTTAATATTAATTTGACAAAATACCTAACATACATTAAATATATTTTGATCTATCTATCTATATATATAGACATACATATGCATATACACATATGCATATGTGTGTGCTTCTTTAATCATATACAAAATTTTATACTGTTTAATAAACTTTACAAAATAAGACAAAGTTTGAAAACTACTGTCGTATGTTAATCAAATTCAGATTGCATTTAAATCCTGAATTTAATGATGAATTTATGATTATAGTTTATGTATTTTATTAAACAAATTTTCGAAATAATTTTAAAGAAAAAAATATGTGAAATTAATTAATGAACTAGAATATTTGTATATAATCCACACATTAATTGAAGCAAATTTAGTAAGATTAGTAGAAAAACTATTCTTAATAATATTCAATATTTTGAAATAAAAAATAATTTATTTCTTTGTTAAGAAAATTGCATGCAAATACCCTTGAAATGGAAATTATATATATATATATATATATATATATATATATATATATATATATATATATATATATATATATATATATATATATATATATATATATTATATTATATTATATTTATATACTATATTTTATATATATATATTATATATATGTATATATATATATTTACATCCTTTTTATCATTGCATGTGCCCAAGAAAAGTAAGAATAGACAAATATATTACTTTCACGCACTCTAAGAAATATAAAACTAATTTCTCTTATAAATTTTATATAAATTATTATGTGTTATGTTTAGTTGTATTCTTTTGAGTAGTTAGATTTTTTTCTAAGCAATAATATAGGATTTAATACATATTATATTTTTTTATTTAAAGTAAACATTCAGGCTTTATTTGCTTATTTTAATGTGTACATCTAATTACGTTATAGGTGAGAAAATAATTAAATAACCTTTAAATACCTTATGAAATGAAATGCTTGGTTTGTTTGCTCTTTGTAGAATAACTATTGTCTGTCAAATTGTCTGGGTCTACAGTAAAAAGTTAATCGTAATCGATACCCATGATCAAGATTGAAGTTGAAGCTACAGGTTATTGAACCAAATCTGATCAACTTGGATATCGATATCGTAAGACATTTTCTAATCTAAGATATCTACATCTTATTGGAATGTGTGAATATCGATCAAATTAGAAATATGGTACCAAAAAAGTTTAGATTTTTAGAACAAAGTAAGATTGCTTGTTATTAAAACTAATTGATTTTGTCTTAGATTAATTTAAAAATTCATCAAAGTCTAATAAATCAAAATAAAAAGATTGTTTGCTTTTTGCACATATTTTAAAGAAAACGAAAATGCCGACTAAATTGTTAAGGAAGACGAAGTGACGTCTAGAAAAATATGAGAGGCCGTGGTATAGTCTAGAGATTATAACATGATACTTCCTATAGCAAACTGTCTGAATGCATGGGTTGTTGTTCTTCATTATATATCGAATATCTAATACTTCATCTTGCGTAACTTCATTTACATAAATTTTACACTCCACTAAAATTCAAACTTACATAGTTTTCAAGCTGAACTTAGATTTATATATAAGAATTGTACATTATCTTTTATAATTTGTTGTTACATAATTAAAAAGTATGATTTTCACTTAATAACCAACGTATCTAATATGATGTATCTTTTTACATTTCCAAACAAACAATAATGAAATAAAAATATTTTTCTTCACTAAAACAAATATTTTTTAAAAATTATCAACATCAAAATATGTTTTTTTTTCAAATAACATTTTTATTTCTGCATTAATGAGATCAGAATAATTACGGCATATTTTTTTGTCTGCCTTTCTGTTCTGTCTTGCAACAGGTATTAAAGTTTTAAGTACTATTAAATAAATTTATATTTTCAGTAACCATATTTAGTTCCTTAAGCGTTTTATCAGAAAATTGAATCTTAAATCGTAGTGTAGATCATCCGCTATAGACCAATTTTTGAAATATGTTAAATTAAAAGTTCAAGTTTTCACCTTTTTTATAAGCATTTGTTAAAATTAATTCTTATTCCTTCATTTTTTAAATATATTTTAAAATTAGCTGTACATTAAGTTTATAAAAATCAGCTAACTACTCAATTAAATTGTTTCTATTACACATTTTGTGCAATTAAATTATGAAAATCATGATTACATATCGCTGACGACTCATGTAACTAATTTTCGTTAGATGTAATGGATATAAAAATCACTTTTAACTGAATACAAGTTCTTTCAGCATATATTTAAAGTAACAAAACGGCTAAAAGTTTAACTGAATGTGAATCACTTCAATTTCAAAAAACATGATAAGTTTTTTTTAATGTCTTTAGTGTTATGGTAAAACTCGGTAATTTCAGGAAAACTCCGAGAAAAAACCAGATTCGTTTTTAATAAATGAATGTCAGAGACAAAGTTTCAAAGCAAATATACTAAAACTTAATAATTTTTTTAGCAATTTAATTAAAAGAGAAATTTACATTTACAAATTAAATCATTCTAGATTAAATAATTGATCAAATTTTGATTATTAAGCTTTTTTGTGACTTTTACGAAATAATATATCATAACTTTGTTTGACCTGACGGAACAAGAACGAAAAATCGGACTCATTCCCTTTAGAAGAACTGCTTTGCGTTGTCTTCAATCATCAATGGCTTCTCCGCTCTTCGGTGTTGATGATTCTCTTCTTTCATCCATTTCTCGTCTTCTACTCGTCATCTTCGATTTTCATTTCCATCCGCTAATATTTCAATATCTCGCTTGGCTTACTGCTCAACACCTCGTTTATTCCTCATGTGCTTCCTTTTTTTCTTTGATATCTATCGTCAGAATTTGTTCTTTTATTTCGTAATTTCTTCTCTTTTATCCTCTTCTATTTGATGGACGTCTTATGGCTCCATTCAGGAAAGTCGAGACAGAGCTTCTACTGGACAGGGAAGTTGCACTCCGCTTACTACTTAGAACTTTCAACTCATCTGATTCTGTTCGATGAGGATCCAATCTGCAATCGTAGATTCCTTTTTTCTGTGCCTTCTTCTTTTCAAGATGCAGTTTTTAATTCTTTATAATTCTCATCTTGGCTCTTCCTCTTTAAACCATTGGTTCTCTAAAGTTCTATAGTACCTCTTATAATTCTATGGGATAAGTCAGAAATCTCTTCCCTTAAATTCCGACTGGTCATATTTACATATAAGAGATGCTATAAAACACACACGTTCTACAAATTTACTCAAGACCACCAATCTATTCTAAAAGAAAATATTTACTCTTTTATTACACTTGTATCATTGTCCCAACTTTTATTACATCATTTCCTTTATTTTTAAACAGCATGGTTTGAAAGGAAAAGAGGAAAAGCTCTTAAATTTAAGGTGAGAATAACAATATAAACATCTGTTTTCTCAGAGTTTGGTTAAGTCGTTTTACTCTAGGACATTTAGTATCTGAGTGATAAAAGTACTGTTGAGTAGCTCAACATAGGTTTGGTTAGTAGTTTGGATTTAGATGTGTTTCAGTGATTCATAATTAACATAAAACTGAAGATCCGTGTCAAATAATTTTTTTAAAAATTCCTGTTCTAATTGCTTATTAAATGACCCCTAAAAGCTTACATTCTACTGCTAGTGTTACAATGTTTGTAGTTGCGATTGTGTTTGTGGAAGAAAATTGCCGTAATAAAGGAGAGTATGGGAAAAATACAAACTTTATGATAGCAAAAATATAATGTTCAATACAAATATCTTCCATGAGTTTTTTTTGTTTTTCAAGCTGTAACTGGTTTGATGAATGAAATCTTGGAACCCAATTTTAACGACTGTGAAATAGCATTATTTTATTTCAATGGAAGTCAGCGAGGGATCACATAAAATAATCATTGATATTAATGTAAAGAGATCCACCGGATGGATTGAATAAAAATTTTTTCAGATCTCAACTCCAATGAACATATCTGAGATTTTCTGTAGAAAAAAGTACAATTGTCAAATGGCTTTTTAATAAAACTCTTCAATATTTACTAGCTTTTCTGAAAGAACTTGTTGCCACATGAGTTCTCAGAAACTGGCCTACTATTAACGTAAAACCATAACGTGCTGTTTGTATATTTGTAAACATGTTGTAAGTATGCTAACAGTCTCTATTAACATATTTTTTCTATTTTGTGGCAACTACTTATATTTTGAGATCTTGGTAATTATTATGTACCAACACATGTGTTAAATATTTATTTTTTGATTACATCATCCCCTATACACTTCCACTCTGCATTAAGATCTTTTTTGAATCTTTAAAGTAAATGATGAACTTTTAGCTCTGAGTTTGGAATATAAATATATAATACATATTAGTCTAATTATGCCATAAACTATTTTTTCGTTTATGTGTGTGTGAATTCGTATAATTAATATAATAAATGTCATAATGTGCTACTTGTATTGCATATATTATTTTTTAAAATGATTCATTGAGTTTGTACTTTTTAGATCTTGTGTGAAACGTAGTGGTGTCCATCGAGATATATGCAGCTATTTCAAATAAAAGAATGTATTATGAATAAATCAAAGTATTTTTAACAATCCGAGTGAATTTATTGATTTAATTTAAAATCATTAGGAAAGAAAATATCAAAGCTATTATGAGGGATATCTAAAACTATATTTGTGTTCAAATCAAATGAGAAAAAAATAAATTCCACTAAATTTTGAATTTATAAATAATGTTTTTAAATATTAATTTTAAAAATCTGTGAAAATAAAATTAAAAATGTATTTATATAAAAAATCTATTCGTATTTCAGCTGAAATTAATTTACTCAAATGTTAAAAAATATATTTTCATTAATTTATCATAATTACATAAGCTTTATATATTCACTAAAAATGAATTTGTTTTAGATTTTAATAACAACGTTTAATAATTCTGTGCTGTGCTAAATATGCCTTTTTCATTGACTGTAACTACTGCAAATAAATCTATATAAAACATAAATAAATATTTTTACTTTAACCGCTAAAGTAATTATATTTCATATAATATACACATATTTCAGCTTTATGGTTTCAACTAAATATTTACTATTAATCCAATAACTATATTCTTTATATACGCAGTTTGATATTTTCCCAGTTGCATGTTTTGGCTATTAAACGAAACATTAATTTTTTTTATAATTTTTCAGTAAACGAAATAAGTTGAAATTTATTTCCAAATAAAAATTTTCATATTACATATTTCTAAGTTTTTTACTTACTAGATATTGGCATAATGGTGCTATTATATTTGTATTTCTTATGAGATATCAAATAGTTTTGGAAACCGTGTTGGTGTTTACCAGTGGTGACTATATAAAAAAAGAGCAAAAATTGTCATGGTTTCTATATCTTCCACATAAAATTCTGTCTCTGAGGGTTTTCGGAAAAATCTATGGGTCTTTTGCTAGTCCTACTTCTAAACTTAAAAGAATCCAACTTTCTTCGGGAAAAGGTTGTCACATCCACTACATAAACTGCAATCCATCTCCGTGTCGAAAGATGTGATTAGAAGAAAATATTTTAAGCTTGTTGATGCCCTTAAATGTAACCAAAAATGTTTCTTCAAATTTCCATATCAGTATATTTTATAAATCAGAAATTCCAAAGTGTCTATAAATCACACTTAAAAATATGAAAATGATTTATCATTTACATTAAAGAATTACAGTAGAAGAAACATTTAAAAATATTAGTCTTAACTATGATAGGTTTATATACCTCTGCTAAATTAAAAGCAGTATTTATCAATTATTGTTCATCAATAGCTTGAACATTCAAATAAATCTCTTCACCACAAGACATTGGGATCATAGCAATTATTCCCTAAAGCCTTTTCTACCGGTTTAAAAATGTATTACCTGCTTTTTTTCAATTGTTATAAAATCTGCTTTAAGTATTTTAATGTTTCATTTAGATAAACTGATGTATCTTTCTTGAATACAAATTACTATGCATTTAAAATTATTTTTCATGGTCATATCATGCATACAAGTAAAATGTTTAGCATTTATGTTAACAAATACAAATATTAAATCTGGAGCACCAGATTAGCAATATTTCATTTTACCTTCCAGATGATCCCAAAACGAAAAGAAAATTCAATTAACTTTTTATTCAGTATATCCAGGTAATTTTTCGTCATATAAAATTTAGCATGACT
The DNA here is from genome assembly GCA_030067965.1 of Latrodectus elegans. Taxonomy (NCBI): domain Eukaryota; kingdom Metazoa; phylum Arthropoda; class Arachnida; order Araneae; family Theridiidae; genus Latrodectus; species Latrodectus elegans. The sequence continues at coordinate 81,727,713 of CM057816.1, forward strand.
ACACAAAATAGAATTCAATCTATATAAGCAATTTGGTCTCTGGCTAACTTAAAGCATAGCCGATATTTCCTTTTGAAATTGATAACTGTATTTCTATTTAAGTTAAACTCATTATAAATTGCTTATATCTATAAACACATTGTCATGAAAGTATTTTCGTTTCAAGAAAAATGAGTCATTTACTTCTTTAACTTATTTTAAAATAGACATTAAAGCGTAGTAGTTTGGGATGGAGAAAAAAATGAAGAAAATTAAACTATATCATCTGTAATTTTTTATTATTTCCAAAATTTGTTCTTTTAAAGAAATGTAAGTTACCTTTTCTAAATTTAAATAAAAATAATACCCACTGCAACTAACGTGTTTTTTACATTTCTAATAAGCCGTCAATCGGGCAGTCATTGGAAGTTGATGATGGAAATCTGATCTTTAATTTTTTTAAAACCTCGCATTTAAAGAAAGAATTTTAGATTTTTCTACACCTCATGGGATTTTTCTTCACATATGACAGACATGTAATACCTTCTAGTACAAAACAGCAGATTCCACTTCTATTTCAAAACAGCAGTTTTCACTAATAATACAAAGCAACAGTTTTCTTTACAAGTGAAAAAAAAGCCTTTTTTACTCGCAGTGCAAAATGGTAGTTTTCCTTCCTAGTAAAAACAGCAGTTTACATTCGTAGTGCAAAACATTTGTTTTTAAAAATAAAAATATACTTAAAATTATGTATATTTATTTTTCCAAGTGGTATTTTTTCTCCAAAAACTTAGACCACGTTTTTCTCTAAAGCCACGCCCTATGTATCTAAGATGTTGGGATTGGCCGTTTTTGTTCGTTACTGCATTTCACTAAGTATATTGTTTAGGTTAAATTATGTATGCATAGTATTATTTATATTTTGTATCAATTTACAGCATGGGCTGTAATATTACTCATGTTAAAGAAAATATTTATTATCAAAATTTTATCATATAATTTCTAACTTTCTGACTGTCTCGGAGTTTCATCACTTTCATCGCTGTCATTGATGGAAATCAAATATCAGTGGCAGAATTGTTAATAGTATTAGCAAATCATTTAAGAGTATATTTTCTGTTAAATGTAGAGAGAGAGAGAGAGAGAGAGAGAGAGATTATTAAATTTTAAATAAACTGTACATTTTGTATGCATTCAATTTCCAATATTTATTGTGCAATTCTATTGAAAACTTTCTAAACCCATTGCGATTCAGTGTTGATGTTTAAGGACAATTCATTATATGATTTTTTTTTCACATTTTGAATCGAATTAAAGCTGCCCATTACAAATAAAACAATTTTTGTGTCTTCCTACTTTTTGCTTCCAAGTATTTTTCCTATTATCTTATGATTTTTTAATATCATTTCTAATAAAATAATGGAGATTATAAAAGTAAAAAAATAAAGTGCAAACACTTTTTTTGTGAGACTTATTTAATGTTTTACCGTATTTAAATGATAATATTAATGAAGTGTGAAATTATTAAGCATGTTCGTATCAACGTTTAAATTCTTTTATAAAAATTTTTGAGAAATGGCAATCAAGAATTTCATATTTTTAATAAATTAAGAGTAAATTAAGAGAAATACGATTTCATTTATTTTATGTTTATGTTTGATCAATATAAATATGGTTTTTATTTAAATTTAAAAAGTAGTTGCCACAAAAAATAGAAAAAGTTTGTTAACAGAGACTAAAGTGCATGCTTACAAAAATAGAAACATCACATCATGGGTATATGTAAACAGTAAGACAGTTTATGAGAACACATGTTGCCACGAGTTCAATTCCTTCAGAAAACCTGGTAAATATTGAAGTGTTTTAAAGGAATGTGAAAATTGCATTTGTTTTCTACAGAGAATCGCAGATATGTTCATTTGAGTTGAGACCAAAAAAATGGTTATCCAAACAATTCGGTTGATATCTTTACATTAATATCAAAGATTATTTTATGTGGTCCCTCGCTGATTTCCATTGAAATAAAATCATGCTATTCTTCGACCATGGAAAGTCGGACTTCAAGACTTCATTTTTCATGCATCAAACCAGTTACAGCCTGAAAAAGACAGAGAAATACTCATAGAAGATAATTTTTTTCCAATGGCAGATTGTAGACAGTTACAATTGCAACAGAATTTATTAATCAATTGTTCCCCGATACCAAGGAACCGGCCAGGCACAGCGACCTCTTAGCCACCAAGGCGGTGCCCCGGGTATACCACAGGGGGTGGGCCACCATGGTACACTCACACATGCCATAGGGAAGCGTTTATAGGGTAGGCATCATTCATACTTCATTCACATACACAAGGAAAGGACAAAGACAGGATAGAGAGAGAAGAAGTACATCCATGCCTGAACCGGGATTCGAAGCCAGGTCCTTCCTATCCGTAGTCAGGCACGCTGACCACTAGACAAGTTGGCCGGCTCATAGAAGATATTTGTTTAGAGCATTTGTTTTTGATATCCCAAAAGGTTTCGATTTTGAACTTCGAAGATCTAGTTTCGGGCCTGGGTGTCTTCATATGAAAACGGTTGAAAAAGAGTAGCTATATTGAGTTGCCGACAACCGGTAAAAAAAGGCCAATCTTTGATTTATTTTTGAGTTCTGTAATATTTGTTGTCGATAAAAATATTGAATTTTGTTGTTGATAAAAATGCGCAAAAATCAAACAATCTTCATTCGTTGAACATCTCGAAAGTAATAAAAAATAAATTTAAGTCCAGAATGAAAGAATTTTTTTACACTAGTATATGATGTGATTTCAGTGTATTTTAGTGCGCCAGTGACATTTCGTGAACAATTGCTGATGATCATTTAGTCAAGAGGTGTTTAAAGGTTTGTTGTATTGATGATTATCTGGAACAAAGGAAGTTTTCAATAACTGTATACAACATCATATCTTTTAAAATCGAACTTTTCTGTAGAGGCTAAGGTAAGGGAATATTCTATCCAATTCCATTAAGGAACAACTATCATCTCAACCCCGTACATGGTTGAAATGAGTAAATTTCTTCCTTGCTGTGTATATAATCAAGCTTAAAAGTTGGATAATAGTTGACAAAATTACAAGAAACAGCTGAGTAAAATTTTATTTTTATTAAAATAAGTTTTATAGCATTAATTTCTTTAACTAAAATTTTACATTTAAAAATTAGATTAGCCATTTTTTCTAATACTTTATACTATCATTTAGTTCATATTTTTATAAAATTATTGCAAGCAGTATTTATTTTCTGAAAAAAGTATTTTGATTTCAAACTATGATTTTTACGCTCATATTGCTATTCCATTACATTTTGAAGCCGGCACACCTGTTTAGTGGTCAGCGTGCCTGACTACGGATAGGGAGGTTCTGGGTTCGAACTCCGTTTCAGGCATGGATGTACTTTCTCTCTCACAATCCTGTCTTTGTCCTTTCCTTGTGTGTGGATAAGGTGTGAATGGTTGCCTACCCTATAAACCGGTCTCTATAGCATGTGTGTGTACTGAAGAAGTCGGACTCCACACCAAATACGGTTCAGTTGAGAAAGTGGAGCAGCGCACCCCAAATTGCCAGCGTAGCTGCCACACGAGAATAACAACAACATTATATTTTAGAAGTTATGCATTAAAGGAAGTGAAAGAAATTTAAATAATTATTGAAATTTATCAAACATTTAAGTTAACTCCTATTTTTATTAAATTTAAACAATACCGATTTATTTCTTAAAGACTAGATTTTTTTACAAATGGCAAGCAATTTTGTAACTTACAAAAATAAATTACAAAACTGCTTGCTATTTTTGACCCGTTAAATTATTCTCTATAATTTTATACATTTATCAGTTCCACATTTCATATTTTTCACAAAAATTGTTAATTACCAGTTACTATTTTATAAGCAGATTAGAATTATTAATTATATAAATATAGTTTTGTATATTATATAAATATTACTAAAATTGTTGCTTTTCAATGATATTTTCTAATACAAAGAGAAAAGTCAGTGCTATATTAAGAAACTTTTTATGCATATGAAGTTTGAGAAATATTATTTTAAAAATAAAAATGAAAAAAAACTGAGGACAAGAGAGTAATGCTTATAAAATAAATATAAATCATTATAAAGACAAAACTATTTTTAAAATTATGTCAGTAAATTATATAAAATTCATCAATCTTTTTTTCCTGTTTATTTATTACATAAAAAAATAATTCCTTACCTTTTATCAGGAAAAGTTGCATATTATGATAAATTATTTTTCACAAACTTTGTTGCATAGAAAATATTTTTGTTTACATCGAAGTATTATTTTACGCAATATTTGTAAAAAAAAATTGTTGTTTCCGAAATTAATTTTTTATAAATTGCAAAGAATTTTTAAACTTATCTTTCAATATTTAATTATTGGTAAAGTTTTAGACAGTTATTGGTTGCACTTTTAATATTGAATAGAAAGAATTAGTTATTTATGACTGCTATGAAGCACCTTAAAGATAATTCATTTCATAATAAAAGACTTTAACTATATTTGTTATTTCAATTTTGTTTATTAAAGGAATCTTATTTCTATTGTTTGATTTTTAAGATATTTCTGAAAAGTTAAAGAAGAACGAGTATTAAATGAAAAAAAGTCTTCACTGCATAAGAAATTTGAAATGTAAGTTTAATAATCAGGAAAAAAAAATTAGAGTGAACCGAGTAATAGATTGAAAGTATAAATCTTTTTGTAAAGATACATAATTGAAATATTTTTTACAAATCTCTATTTTTTAAAATGATAAAAAATCTAACATTTGATGGTCCTAAAACTTTTTTTTTAACTTTTTTTATTCATTGCATAAAAATAATTCCTTAATTAACATGAAGAGTTGTGAGAAATGAAATTAAAAATAATATATTTTCCACTCTATATCTTCAATCGTCGAAAATTAAATTATTTCTTTTATTATCTAGTAAGAAATAAGTATATCTGTGAACCATAATATTTAGAAAAGTATATTTGTTAAGCAACAAATTTTACCGTTTTCTTAAACATGTGTTAAATACACACCAAAATTACTGAAGAAATTCAAGCGTCATGAACATCTGGAATAAAAAGCGTTACACATTAGCCTGTCTAAGTCAATCGAGATAATTTATAATACGGTGACCTTTTTTATCACGTGTTTTCTTATTGTATGAAGGTTGCAAAAAAGGTTTTCACCTGCATATGAGCAAATAATTGTGTCAAGATTTTAATATCTAAATGAAAATAATGTTTTGCATTAATACTGATATTATTTGAAAGAACAAGAGTTATAAATTTATACTTGCATATAATAAATTAAGAGTATTATGATTCATCTTTATAGAATTATTTTACTTTTTCATGTTTCCATTTGTCAATTTTATTAATAAATTATTGTATTTTGGGGCTAACTTTCCTAATTACATAATAAGTAAACATAGAGAATTACTCATTGTAATTTATATACATAAAAATGATTATGTATATAGATGACACTGTCTGTATTCTATAGATTCAAAAACCATACCTCCAATCACCGTGAAAATTTGGGGAATTATTAGGTTACCCTTTCAAACCCTATAAAGGGTGTGTTGTTAGCTAAACATTTTCAAAACCCTAGGAAGAGTTTTGAAAATGTTATTCTTTTAAAATCAGAGTTGGAGTTCTTTCTCTCGAACAGATAGCCAAAAATTATCAAAATAACATTTAATTAGTAATATTTGTTAAAAGTGTAACCATAAATAAATTGAAAAATTAAATTTTTACCCATAAATTTACTCATAGAATTTACTTTTATAAAATAAATTAAACTGTGAAAAAATAACATATCCATAATTACATTTGTAATAAAAATAAAAATATAAATCAAAAGGTAAGTAAAATATTGAATCGTTCTCTTTGTATTTTTTCAATTATTCTTTGAATGATACAAATTACATTAAATTTAAAATACTTTGAATTTTAATATCAGGTAAAATAAGCTAATCAAAAATTTTTTTGAAAAATATAGCTAGGGCTATGTAAAAATATAGCAAAGCTTCCAAATGATATCGTTCGGAACTATGAATATCGTTAGCACAAATTATATGCCAACATTTAAAATACAAGGGCAAATGAATCACCATACTAGATCACTACTACCCTTGCTAAATGCTAATTACAAATATCCTCAGATACATTTTAAGGGAAATACTGATGAACAAATCAACAGAAGTGAATATGAGTATTAAACAAGAGTCTCGAGCCGAATTAAAAATTTGTTTGAATAACATAATGAATTAATTAAATTACACTACTGGCCATTAAAATTAATACACCAAGAAGAAGACATGCTACAGACGTGAAATTTATACGAAAGGAAAAAGGTGCTGTGATATGCAAATGATTAGTTTTTCAGCGCATTTAAACAAAGCAGGCGCCAGTAGCGACACTTACATAGTGTTTAAATGAGGAAATTGTTCAGCCAGTTCCTCATACACAAATTGCATTTGGACGTTGTTGCCTGGTGAAAAGTTGTTGTGATACCTCGTGTAAGAAGAAGAAATGCGTACCAGTACGTTTCTGACTTTGATAAAGGTCGAATTGTAGCGTACCGGAATTGCGGTTTATCTTATCGCAGTATTGCTGCTCGCGCCGGTCGAGATCCAATGACTGTTAGCAGAATATGGAATCGATGGGTTCAGGACGGTAATACGGAACGCCATGCGGGATCTTAACGGCCACCTATCACTAGCAGCCGAGAAGACAGGCATATTATCCTCATGGCCGTAATGGATCGTCAACCACGTCACGAACTTTGAGTCAAGAAACGGGGTCGTTTGGAAGACAACAAGTGTCTGCACGAACAGTTCGACGACGTTTGCAGCAGCATGGACTCTGAGTTCGGAGACCATGGCTGCGGCTTCCCTTGACGCTGCGTCATAGACAAGAGCGCCTTCAATGGTGTGATCAAAGACGAACCTGGGAGCACGAATGGCAAGACGTCATCTTTTCAGATGAATCCAGGTTCTGTGTACAACATCATGATGGTCGCATCCTTGTTTGGAGGCCTCGTGGTGAACGTACACTGGCAGCGTGCATTCGTCATCGTCATACTGTCCCATCACCTGGCGTGATGGTATGGGGTGCCATTGGATACACGTCTCGGTCACCTCATGTTTGCATTGATGGTGCTTTGAACACTGCATGTTACATTCCTGGTGTGTTACTATCCGTGGCTCTACCCTTTATTGGAGCCCTACGAAACCCTACGTTTCAGCAGGATAATGCCCGACCGCATGTTGCCGGTATTGTACGGACCTTCCTTGATACAAAACATGTTCGGCTGTTGCCCTGGCCAGCACGTTTTCCAGGTCTTTTATCAATAGAAAACGTCTGGTCAATGGTTGCCGAGCGACTGGCTCTTCACCAAACGCCAGTCACTATGGCTGATGAACTGTGGCATCGTGTTGAAGCTGCATGGGCATCTGTACCTGTACATGCAATCCAATCTCTGTTTGACTCAATGCCCCGGCGTATAACTGCTGTTATTACTGCCAGAGGTGGTTGTTATGGGTACTGATATCTCAAGATCTATCCAGGTAAATTTTTTGAAAATTTAATCACTTGTTATTTCTGGTATAATATATTTGTCCAGTAAATATCATTTTGTTATCTGCATTTTTTTCCTGGTGTTGCAATTTTAATGGCCAGTAGTGTACTAAAAACCGCTATTGAACAAATGCCATCTGACAGTTAAAAAGTTATAATAAAGGCAGATAAAACACCTATTGTTAAACAACGAAGACAATTCAAGGCACCAATGATTAATGAAGCAGCAATTATCATAGTTGGTGAAGAATTTAATTTTCTCGATACAATTTACCTTAGAAAATGATAATCCAGCAAGTATCAGAAACGCATCGTTCATTTGATGCATTACAATATCTCATTCTAGTTTTGCAAGGAGAAGATGGATATCATTTTAATATTAATATGAGAAATCTTATATGTAATGTGGACATTAACAAAAAGATTAGTAGGTTAGTACTGTGAACGATGGTTATTGTGATTCCTGATAATCATGATGTATATTGAAATGCAGACAATTATTTCATCAATATATTGTTGACATGTAAGCAAAAATAGAAAGTGAAAGACTTCTCTACCTAAGGCAAAATCAAGTCAAATCACGTTCTGAAGAGTACATATATTTTTGTGATGCAGTTGTAAATGATGGCAATCTTAGTGAATTGAGAAAAATGGGCTTTTATCATTCACACTTACAGGCAGTTCCAGACACATGCATGAATATGCAATGGCATATGCTCGTGCAAATTGTCGCCCAGATTTTTTCATTACATTTACATGTAACCCAGCATGAGATGAAATAAGGAACTTTTATTAACTGGAAAATCTGCATCTTATTGTTATGATATTTCTGCATGTGTATTTAAACAAAAATTAAAATTTTTTTAACGAATTTATTTTCAGACACCATGTATTTGGAGAGACGTGGTGTTGGATGTATTTCACTGAATGACAAAGAAAGGTTTACCACATGCGCTTATTTTAATGTGGATGATGGAAACGATAACACCAAAAAGAATTAATGAAATAATCTCTGTAGAAATATCAGACATTGAAATAGATAAGTATCGATAAAAATATGACCCATGGTTCATGTGGCTTACTAAATAATAATTCACCATGCATGTTAGATGGAAAGTCCACAAAGTGGTATTCTAGAGACTTACTTGCTAAAACAATTACAGGAAATGGTGGCTATCCACTCTATCAACGACGATGGTTCCATTAAATTCATTAAACTAAAAGTATTAAAGTATTCAACAAAACTACTTATGTTGATAAACGTTGAGTAGTACCACATTCTCCATTACTAGAAAAAACATATAATACACACATAAATGTTTAGTAATTTAATTCAGTGAAAGTTATGAAATATATTGGCAAATATCTGTACATAGGAAGTGATGTGGCAGTGTTTGTAGTGGAAAATACAACTTCATCTAATGATAAAGTCACCCAACATCAACTTGGACGCTACATAAGTAACTATGAGACTGTTTGGCGTATTTTATCATTTCCTATTCATGAGCGATATCCAACGGTTGTACACTTAGCAAAACACCTTGAAAATGGACAGCGTGTGTATTTTATATCAGAAAATGTATATGTAACAGCAATGTCACCACCGCTTACAAGATTAAATAAATTTTTCACATTATGTAAAAATGGTACTTTTGCAATTACATTATATTATTCTCTCTTATTTTATGAGGAATAGATCAACAAGAAAATTTCAGCGTCGTAAACAAGACAGAGCAGTGCACGTGAACCTAAATTTATATTCCACAGATGCATTGGATCGTCTGTACATTGTGCATCCAAATAACGCAGATGCTCTTTTACCTAATATTATTGATAATCAATGTTCGTGGACCAACATATTTCCAAGAATTAAAAACAGTCTATGGCTATGTGTATGCTACCTTTCATGAGGCTTTACAGAAATTAAATCTCTCAGAAAAAGATGCTCCTTGGGATATTTTACTCGCTGATGCTTCTCATACAGCTCAATTACAGCTGATACGCACGCTATTTTCAATCATACTAACTACATGTTTTCCGGCTAATCCAAAGGATCTTTGGGAAAAATATAAAGAATATATAAATGAAAACATTTTACATCGCATGCATAGAATAAATACTTATCCTAACATTCAATTGACATCAAATATATACAATGAAACATTGATTTTAATTGCGGATGTATGTTTGACAATAGCCAACAAACCAGTGACAGAATTTAGAATTATTGCTCCAAATTGATCTGGTGATGGCATTTTCAATCATGATATACAACTGGAAACTCACTTCGATGTTAATGACTTACAAACATTTCTTCGAATTAATCTGCCGAAATTGGTATTAGAACAACGAACAGCATAAGATACAATTATAAATGCAATATCTAACAAGAGTTATCGTTTAAATTTCTTAGAAGATGCATTTTGAGGTACTGGCAAAACTTTTCTTATTTCAATTATTCTGGCGATTGTACGATCACAAAATAACATTGCACTTGCTATTGCATAATCTGGTTTAGCAGCAACAGTTTTGGACAGTAGTCGAACAGCACATTCAGCACTGAAATTGCTATTAAGTATGCAGGTAATCAAAACTCCTATATGTAATATTAGCAAATATTCAAGGATGGGAGAAATACTAAGATCATGTCAGTTTATATTATGAGACAAATGCACCAAGGCACAAAATAAGTAATTGGAAGCATTCATTTTCATATTAAAAGATTTGAGAGGAAATGAGCAGATCTTTCGTGGTGCACTCAATTTGCTAGCTGATGATTTTCAACAAACGCTACTAGTTATACCACTTTCAACACTTGCAAATGAATTGAACACATGTCTCAAATCATCAGTGTTATGGAGGTATGGGTAAAAAATATCTTTAAAAACCAATATTCGTGTTCAGTTTTTACAAGATGAATTTTCTAAACGATTTGCAAAATTATTGTTAGATATTGGGAATGGTAAAATGGAAATGGACAAATCCACACACTATTACATTTACTAGAAAAAGTTTGTCACATTGTAAAATCCCCTGATTGCCAATGATTTTCCAAATTCATCGCATAGTTACAAAAATAAACAATTTGTTAGTGAGCGTTTTATATTGGTATCCAAAAACATTGTGGTGAATTTAATAAACTGCCTAATTCAAAATGAAATATTTGATGAAGAAAAAACATATAAATCCATAGATACTGTTGTCAGTCTTGATGAACCAGTTAATTATCCAATAAAATTTTAATTCCTTTGATATACCAGAAATGTCACTGCATATTATTTTATCTTTAAAAATTGGTTTCCCAATCATCTTTTTACTAAATATATATCCTAGCCCCATTACGCCACTATGTAATGGGACTAGGCTATCAGCCAAAAGTGACTAACATAGTTGTGGCAACCATTTTAAATGGAAAACACCAAGGGGAACAGGTACTACCACCCCGTATTCTCATAATACTCCATTTGAATTCAAACGTCTAAAGTTTCCTGTTCAACTTTCCTTTGCAATGACCATTAACAAAATACAAGGGCAATCATTGCAAGCATTCGGATTAAATCCATGCTTCTCACTTGGACAGCTGTATGTTGTGTGTTCACAAGTTCCAAAACTATCAAAGGTATTTGTTCTTATACCAGATAGGAAAACAAAAAATGTTGTATATTTACAAGGACTACTAAGATAAAGTTCACCATCAATCATCAAATATCATCTATTTCATGATGATATTTAATAATTACAAAATTATTGTTTAATTGAAATTCATTTGCAATATTGTTTAATATCACAAGTAAAGAAACATGTTTATTCTATCAACAAGTATGTATATCTATGTTTTGTACATATGTTATTTTCAAATGACATATATGTAGGAATAATTTTATTTTTAATTTTCATTTCGATGAATTGCATACACATTTGATCATTAATAAATTATGTTTGAGGTATCAAAACTGCCTTTTTGTTGAAACACAGCAACGTGTGAACGGGTACAGAGCTAGTTACAAATAAAATGAAGATGATAATGAAATGTAAAATTAATTCCAAAAAATTTCACTTTATTTATAATTATACGGATTTTATATTTCTTTTTATAATTTTTATGAGGCAAATATTTAAAATTAAATTGTTTTATTTAAAAATTAGTTTCATTCATTTTATCTCAGCTTCAAAAAAGATTTTTTTTTCAATTCTTTGCATTAGGGATATAGTTCTCAATTTATTTAAGTGGTAACAATAGTTTTTTCTATAGGTTAAATATTATAGATTTTAATTTATCTTATATAAAGTACATACAAATAAATAAACGATATTAAAAATTACAGCGTTATACTAATATATGTAACTTGTAATATTAAATAATATGAATATTAAGACTTGGATTAAACTATTTTTATTTAATACTATAAAAAACGTAACATATATACCGTAATATAAACGTAATATCTAAAACGTAAACGTTATCAACATAAACTGGATAGATTTCTGAAACTGTAGTTCAAACTATATTTTTGAATTTCAATGTCTTGTTATGAGTGCTATATAACCTAATATGGAAAAAGTATAGGAAATTGAAGTTAAATTAAATAATTTAAAAAATTTTATTTGAAAATTTGTATTCAAATTTTTTAAATAATGCAATTTTAGTTACCAATATTTAAAAAAAAATTTCGATATATATTATAATACCATTATATAATATAATCTGCTGAAACGCATGCACACACACACACACACATGAGTGCAGCATGCATTTCATATGTATACTCACAGTAATCGCATTTTCCTATATAATGCAAATATATAATATTATATAAATATAGCGCTATGAATGTGACAAAATATTAAAACATACCTTAGTTTTAAGAAATCTTTTTGCCTTATTGAATGAAGAGGATTGATTATTTTACTTCACAAAAATTACAATTCTTTTTTAGAAGAAAACATAACATTCATAGCATTTTCATTTAACAAAAAAAAATTATAGCAGTTTATGAGATTATGTCGCTACGAGCCAATTATTTAAAAAATGCTGCTTTCTGGACTTAAATTTCTTTTAGAGACATTAATGCCTTGCATCAGATTCTTCACAATTTTCCTATTATTGGTTGTTGACCATTTTTAGAAAGATTTTTTAATCAATTACTGTTATAAAATTCACAAAGGAGTTAAGCACCAAATTTTGGAAGTGAGAAATGTATTGTTTTACACACTTATAAAGCCCGTAATTTTAAGGGAGATACACATACCTCAATAAAAACTTGCAATTGATGAGCAATTCATGCGGTGCCTCTCTGGCTTTGCGATAAGGCTGTGCTTTTTTTTTACTATTTATGTTTCGGGTTTGAACCCATCAGTTATTGAATATCATGATAAACGTTTTGTGTATCTGTCCTGGGCATACATGGTTATGAGGTAGTTTTAAGATATTTCAAATTATTTTACTTTTAGAGATGTGAATACTATCAATTATAAATGAAAAGAACTGTTCGTAAGCCAAAACACCATGGATGTTATGAATTCCATTTTCATTAATAGGAGGCTCATCACGTGGTGACAACGGTTTAAGAATCAAACTTTCTTAACAAAATCTTAATTTTAGATAAAATTATCAAAAAATATTAAACACTATTTAAAACTGGATAAACTTTTCAATAAAAACGTAATTGTTACTTTTCTTTAAAATGCCAATTACAATTTTTTCTCAGTTAATAATTTTTACCTTTTCATTTCACTGAAATTAAAAAGTAAAAAAAAACTGTATAAATGATATATAATAACAAATATAGATCAGTATATTTAACTTTTTACTTTTACTAAATATTATATTGTATTTTTAATTTAAATCCCATTAATTTCAAAGATACAAAGGCGAAATGTTATAATATAATTTAAATCTTATTTTGTTGCACACATTCTAGACATAAATAAATAAGCGAATAAATTTGCTATATCCAAAATAACCTTTTCGCAAAAATAATTTCGTCATTTTAAGAAAAAATGTTTCCTTAGTATTCATGGAAGAGTAATAACAATTTAGATTTATGTAAACAAGTTATTTTATTATAGTACAATGATTAATCAACTCAGGAGAGTTTTTACGATTACGTTACATGCTTCAAATATATTTTTTTGAAATTAATATGGTCTATATATATTATAAACGCTAGAAAATGTATTATGAAGTCAAATAAAAATGGAATTATTTAGTATAACATAGATAAAATAAGCATATAAACATACCTTATACTAAATCAAGCAAACAAGATTAAAATAGAAAAAAAGTAGGAAATAATTTTAATGACAAATATTCAGAATAGATATTTGTATAATACCAGCTGATTGTAAATTCTTTGGTAAAACATGTATATATATAAAAAAGAAATCTTTATTTCGTAGAATTACAATATTCAATATCGAAAAAAGAAAGATGGCATCACCTACAGTTATTGTAACTGTGCTACTCTTTTCATTATCTATTTTTAATGGAAGTAAGTTTTGAGAGAATGACATATTTTTCTCTAGAAATATTGATTTGAAAACTTTATAAATACTGATAACATGTGTGTGTGTTTTTTTTACATTGAAGGTGCATGTGTCTTTTAAAATTTTTATAACCACTATTATGGATTATTGTCCTTAATTCTTATAGTTTTTCATTCTAGCACTTTAATATTTTTCCTTGCATCAAAATTTTGCACATGTTTTAAAAAATCAGTTACAAATAAATTATATGTTTAAATGATATCTATAATAACATTATTTTATTTAAAAATAATGAACCATATTTTTTTAATTCATGGTTTATATTTTAAGGAGATTTGTTTAAACAATATGTGCAGTTTTAAGTTTGAAATGTATCATGTTGAATCACTCTAGAAATAAAAATAATTGATAAATTCTATTCAATTTTGCTGGTTGTGAAACCCTGGTAAAATTCTTTATTTGCAATATTCTAAATTTGATTAAAAAATATCTGAATGTTTTCTCTTTGTATCTTCTATACGTTAAAACAAATATACTATAAATTAAAAATTAATATCAGGGTTAAAATACGAGAGTTACTCTGAAATGTTTAAGATACGCGCAGACGAGAATGTACAAAATAAAAATAATGGTTTAATTTTAAAAAAAACAAAGTATTTTAACACAGAGGATGATTAATTACTGACTTACTTCAACTTATTTAGCGTAGAATAAATTTTAAACAGAAGAGAAAATAGAGTTGACGCGAGAAAATTGTCGCGCAATGATTTTTTACGATTTTAAAGCAACATTAAATCAAGAAGAATGCACTCAACGGTTGCAATTAGCATTTGGTGATAAATTGTATTCAGGTGGTTTAGAGAATTTAGAAGAGGTCGTAATTTTCTTCAGGATGAAGAACACACAGGAAGGCCGCTGTCGGCAGTAATACCGGATAATGTGTCTGCCATACGTAAAGTGTTAATGGATGATAATCGCTGTACCTAACAAATGATATAGAAGGAACTTAACATTGGATCCGCAACTATACACAAAATCATTCATGAAGAATTACATATGAAAAAAGTAATTTGCCGTTGGGTTCCCCATAATCTAACTGAGCATCAAAAAGAGGAGTGTGTCAGAATCAGAAAAGAAATTCTTAAATTGCGAAATGATGGTGGCCACTGCATCATTTCTAAAATTGTAACAGGTGATAAAATCTACATTCCGTTTTTTGACATTCCAACACGTCAAAAATGCTAATTATGGGTCTTTGAAGATGATCCCACACCGACAATGCTGAAAAAACAACGCGCACTGAAAAAAGTGATGAATGTCATTTTCTTCAGAAGTACGGGATTGCTCAAAGCCATCAAGTTGGAAGGACAGAAGATAATAACAGCAAACTGTTATATCACTAAATGTCTTCCAGAAAATCTACAAGAACTGAATGTTAGGGGACTAATGATTCACAATGACAATGCATCTTCACATACAGCCGGATTAGCAGTTGAGTTTCTTAAACAAAATCAAATTAAAGTGATTGAACATCCACCATATTCACCTGATCTAGCTATGTGCGACTTTTGGTTATTCTTTAATCTAAAAAAGAACTTATGTGGACGTCGTTTTCATTCAAAAGCAGAGATTGTTGTTGCTATAAATGCTTGTTTTCATCTATTCCAAAAAATGAATGGCTTGAGGCATTTAATCTGGGGAAAATTCGTCTACAAAAGTGCATTGATGCTGGTGGAGACTATACATTGAATACACCTAAAAGTTTGTAAGTATAATTTTAAAAACCTAGTTGTATCTGAAAAATTTCAGAGTGACCCACGTATGATACGATTTTATACGGTAAATGATTTTATTATAAAATTAAATTTAAATGTTGTTTCCAAGGTCATTATTTGTAATTTTAGAAATGTTACAAAAATTATTTCTAAATTTAATAATAATAACTATTTATTTTTCTTTTCAGTTGAGTCCCGACCGGGAGGTAAGTTATCAATACATATTAACGTGAAACATTTCCTAAATTTTTATTTTCTCTATGGTATTTATGTTTAGAGATGAAGATTAATTATATTAGATTTTAAATTTCCCATTAAACAATATAATTTAAGGATAAGATTTACTTAATATGATTCTTAATGTAAAAATATTATTGGGTGAGTGACTGTTAAATTCACGCTTGTGCATATATGAATTTAATAATTTTTTCTTGAAATCTTTGAAGTTTTTACAGGTATAATAAATTGTTCTAGTATTTTATCATAATTGCTATTTTGATGGCAGTCAAACTTGATATATTTTAATAAGCATTAATTGTATATAACTTTGAGGAATGATTTATATTTTTGATATTATTATATATATTTGCCAAATTTTTATTAAAGTAGAATATTGAGAAATAATGTGTTGTGTAGTAAGTAGTAAAATATTTGTCGATAATAAATGAAGAATTAATAAATCGTTTTTATAGTTCTATGTCACATATTTTTTCAGTTTTACATTCTTTTATACAAAAATAAATTAGTTTTTCATATGAAATAGAATTTTAAATCCAATCACAAATTGATTTCCTTCGTTTTATTATTTGCTTTCAGAAATACATTCTATTTCTTAATAGATATTAATTTTCTATAATTGTTTTATTGACGATTTAGCAAGGCTGCTCATTTGAAATGCATTGTAACTAAAAGTGCATTTAATTTGATTTCTGTTACCTTTTTGCTTTTTTATGTACTCCTTTTTGAAATGTAATATTTTTTTAAGAAATAAATAATGCTTTTGATACTTTATTATATTTTGTTTTATATAATTCTAGCCCAAGATAAATACTATTTTATTTATATATTAGTAGGTATATAGTATATACTATACTATGTAATAACACTGCATACTAACATTAATGATGTGTTTATAATGTTTTAAAAATTTCACGATTGATATACTTTTGCATTCTGGGGTTATTCAAACATTAAGGAAGTTAATCAGTGTTCATAATATATTCAAATCATTATCAAAAGGGAAGATAAATCACACAAAATGTAAAGGACATTTTTAAAAACTCTTCTCGTAATCTGATGATAACTTACTTCTAAGAATTTATATCTGGTAAAATAATATTGAAATGGAATTCGATTAAATAATGTTAACTACCAATATTAAGAAATCATTAAAAAGCGATAACACTATAATGTGTTAATTATCATCTAACATTAGTTACAAACTAACAAATTTAAGATTTGTAAAGCACACACACGCACACACACGCACACACACACGCACACACACACGCACACACACACACACACGCACACACACACACACATACACACACACACATACACACACATACACACACACACATACACACACACACACACACATACACACACACACATACACACACACACATACACACACATACACACACACATACACACACACACTTACACACACACACATACACACACACACACACACACACACACACACACACACACATACACACACACACACACACATACACACACACACACACACAAGATCAAATACCTTGTTTCTTAAGAGAGATAACCTTTTTTTGGATTTAAGAAAATTCATTGTAAAGAAAATAAATGTTATCTTACATTAATGGTTATTAAGTTTATTAGAAAAAAGTTGATGAATTCAATGACTTTTATAATATATAAATTAAATTAGAAAAAGTTATTAAAGAAAAAAAATATTTGAGAAATATTATAGAGTAATTTATAACCTTAACCAGTCTCTTTTTAGTGCATTTCTTAAATGCAAGATTATTACGAATTTGGTACGTGAACTTATTGGAAATCTAAAATCTAGTGTAACTGAATATTTATGTTGGTTTGCTATTGTATTTTGGAAGAGTGGCAATATTTTGATTTTTGGGACCAATTTTGTCGCACATTTGCGTAGCTCAGCTACAAACACTTGTCGCCAAGGGGAGCATAATTGCGATTATCCTCACATCACACCCAATCCATGTATGTATCGTATCGTACCAAAAGTCAATCCTGTTCAGTGATTTGTAAGTCGCTAAAATGTTCTTCAGGACCATAAGAGAGAAATTTCATCTATGCAAATTAACTTCACTTGCATTCTTATCTTATTAAGTTTATGCGGCGTTCTTCTCTCTTCCTAACCTAAACTGATAATGAACAAAGATACAAGGATCAAATCGATGCACATTTGTATCATATCGTATCATATCAAAAATCAATTCCATTTAACAACCTGTTTCGAATAGACGTGTGTTAAGTCACAGACACACCCATTTTTGAATTAGGGTATAAAATGAATTTATATTGAGAATAAAGAGTGTATTCTTTTATTAGTGATATTGATTTGCTATTATTGTTACCTTCTTATTCCAATAAATTTGTTTTATTTTATCCAACAGAGTCCATAAGCCAACAATATTATTTTTTTATAACTCAACAAAAAATAATATTTTCCAATTCAATGTAATAATTACCATCATAGCTTTATATTGTCAAAATACAAAAAAATACTTTGATAGAATGTGATAAAAAATTGTTTTTAAAAATGTTTTTATATCATGTTATTGATTATAAATATGTTTCAATAATTATTGTTTCATTCTTGTATTTCAGTTCACCATTATAGTAAGTAAAGTTATTGAATCATATAAGCAAAAGAAATTAAAAATGTTAAATTTTACAATAAGTATTTTAAAGTTATACCTAAAAATTCATATAAAAAATATTTTTTATAAATTTCGTAATATTTAGGAAAACAACCTATACTGTGTTTGTTTGATTAATTAATCAGAAACTTTTAAATTATAAAAATTAAATCTGCTTTAAAATACATGCCTTTCAAATAGTAATCATCTATTTAAAATATTTAATAGATATTACATTTATATACAGATTATATTCATTAAAGTGTGTACTCTGATATTTTTATTTAAAGATCATAAAAAATTAAATAATATTTAATATAACGTGCTTAAAATTAATGAAATTAAGTAAAACATTTAAAGGAGAACACGTTATGGAATGCAGTTTTAATTATTTAACCTATTCCTATCTAGTAAAATTTTTTGTAATAATGAGGAAAATCAAAACTGCATCTACATTTAAGAAGCATTCTTATACATTTAGCTAATTTCTGTAGAAATAAAATTTAGTTTAATATTCCTTTTATAATTTTTTATATGATTTTTATATTAGTTATACTTTATGTCATTAAATAGATTCTTATAATTTTTTATATGATTTTTATATTAGTTACACTTCATGTCATTAAATAGATTCTTATAATTTCAGAATGATTTTTGACAAAATATAAAATTTCAATACATTTTATGATAAATCAATACATTTTAAAAATTTATCTAAATACTACTAAACAAGCTGTTTGGTAACGAAATATATATATTGTTAACAGAAATTAGTAATTTTCAATTCAGGCTGATCATAAATTTTTAATTTTTGTGTGCTTATATTAGCTGAAATTAGTAATTTTCAATATAGGCTAATTATAAGTTTGTAATATTTTTTGCATACATTAAGAAGTATTAATTACTTTAAAATGCTTAAAATTTCCTCATATCTTTTTCTGAATAAAGGATGATTTCTGCCTATTTATACGAGGTTATATTTTCCATATATATACTTCACTTTTTGAGTAGGTATTGATAAATTTATGTTAATTCTTCTTAACGCCTAGTTTAATATGTTTTAGAGTATAAAATTCCATCCTCTCACCACCATCATCATAAAACGGAAACAGTAGATGAGAGCACAATAGAGATTCAAGGTGGTAAGCAAAATTCAATGACGTTTTAAATTTTAGTAATAAGTGTATAGATAATTTTTTTAGCTATTCGTTCCTTTTTTATATTGATATACTTTTTCTCCGGTAAAAAATATATTAAAAGTGATAAGACTAATATACGTATGTATAAATCGCACAAAAAATTCAAAAATAAAGTTATATTAATGTGGTATCGTTGTTAAATTAATTAGATTAAAAAAGGTATTATAAATGTTAATTATATATGTTTCATTTTACACACTAATAAAAAATAAAATCATCTTTAGGCACAACAACAAACGTAGTCGAAGAAAGTAAAGTAGAGATTGGAGATGGTAAGTAAAACTCAATTATGTTGTAAATTTAAATAATAAGTATAAAATATATGCATTTTAATTTATTGTTCCTTGTATCGGTATATATACTTTCTTACAGTTAAAACTTACTTAAAAATTTAAGATAAAACTGATAACATTAACATATTATATTTAAAAATAAATGGAAAGTTTAAAAATAAAATTATATTAATGAGATATTTTTGTTAAACTAACTATATTAAAAAACAAATTATAAAGGCTAATTATGGATGTTTCTTTTTACACACTAATAAAAATAAAATCGAATTAAAAAATTTTATTCTTATATTAATGAATTAAATGACAGAAAATGATTAAATGATAATAATGTTCTTAAACCTAATTACGGAGTCTTACCTCAATATTTACAGAAATAAATTATAGGGATAAAATAGATACGTAATATACATTGATAAGTTTTCATGTAGAATGTATAATCATAATATGTGATTAATTGAAAGTAAATTAAAGTGTACATTAGTATGGTTTCTTTCGTGCATAAATAATTACAGAAAATACAATGATATTAATATATAAATCTAATGTTAAAATAAAATGTGTTTTATTGTTGCTTATTTGTAAGCTTGATTGTTTTTGCCAATACACTTATCATCATATATTCAGGTATGATACAAAGGAGTAGAAGTGATATACTGTAATTGCAATTAATAAGTAACCATTATCCTACAGTCTGTAAATATGTTCATTTTTAAACTAAAAAAAATTACATGATTTAATTAGTAAATTTACCCAGTGGGAAATTTGCTATAATTATTTAACCCACCTACAAAAAGTTGATAATAATATAAATTTTAAAAATTTAAATTCTATGATGTTCTACTTTATTACAAGAAAATACTATTAGTTCTCAAAATTTGAAATAAATGGTTATTTTTATAAATAAGTAAGGTGAAATAAAATGTTTATTTTATTTCAGGCCAGAAGAAACAAGTCAGTAAGTAGAATTTCTATCGATATATGTACATATACACTTGTATATGTATGTGCACAATTACATATACATATAGATAAAACTACATAAAAATAAACTATTAATGTATAAGAAAAATTATCAAATTTACATCAAAATATGCAACTGTTAAGGTGGCTATTTTAAGAATTATCAAAACAGTATGTACAATAGTAAAAAAATACATTAGAGACAACTACAAACGAGCAAACTTTTAATTTTGAATTTCTTTAATGAGTTTGTTCTGTAATATTGATTGATTACAACAGCTTTGAAGTTAATTTATAATGTTTTTGAAATATTTATGTATAGTCATTGAATAAAGTATTAATAAGTAATATTAAAAATGTAATAGTAATAAATAGACTGAAATACACATGGAATTCACAATATAAATAATACAAAAATATTGTACAATTGATTTCAGAAGGTCACAAACAGACTTTAAATTGTTTTTCTTTTATATAAAAAACTTGAAATTACATCTCGTAACGTACATCAGTAGAAATTTGGGTTAAGTGTTCTCATAAAATACCAAGTCACTTAACCATTTTTACGATATTATGTAACTGCATATAAATTACGTTTTCCTTTTTCATGTTTCAGCATGAATAATTGCTTAAAACATTTCATGAAAAGGCAAACACTAATTCTTTAAATAGATGAATGTAAGGAGAAAACAATGAATCTGATTGTGTTTTCATTAAACTAATATTTCTTACATGGTGAAATATTTATGTATATAATATTGCTTATAATTTAAGAAAAAGAGTAAAGTTTACTTTTTGCAAGTAGTTGGGGGCTTAAAATATATATAAAATGTTTCATTTAGGTATATAGATGACTTTATTTAAAATGTATTAAAAACATTAAATAGGTGAATGTATTAAAATGCCATTTAACTGGTGATTGACATTTGATTTCTACTTTTAGGTAATGGCTGTGGTAAGACAATAGTTTCAACTATTAAGGATACAAAAATGATGCTAATTCATTGAATTTAAAAAATTGAATTTTACATAATTCCATATAAAATTTCTAATCAATTTTTTCAGCTGGACTCTTAACAAGTAAGAATTTCTGGCTTTCTTACACATTTTAGATGAGGTTTAATATAGAAAAATAGACTTATTTAGATTTTAAATTTATTTAATTTAAGAAACTGAAAAAATCATGCATCTGAAATAAAAATCTTCTTATAAATTTACGTTAGTTTATTAAAATAATCTCTGATAAAAGTAATAAAAGAAGCCATATATATATATATATATATATATATATATATATATATATATATAATGATAAAACTAAAAAATTAGAAAGGGTATTAAAATTGAATATTATCATCAAGCAAAATATAAACTCAAATCCTCAATTTAAAACATTAAATAAAAACAAATGTAATAAAATATCATGGATTTCTTTTTTCAATGATACCGATTACAATAACGAGTCTGCGAAGTTATTAAATTGTAATATTTCATGCATTTTAAATCTCTTTTTTAGATGTTGTAGATGGCGGTAAGTGATTTTGAATTTACTTTTTAATTTAGTTCACTTCTTCATGAAAAAGTAAAAAAGGTAGCGTAAAAATAAGCAAATGCAACTGTGAAATTTAAAGAAATCTCATAGAGTTATGTTGTTGGTATGTATTATAATAATTATATACTGTTTCATGTACATAATATATATTTATTGCTATATCAATTGATATATATACATTATTCTTCAATTGCAGTAACCACTCTCTGGGGGAATACTGCAATTGAAGAATAATCTTGTGCAACAATTTCTTTGTATAATCTCCATTAATTTTTGATTTTATAAATTAATGATTTTTGTAATTTATATAGCACCTTGTTGTCAATAAGTATTAAAAGCTGTTGAGCATATTCTGTTAAAAATCTGTTGCCTGCATAGTAATCGTTGAAATTACTATTCCTTTTTGAGATAGATTATTTTGCAAATTTGGAATTTCTTACATCGCCTTATATTGTATATTGAGTTATATTTAAATTATGCCATTCTCTGAAATTGTACCACTTCTCAACTTAGTTTAAGTTTAATCTCCACTCAAATTAAAAGATATTCGAGATACCTTAATCACGTAGCAAATAAGAAAATTCCTTTTAATCTGTACTTAGTTTCTAATATGCTAGACGACACTCTTTAAAATATGAAATGAGCAATAAAATATATATTCTCACTCACTGTATAAATATAAAGTATAAAATAAATAATCAAAAACATTCAGATGTGATTTGTTTATTATTTCTCACTATATTTGATGAAACATGATGCACTTGGTGTGACAAACTATTTAATATGTTTTCAAAACATATATAAAATTAAAAAAAAACTCATTTATATATCTAAAGTTATTAATGTATCTTATGTTGAGATAATACAAGAACTCAAGAATACTATATTGACTATTTTTATTTAAAGTAAACCCTGTACAAGTATTAAATATAAGAATCCTGTATACATGCATATATTTTATATGCATTCATTCATTTATGTCTGCTCTCTTGTAAATATTTGTAACATTGTTTTACAGCTGGAGATATTCTTAATGGTAAGTTATCTTATCTAATAATGTCGTATTTACTATATACAGATATATTCGAGTAAAATTTAAAGCTTTATACATTAAAATTACAAAATTATATTAAAATTTCAAGGATGATATACTTAGATATTTACTGTTATTCAAAACCAATGTACAGTTGTTTAGATTAGATATCAAACATGGATTTTTTAAAAAATTCCTTTCAAACAATTTAAATTTTCTTTTTTTTGCGTCTGTATATCTGATTTTACATATTTCCTAAATTATAAGTGAATTTTATTTTAGACTTTGTTTTAATACGGCACCATAGAAGTGGAGTGAATCAGCATAACTAAACTCGTGTATTTTGAAACAATTTCACCATTTTAAGAGATAAAAATTTAATCTTCCAATACTATTATTTGTGTTTTCAATAGTAAACCATTTTGTTTTCCATCCGAATGATTGAAATTCTACATGATTATATGTACCAAAAGTTTTTAGAGTTTTAAGATTGTGAATGTAAAATGAAATTAATATATATTATTGATTGTAGTATGCTTACAAAATCCAGATACAGATAAATTGCTAAATATTATCTCTCTATCTAATACTATTGATATACAATCAATTAAATAATAATACATTCCAGAATTTTGCGTGTAAAACTTCATAAATTTATGTTTTTATTAAAAAATCTTGATTTTTAAGTAAGGATTGGATTTGAATTCTATAGCTTAACATTTTATTGCCAATTAAATTATTGTATGATGAATATTTTATATATACTTTTTTATTATATTTTGAGATTAAATACCTTTTTAGATTGAGATTTTTTTTAAATAAGATTTCTTATATAAAATTAATCCTGTTAGATTTAATATATCTTGTAAAAAAAGTTCCTTATATATATATATATATATATATATATATATATATATATATATATATATATATATATATATATATATATCCAAATATAAATATCCAAATTATTTTATTAATGGTGTAATCGGTTACATATTATTTTATGCACAAATGAGAATACTTTAGCTTTTATATAAGTTGATTATAAGAAACACTTGTTTATTTAAATTAATATTAACATAATAAAAGAAAAATAGCCAAAAGAAAAATTTAAAAAAATGAAATTATGCTGTCGCTTAATATGAATTGTTTTAATTTATAGGTGCAGTAGATCTTGGTAAGGAGGATTTCATTTACGTTTCTTAAATATATAAGTTTGTAAATAAGTTAGTAATAAAATAATATTCTTCATATATATAGCAATTACCTATTCAGAATACAACTATACTTTTTTCTTGTAAATCTTAAAAATTACCTGTTTATTTTATAAAATTCTTGTAACTACATCTCATAAGTTTTAAAATCATTTTGAATTTGAAAATTGATCTCATGATCATTGTTTTCACTAAATGTACTGAATATGAGATTTAAATTTTTTTATTGAATCTAGAGTGACGAAAATATATCGTATAAATAAATTACCTTAGAGCTAATATATATTATGTAAATATTGTTTTGAAACGTATGTCAATAAAAAGATATTTAAATCAAAGAAATCCTAGATTTTATTACAATCTAGTCTGGTCAGATGAAATATTTATTTGTATTTTTTCTGCAGATATTTGAATGTTATAGATTTTCGATATCGCTTTATGTTCAGATAATATGTTAGCGTTTAATTTTGTAATATAAGATGGTTTGTTAGAGAAATTTATATGATAATGTTGCTTTGATTTCAACATGTTATAAATGAACTAATTTTTAAACTGTATGTTTTGTTTGAGACTTTATGCACTAAATTCGCAATATATTTTATATATTTCATAAAAAATTATGCAATATGAAATACACGAATTGTTTTTCCTATACTTTGAAATAATTTAGGTTACATTGAGACTTGTTAAAATTACATTTAAAATGCTCGGTTACATTTGAAATGCTCAGTTAAGTAATTATTGTTTCTTTTTCATAGCCGGAGGTGCCATAAATGGTAAGTCAGTTTGAAATATATTATAACCCTTAACATTCCGCTAAAATATTTCAGAATATCAACTATAAATGATTTCTAGTTTGGTTTAGTTATATATATATATATTTTAAGAAATTCTTACTGAAAAATGGAAAAATATAAATTAATAGTTTGTAATTATGAAACTGAAGTACCAAACGAATATAAAATACCAATAACTTATGAATTTAAGAAAAAAAATTAATATTAAACGGATATTGCATGTAAGATAATTTCAATTAGTAATATTATGGAAATAGGAAAAGAATATTTTATTTAACCAAAATAAAGTTTTTAAACACTTTTTAAATATAAATTTAAGAAACATGAGTTCTATGTTAAATATGAAATAATTTTATATTAATTTTCTTTAAGATATAAATATGTATTATATTAAATATCTTTTCCAAAAGACTTACTGATAAGCAAATAATTTATAACTGTAATATAATTAGTGTGTAGAATTGACAATAATTAATTTATTTTTTGTACATTCTTTTCTAATTAATTTCATCGTATCAATTACAAATGATTTTTAATTTCAGACATAACACAATCTGGAAGTGAGTATATTATTTTTCAGCTTTACATTTTTTACTTTAAATATGATTTTTGCTAGCATTATTTTTTGTTGAACAGAATTTGCCGAGTAGATAATTTAACAAAATTTATATTGGTATATGCAACAGGATAAAAATATCTATGACATAAAAATTGTATTACATAAAAATATTAAGCAAATTTCTTTTATTTACCACATTAGAGTTCATAAACATTCAAAATTATTTTTACTTATAAAATTATTTTAAAAATTTATTATAAAACGTTAATGTGGTTTAAGCTTTAAATTAATGTTTACTTTTATAAATTTGGCCAAAAAAACTAATTAAAAATTAAAAAAAATAGAGTAAACTATAGTTAAATACATTTCTTAAGACTAAATTAACCTCCAACACAATTTAAAAAAAAGTTAATTTCTTTTATTCCGATATATGGTTGACTTATCTGTGTGTATATATTTTTAGAAAAATATTCTTATACAATATTATTTAAATGCGCAGCTCTCTGTTTTTAAATTATTCAAAAACTTTAGCTGAGTCTTAATCGTTTTCCGTATTTTTATTATTATATCTCATGATCTATATATATATATATATACATATGTATATATATATATATATATATATATATATATATATATATATATATATATATATATATATATATATATATATATATATATATATATATATATATACATATGTATATGGCTAAATAGTTACTGGCTATGTTTATAAATGAACATTAATGTAAATGTTAAAAGAAACATGCCGTTGAAATATGTTATTTTAAAAACACATTGCGGTTAAGTCGATTATAATTTTCAGAAATTTTATGAAGTAAACTTGAAACATGTGACTGCATACAAATAATATATATGTATATATATATATATATATATATATATATATATATATATATATATATATATATATATATATATATATATATATATATATGTATATATATATATATATATATATATATATATATATATATATATATATATATATATATATATATATATATTATAATATAAAAAATGAATTCATAATAGTAATAAAACATTAATTAGGGTTTGCATTTAACAAAGCTCACTTATGCATCGATAAAAATTGAAGTAAGACATTGGTAAAAATTGTAGCAGTATTGATAGATATTAAAGTTGTATCATGTTTTGTAGATTAATAAATATCTTAAGAATCTTTTGTCTCTTATGATTGTTAATATTATTTTTGTATACAAGTTGATTATCAAATAATACAAAACAGTATTTTGGTACAGTTAAACTGGATTTCGTTTTAATGAATTCTTTCAATTCTAGCTTTACTTGGACCTATTGGTAAGTTAGAATTCATTATTATATTGTATTCTTTTCATAGGATTAAATAAAAAATGTCATTATGTTAGAAGAATTCTATAAATCAAAATTTCGAACATACAAAATAATATAATATTATTGCAATAAATTTGATTTTACTTACTTCTCATTATTTTTGGATTTATTACATGACTGTAAATTTTATTTGTTAAGTCATCATAATATTTTATTCTTATTAATTGCGATTAATATTTAGGTATAATATTTTTTATATATTGTAATTAAAAATTATGAAAAACTGACTAACAAGTGATTTATTCATTTTAAATTAATTATTTTTATTTTTATGATACCGTCCCTATAGGGAAGTGTCTTTAATGTACAAAAATAAATAGACACTTCTAACGCTAGATCTTTATGACTAAAATTTTCAAACATTCATATCGTTTAGTGATATAAAAATTCAAACTACTTCTTCACAAATGTTTCCTATCTAATTCTACTGTGATTTTGAGAGTTCGAAAACCGAATGAACAGACAGAGACCGTACTCTACGATTTAAATATCACAATAATCCCAAAACTTTTATAAAAAAAATGGTTTTTTAATAGCGAATTAAATTTTTAAATTGTTAGTAACTAAGATGATTTTGTTTAAGTTTGAATTACATTAGGAAGGATAAGTAACTGAAGGAAAATATTAATGCACTTTTTTTATTATAATTCTACCAAATTATATGTCTCATTAGAGAAATTTCAATTTAAAAGTATAGATACTTGACACATACATATAAGATTTGTAGATATATACTTAACAAGAATTATAACTGGTCTAAGAACGTAGTTAAGATTTATCATTCTATGAGGAATTTTTTTAGAGGAATTTATAACATATCTCTCATTGTAAACAATATTTAAAATGCCTGATAGCAGTAATAACTTGAGAAATTCTAGGTTATTATTGGGTTCCACTTATAACCAGACAGAAATAAATAGCACGCAATTTCATCAGAGTAGCTAAATGTTTTTCATTTATGTTTTACTTTAAAGCAGGCCATAATACAATGAAGAAAAATCTAATATGGTCCTTTATCATCGTAAAATATTAAGTGAGAGAAAAGAAGAGATCTGATTAACAACTATCAGTTTTTTTTCGATGTTATAACGATAATAGTTTTTTTAGACAACGTTAAAATGCATTGATCATATTTATTTTTGCTATACAAAAGTGTGATAATTTTAGTTATGTAATAAATGTTTACTCTTTTAAGAATTAACTGTATTCAAAAGATTATTTTATATTTAAAATTAAATGTTTTTATTAGGTGGCGCTGTAAACAGTGAGTATATACGAATTGTTTTAATTCTGACATAATTTCACTATATTTACTATGATTAATTTTGTTTGAAAACGAAACAATAAAAAACAGAAATCTTATAATGCTCTTACAATATGGAAAACTGCAACAATTTTTTAATTTTGATGAAATTCGCATTGATTGTAAATAAAAACAATAGATAAACTGAAACGTATTCAAAGTATTTTTAAGAAGATATATAGATGTATTTATTGATTTAAGGAATAAGTTAATATGTATCATTCTATATCTATATTTTATCACTTCAAGTCATAAAGCTTTTATTTATTTTTAATTTATAAAAAATTATAAAAAATTTATAAAAAGTTCTACTTAGAAGACAAATAAATTTCATGGTTAAGCACTCTTTCCATTAAAATCTTTCATTTCTCAAATTACGCATTTTACATCAGTAGAAAGTTATCACGCCCTTCTTTATTGATTCTAACATATTTCTATATTTAACATTTTCTAAGAATTGAAGCTGCCATGTGTGCTTTAAAAATGTCGATTGAATTATACGAATGAAAAATTACTAATAAAAATACTTATAAATAATAAACAAAATTTAGTAAATTTAGCTATTATATAAATATTTCTCCATTTGGTTAATAAAGAATATCAACAATTTTAATTAATTAAAATACATCATATATATATATATATATATATATATATATATATATATATATATATATATATATATATATATATATATATATATATATATATATATATAAAATAATAATAATCTAATATGTAATTGGAAAATAATGTTTCATTTCAGCTGTTGGTAGAGGAGGTAAGATTACTTAATAGAATGTTAAATAGCTATTAAAAGCTGTGTAATTTTAATTAAAGTAAGACTACCAACACATTTGCATATGAAATTATATTAAATGTAAAACATTTATGGTGCTCCATGCTAGCCGTTATATCCATATTTAATCCTTTTAGCTACTAGCATTTGAAATTTTGTAAAGTGATGTAAACCCAGTAATTTCACATCATTTAATATTTTTAGATATGGATAAATTGTATTTAAACGCGCATGCATGATAAGATCAGTCAATGAATATTAAAAATATTCTGAAAATGTGTTTAGTTCTTCGAGTTTCATATTAAATAAACTTATGCAAACATAGAAAAAATGAAAGAAAATGCAACTAGAAGATAAATCAGTGATTGCTACATATAGCAGGTCTTTTACAAATTCTATTTTAAATCTTGAATAGAATAACATCAGATCTATCTGACAAAGTTTTGTCTAACAAAAAGATCTCTATGCCTATATGTCTCGGTTATTCACCATATATATCATGTCTATATGTCTCGGTTATCCACGATATATATCAATGTCTATATGTCACGGCTTTGACATACATGGACCGAAAATGAATTTATTGCTAGCACATAGATTTCAAGCATATTTTCAAGGATATTCCTTCTCGAAAAAATTATTTACAAGAATATATATGACATTGCTATAGTAAAATACGTTTCAAACATGTTGAAATAGCAACTCGAATAGCAATGGAATACCATTGCTTACGTAATTTAACATAAATGTCAAAATCTACAATTCATCTTTTAAATACATTTTAGGCTCCATCATGTTACCTTAGTAAAATATGGCATTTCCTTGGTGTAACTGATGTAACTATTTGAATTACAAATTATTTAATAATTTTCCTGAGCCCTATGTACGTTTTATAATCATTGTTAAATAATATATGTTTTAACAAATGTTTAAACTATCTATGTGTTTATATATATATATATATATATATATATATATATATATATATATATATATATATATATATATATATATATATATATATATATATATATATATATATATATATATATATATATATATATATATATATATATATATATATATATATATATATATATATATATATACATATATATGTAAATGTAAACTAATTTTTAACAAATATTTTCTTTTCTGCAAGCTCAAGGAATTCTGAATGGTAAGTACTATAGTATTCGTATTATTTGAATTTTAAATAACATAACAAATTTTATTGTACTTTTATATACTACATTTTTAATAATAGTTTTTATTAAGAACATGCTTTTATAAATTAAATTTAATGCAATAAAATAATTAAAATATTTCATTTCTATGTGTTCCTTAGTAATTTATTTTGCCACAAGTAAAAATAGGAAATTTATATGTATTATTTAGAGGAATTATTTGTAATTTGAAATTTATGTTGATAAAGTTCTATAAACCGAAAGCTAGTAAAATCAGAAACTCATGTGTTTAAGTATTGGGCTCCTTGAGTTTCGTTGGAAGATTTATTCTGTAATTTAGGGATTATAATTTAAATTACACCTTCTTCTGATTCCTTGAAAGTGTCTGACACAGATGTGAAATTTTATTTTTATATCTTAAGATCATTTCAACTGATATAGACATATATATAAATAATATCAAGCATTAATTGCTTAAAATAATGAAGGGATATCATTGTTAAATAAGATCGAGAAAATGCTAAAATTGCATAAAAATTACTCATACTTTATGTTTCTGTTATTACATTTTGTATATAATATAGACTAATAATAATTTGAAATGATAAATATCTTACTTTAATATCTATTAAGAACATTTTTTAAGAATTTTCCTTTACCAGATTCATCTCCTAACGTGAAAATATTAATTAAAATAAATTTCATACATGTGAAATTATTCAATAAATATATGCCGAGAGTTTGATAATGTAAATTATATATTTTTTCAATGAATAATGAAGAAAATCTCAAATTATATTTATTATAGATGCTGTAAATGGTGGTAAGTAGTTTGCACTTAAGAAATCTTAAGTTTATATGAAAATGTTATTATTTATTCTTTCAATTTAGTGTCTGAAGATTTGTTAAAATATTCAACAATATTTTAAATAGAACATAAATCTAAATTTAAATACGAATATGTTCAACCAGTTTTTATTGTCGTATCATATTTTACAGAAGTTAAGTATAGGAAGTAAAATTGGAGTTAAATTATTGGTAAATAAAAAATTTATTTGATGTGCATTTTTTTTAACAAATAATTTTAATAAATTTCATATTTAAAACTTCAGTTTTATTTTAAATATTTATCGAACCCTTTATTAAATTTAATTGTTAAAAATTTAAATGTTGTTTTCATTGTAAACTATATTTATTAGAAATATTAATATTTTATTTTATTCCAGTTTTCATATATTTTAACTATATATATTTAATCATTTAGAGCTATTCATATTAAAAGAAAAGCTTCCTTAATGTGTCATAATATTAAATATCTCATTAGCAAAATAATGAGGCATTATTAGTTATATACCTTATTAAAGATATTTAAGAAGAATTTACCTCATAATTGAATGCTTAATTTTAGATTAGATATGATATCACTAAGAATAATTTTAACATAATTTTTTGTCAATTAAAGCGAGAATAAAATTAAGTATTTTAAAAGTTTTTTTCTTAGTATTTATATTTATTTATTATAACTATTTTATGTTTTTTTTTCAGTTAATAACATACTTAATGGTGAGTTTAAAATATTTTTATTCATTTTAAATTCTTTAAAAAAATAACGAGCATAAGCACAGTATATAGAGAATAATAATCGAAAATAGCACAGGTGCAAATTGAATAACAAATGCAAAAATATGAGCAATTTTTCTCTTTCAAAGGTTTCTTTAAGTTGAATAGTTACTATAAGTGCATGCACACATCATTTATTGTTACTTAAAATTCACTGGTTCAAAATCTTTTAGCAATTCATCTAATTAAAAATAGAAACTTAATAGGAATGCATATGAAGTTACGAAATAACTTATCCTAGATCATTGATTAATTGAACTCGTACAAAAACTTGAAACTGAATAGAAGAAATATTAAAAAGAATAATATGCAAAAGTATGTTACATAAGACATATAATAAAACATTAAATTTGGTTGTGTAATTGGTTGTAAAGTGTTAAAAATGCTTTCTTAGTAAAGATGATTATTTATTCCTAAAGAGGGAGGTAAAAATAAGAAAACTGAATATTTAACACATATGTTTACACATATGTGTTAAATATTCAGTTTTCTTATTTTTACCTCCCTCTTTAGGAATAAATAATCATCTTTACTAGGAAAGCATTTTTGTTACTGAACAATCCATACTTTAAAAGAATAAACAAATAAATGAAGTATGCAGCGCTTAATAAATTAAATATTTAATAACATTATCATATCGTATTTACCTTATTAAGTTATAGACTTTGAGTTAACTTTCAGAAAATTTAGCATTTATATTTGAATATTTTTTATTATTTAGTGATTTTCATTTTGAGTCAGTTTCGGAAATTTGAAGAAAATATTCGAAAGAAATTTAAGTCTGTTTCATGAGTAGGCATATGAAAGACAAATTAGTATTATTATTATTCAGTCAATGAATACTTATTAAATATCTTATTTCAGTTGAAAATTCTTACTAAATTGTTTTAAGAATAGTATTTAAATAAAATTTAAGTAATTTTAAGTGAAAAAAATGCAATACACAAAATTCCCAAATATTATATCCGAGGAAATTCAGGTAATTGATATATTAATTAAAATAATGTGCACAAATTTGAATTATATGAAGAAAATATAATTTTAAAATGTGAGCTGAAAATATTTGCTGTCATAAGCGCTTTTCGATTTTTAAGTAACATTATATAATTTACCAATATAAATTACGTAATGATTTTAAAATTTGTATCCTTAAAATACAAAACATGTTACATTAAAACTTCATATTTAACTGATCTGGAAATGATCTAAGAAAATTTTTGGATGTTTGTAAGTCAAACTTTTGGTGGTATCTTATAATATTATATAAAGTTAATGTGCTGTTTAATTTTAAAAAATATCATGTATCTCAACATGATATTTATTGATTCATAAATTTTGACATGCTAGTTTTTTCCTTACTCTAAATTTTGTTTAATTTTTTATACATTTTATTGTTTTAATTAATAAGTTTTTTATTTATAGATGCTATTTGTGGAAGTAAGTCAATATTTTTTTGATGAATTTGGAAAATAATTCTATTATGTCTAAGAAACATCTTTATTTGAAAGTTTAGCTAGCAATGCGTGCTGTCTATTCATTTTATGTGTAAGATTATTGCACAATCAAATTATATAATATTTGAAATTTGTAACTTATGTTTACTAAGAGCGATAAGAACTATTTTTTTACAACTAAAAGATTTTGATTTTCATTGTTTTATTACTACTATATATTCTCACTGTGAAATATTGTAGTGCTCAGATATACTTTGATCTTCAGTTCTAAATTAAGAAATTTTTAGTTTTAAAAAAAATTACACTAAGAAGTGCATGTAGTTTTAAATGTATTCCAATTTTCCTTATATTTATATACTTTTTAGTTAAAATAATAAAAAAGGGGATATTTGCTATAGATGATTTTCTTAAAATTTAAAATTTCACAATTTTATAAAAAAATTAATGTTAACACTAATTTTATTTTCTTTATGTAACATGTAATTCACACCCTTGTAAAAGTACAATGTAAACATTTAATTCTGAAAATTTCTCAAAGTAAAATTAAAAATAAATTCTTTAGAACTTTGTACTTCAGCTTTTTAAAATAGTTTAACTCCTCAAAAAGTATTGTTAAATACAAACTACATATTTCAAGGAGAACTTTATCCAAATTTAATAGATTATGTGCACTGAATGTTTACAAGTTTATGTTTACAATAAAAAAAAACACGTACTTTTAACATTAATCTCATCACACAATTAAGAACGCATTTACTTGCACACATTAAATTTTCAAGCTTATTTCTAAAAACAAATATATAAATATTTTAAAGCTGTTAATTATCTTAAAGTATATAATTTGGAAAACAAAAATGGTCTAGGTCTACATTTTATAAATAAAATCTGATGTTTCAAAGCATATGATGATAATTTAAGAAATTCATAAGAATAATAAATTTGTAGATGTGACTAATATAAATTTGAATGTGAAAAAAATAAAGGAGTATCTGGAAAAAATTATATTTTGTAAATTTTAGGAAAAAGAAACATTTGATTTTTTTTATTGATGTGCTCTAGTAATATTTACTTTCAATTTTGTACCTTTAAATTAATTTTTTAAAATTTTCTTTTTATACAGTTAAAGGCGCAATTGGACGTAAGTTTATATATTCACACATTTTTATGAGATGTTTCAAATTATAATATAATTGAACTAAATCATATGAAATCGAAAAAATATAAAAAAGACAAATTTTTAATTGCTTAAAATCTGCAGAAATGTCAGAATTTAAATATAAATTGAGATTTGAAATGCCTAAATTATATACGAATAAATTCTAAAATAAATATTGCTGACCTGATAGCTGAAATGTTGCCGTTTGGCTGTCAGTTCAATTGTTCACGGGCTGAAATCTCACCTTTCGTTCGGATGTTGCACGTTATTTGTGGGTCAGAAAACACTTAAAACTGTAGGTATGAGTCTAATTAGACATTCTATGCAAGAAGGAGCCGTAGAGTCACAAGCGAATCGAACCAATATAAAATAAATATAGTTTCATTAAATTCAGTATTAGAAATAAACTTTATCGCATTACATAATGATAAAATATATTATCTTGAAATATGCGAACTTTAAAATGAATTTACATATCAGAAAATTTAAATTTAATGTACTGTAATTAATTAACATGGCTAATCATTTTTCCGAACATTTAATAATTACATGCTTGATTATTTTGCTTTATTTACTTGATGAGTCACCAATTATGGACTAATTATAAACTATCTTAATTATTGAAACTAAAAAGAAAAATAACTAAGGAAGTAAAAACAAAGAATTTACTGTGTATTAAATACTATTTTAAAAGTTATATAAAACCTTAAAATTCTGTAAACATAATTTTGTTAAATATCGTTTCGGTTAAGGTGTTTTTTTTGTATAATTAGTAATATTTTTCTAAATTTATGAAATATTCTGTTAAATATATAGAAAAATAATGTATAATACGGAAACGTTTCTAAAAATAGCATTTTAATGTATATATTTCTTTATGCGTATATATGATACAAATTACTCAAAATTTATTAAATAAGTAACTATTTCCAAACATTTCTAGTTATATTTCGTAAACTAACATATTTATATTATTTGATATATTTCTCTCTATATTAATAATTTAAATAAGAAATTATAAAATATTAATATGAAGGATTCTAATAAAAAATTCTGAAGCAAACATTTACTTATTTAGATTGTTAATTCATTTTTACGTTAAGTATTATGTTTAGAGGTAAAATACTGATATAGATTTTGTTTGTAGATGTGGGACAAGGACGTAAGTAAACTACATTTTTATTTATTCGAAATATTGATAAATTAAACGAGTTTCTTTGTAATTGCATAGTTTTTACTATTTCCTGTGAATTTGCCTTTTTTAATTTTATCAACATGATATCGCGCACAAAAAGTAGGTTGTGCGCGATATTATATATAGTGCATACATAAATGTAATTGTTTCATTTCATATGTATACAGGAAAAAAGTAAATTTACCACACAAAGAAACAATTAAAATAAACTATTTATGATTTAATAACACATAAAAGGATTTTCCCCGTGAATGATATAAGAATATGGAACTATTTATGCAAAATATTTATGTGTGTAATTTATGAAATCTAATTGAGAAAATCATTAAAGAAACCAAAATGAAATTCCTAATTTGTTACTGTTGAAACATTAATTCTCAAGATTAATACAAATTTTTTGCATTATTTTTTTTCTATAATATTTGTAAAATCTTTCGTATGTATTTTTTTGATTGTGTAAAATTTTATTTTGATTTAAAATTAATTAAATAAAAAGTTTTTTGTTCCCAATGGTTTAAATAAATTGAAATAAATTAATTTTGTTACATATTTATTTGACATGATAGCCTTTTTATAAATAATTTAAATTTTTATGCAAAGCATATGAAAAGTTTTTCTATTTTCGTAAACTTGTTAAAATAATATTACAAATTAATTTTCAGAAAAAATCGCTCGTTATTTGTTCTTTTATTATTCTTTTTATTTGTACATATATAATTTTTAAAATTAACTTAAAAAATTTTACCTAGATACATTTATAATTTTGTTCATAGATCAAACCAATTTAATAGTCATTGAGGAAACTGAATGCACTGATAATTCAGTCTGTGCAGATTAAGTTAGATAAATCTTTTCTGGACAAATAATTACTTTCTTTTCAGTAACATGTTTAAAATGTCAAAAAATTTCATTATATGTATTTTGCTTCTACAGACTAGTTAATGATTGCTTACACGCATAAGATAGTGTTCTAAAACTATCTATCAAAAGTTATAAATATAATTACTTTATATTTTAAATTAAAAAATCTTAAACAATTTCCTGATTTACGAAAACAACATCATAAATTTAGAACAACAGTTCAGCGCCTTTTTTTGCGGTATAGTTTTAAATATTTCAAAATTTGGCATAACATAAAGAGAAAAAGATAAGATAAAAAGATATTTTTTTATTTATAAAATACTGTATAAAATAGTTAATGACAGTAATGTTTAATATAAAATAAATTAATATAATATATACTACAAAACAGACAATACGTTTTTTATTTTAACAGAAATGAAAAAAAACATTAATTTTTTGTGTACACATTTTTAAAATTTGTTGACATACAAAAGTGCGGTGACACATTAGTTGAAAATAGCTGATTTAAAATATAAAATCAAAGAAGGAAGAATTTCTGATTCTATGCATGTAATCCTTTCAAATTTTAAAAATTATTTTCTTTATTCAAGAATAAATAAATATTACAATATTACAAAATTTGATATACGTTTACTTTTAATTTCGGTATTAAGTTATTGTTATTTATTTATGATTTTTAAATACAGACTTAAAAATGCATGAGTAAATATACGTAAAACGCCTTAAAAATAATGCTATTGTTAGAACATAAAAGATTGCATTTCTTATTGTCATACAATTATGTGTATATATATTTTTCTATTTTTACTTCCTTGTTTTTAAATATTATTTTTTTTTATTTTTAGTTTTGACTGGTAAGTTATATAATTGATACTCCCTAGTAAATGTTAAAATAAGGTCTATAATAGCATAATAGCAAATATATATATATATATATATATATATATATTAATATTAATCTGCAGACTTTAAATAAGGTGCACACATAAGATTTGAGAGAAATATGCTTAGAACTATAGACGTCATCAGTGATGTAGGCGAGAAATTTTCGGTATCAAAAAGTTATTAAAGTTTTGATAAAACTTTTAAGATTT
The DNA here is from genome assembly GCA_030067965.1 of Latrodectus elegans. NCBI lineage: Eukaryota > Metazoa > Arthropoda > Arachnida > Araneae > Theridiidae > Latrodectus > Latrodectus elegans. The sequence goes on from CM057816.1 coordinate 81,766,138, forward strand.
AATAAGTAACTATTTTAATATTTAGTTCACGCTTATTTGCTAATATTTTGATTCAGTGATCCAGCTTTATAAATTAAAACTTTATCTACTTTTCACATTTCGGTAAAATTTACATGTAATGTTATTATGTATGTGTTTCCCATTTCTTTCATAACGTAAATAGGACAGCAAACCAATATTATCAGATATTACAACATACAAAACTTCGGTGTTAAAATTAAAATTCAAGAAAAAAATAGTTAAAATTCTTTACATTATGTTGTAAAAATTCTCATTTGGACTTTGTGTAAGCGTTTTTCAAAATTTCTTTAGTTGTCAGTTGTTTAAAATTTTTCATGACTTCTAAGAAAACATACTTTTTCAGTGAATGTTTATGAGCATAATTTTCGCCAATAGGAATACTTTATTTACACATATTTATCTATTTGTCTCTACCTGTCTTTGCATACATTCTTAAAAGTAAATTTGTTTTATTTATTACAGGTGGTGAGTAACTATTTTGTGATTTATTTAATATGTCACCAATCTTTATTTTCTAATAATTTTGATAATTTTTTTTACAAAATATATATTGTTTATACTTGTTTTCTGAAGCACATATCATATTACCTTTAATAATATTTACTCTTATAAAAACAAAGAAAACACTTAAAAAACTCTTATTATCCTTTTCTCTAATTCTCCTATTCTACTATTCAATTCTAATTCTGCCATCAATATAAAAGTCGTTCTATTATTTAGGTAATCTATCTATTAAAGAAATAAAAGATAATTAAAATAAGTTTAAGAATTAAGTCAAATGATGTTTCAAAATTTATCAAATCAACGTATTATATAACAAATTACTTCTACTTTTTACATTCAGACTCTATTTAAAAAAATTAAAGAAAGCGTACTAAGATAAATGGAATTTTCATAACTTACAAAGATACATGTTTTTAATTTTCTTAAAAAACAACATATTGTTTTCAAACAATTTTTGAATTATATCATTTAATTTTAATCTAATTAGCAATAAAAAACCTACAATAAAGATAAATTTAACTTGTTTTACTGAATTACGATTATTGAGCTAAAATATAATGCTCTTTTATCATATTATTTGATATTATATAATTAAAACTTTGATACAAATTATTTTCTTTTTATAGATCTTATAGGAGGAGGTACAGTACAATAGTTTGATTTATCATTATTAAACGTTATGTATATTTAAAATATATTTAAACATAGAATTTTAGTTTATTACATTATTCATTATTGTTTTTTTTCTTTTCATGCTCACAGTTAAAGCAGGAGTTGGAGGTAATATAATTTTCTATTTTTTTCTTTTTTATAGCATACCTTTTTAATGTAAATTTCAACTAAATACAACAAAAAATAATAAAAATGTTTTAGCAATTCTTATTGCACATCTAGTAATATAGACTACACCTATGCACATAAATCGGTTAAAAATTGAATTGATAAGCAAAGATTATGCATTAATGCATTAAGTCATTTTGACATGAATCGCAACTGGTAATTTTAAAATTGAATTTACTAGAATTAAAGAAAATAAAATACTAATCTTCATACAATATATTGTATGAAGATTCCTGACATCCTTTTATTTTATAAAATTTGATTAGTAATATTATTATTATTTTTAGCTTACGTTTCTTAATATTACCATGTATTTATAGTATTTATTTTGGAATTTTTGTCAGCCGCCATTACTAGTCACATTAATGAAAAATGTTCTCTTTTGAAATTTTTAAGCATTACAGTTCATTTAAAACTTCTTTATTATTTCAATTTTCCTTCTCATATAAAAACTTTAGAAAAGCACATATATTTTAATTTCCGATAATATTAAAAACTTTATGTATTTTATATATTTAGAATACGATAAAAATAGAAATAGCTATTATAAAGTCTATAATATAATAGTAAAATGTCTCAATATAAATGAGAGAATTTATGTCAAATTTAAAATATATAATTTAAATTTGAAAATAGCTCCTTCGGAATATTCGCATCAACTTTACTATTAATAAAGTAAAAATGTATTTCATAATTATGTAAATAATTTAAGTATTAGATTCTCTGTTTCTGTAGATTTGTAATTATTCATAAACGTGATAAATATTAACACGTATTTAGGGATAAATAAAGTAAAAAACTTTGAACACAAATTAAATATTCTTAAAAATTCTTAATCAACTAAATTAAAACATTAAGTCGTTTTCATTTCATGTTTGCTAACTGCATTATAAAATAATTTTAAATATTTATTGCAGATATAATTCAGGGTGGTAAGTATATTTTATAATAAAATTTATTATTTGTATTATCATATGCTGCTTGATTCTTCTTTTATATATATTTATTATCTAAATTTTTTCTATCATCTGGTTAATATGAAAAATGAATTAATTTTAAATAAATTTCTAATTGCATACTCTACTATACGTATTCTAAGAAAGTAATATAGGCTACTGGAAAATAATTTATACTAAATCATGAAATTAAGAAATTTTTGATTCAATTTACATTCAAATATCTTATTAAACTTTTTAAAAAAATCAATACTTAAAATTTATAAAATTTACACTTTATAATTTTTTCATTATATCTCTCATTATTAGTAAAAAAATTAATTTATTTAAAAATATTTACTAGCTAAACTATGACATTTTGTCTATTTTAAATTTTATGAGTGTATTAAAGACATTTCGTATTTACGAAGTTTCATACAAATAATTATAAAACATATAAACATGAAACATTGCTTTAAAATGGAAATTGATAACATCTCATAAAGCAAAATAATAAAAGTTATCTCATTTTAATTTTTATGAATTATATATATTCTGCTTTTTTACCATAGTGACTTCACTACAAATTGCAATTCATAAAACTTAGATAGAAAACTTAAATTTATTAAAATATCAAAGTAAAAATTGAAAGTAAAAGCTGAAAAAATAAGGAATACATAAAAATAAAAAAAATAAAAAAAAAAGATTTAAAAATTATCATTTATAAAAGATTAAATAAAAAATTGAGAACTTTAGTTTTGTAATATTTACAGAATAAATATTTTTTAAAATATTTTGATAAAACATTGCTATGTTTATTTCTTATAGAGCTATATAAATATTATTTAAGATCAGATTTAAATGAAGTTTATCATAGATTAAAGATTTATATTCATAATAAATAAACAATAATTCCATTGAATATATGTTTAGTTATAAAAATTTCATATTTGATTTACAGTGTCAAATAAAAGTTAAAAACCAGTTGAAATGGCTTGCGCCTAAGAGCTTTAGTTAGTTGTGTACAGTATGTTTATCATTTAAAAATTGTATATTTAAGAAAATGGAAAAATAAAGGTAGTAAAAAATTTCAAATACTAATATAAATTTCATTTAAAATTTCAGTTGGAGACATAGGCACAGGTAAGGAATGATACATGTCTAATTTCTTCTCTTATTATACTTTATATTATATTTCTATTTTGCTTATAATAATTATTACAAAATAAAAATAGGGTAAATTTTGAATTATACATTGGAAATTCATTTCAAAATCTAGATTACATGCAAATATTAGTTTCATAACAATATTCAAGAACATTCTCTAGTTACGAAAAACTGATTTAAGAGAAGAAAATTTCATCATTCTAGAACATTTGCATAAATGTGAATCTGTGTAGAGCATATAAATTATATCGTAATTTTTATGCTACTCATTAATTATTAATTAATAGTTTTTCATTCTTATTTTTACAAGTTTTTGATGATGCAATGCGTCCCTAAACCTTCATAAAATATGCATGAATGTGGAAGAATATTTTAACTTTCAAGACATAAAAGGCTAAAAATGTATGTTTAAAGAAACCAATGTTAAATAGTTTTAACATTGCTTAAAATAATTAATATAGTGAAAAAAATAAAAATAAATAATATTTATAAAACAACAGTAACGTTTCTGCATTTTATTGCAATTAATTACTTGAATAGAAATAAGTAATTTTTAATAGAATATTTTGATAAAACGTTAATATATTTTTGAATATTTGGTGTATTGTAATTATTTACTATTAGATTATTTGATTAAATTTTGATGCATTCAATTTTCTAAACTAGATTCTAAAATGATGGCAGTGATATAAACTGAACAATTTCCACTGATTTCTTTTAAGACTGTTTTGAGAAAACAAAATATTGAATTTATCTTTTACATTGCAGATGCTGTTGGAGCAGGTAACCTTTTATTGGCTGGTATATTTTGTACAGTACTATTGGTGAAAATATTTTTTCATTATGTGTAAAAGAAATTAAAAGTAAAATTTAAACTATATATTTATGAAGATTTATGCATTGTAAATAATCATTTAATTAATGATTTAATGATTTCTAATCTATCAAAAATTTTAAGTTCTTTTAACAGTAACATGTACATCAAAATTAGTACTATTTTAATCAGTACATTGGAAGGTTTAGGAAAACATAGTTCCAAAATGTTAATACCTTTGGTATTCGAATATTAATATCTTTCATTTGTGTATTTGATTTGATATGCGTACACTGAATTTTATAAATCATTCTTAAATATCCATACTATCTTTTTACAAATATACATCAAAATATTATTTTCCACCAACACAAATGAATTTCATACACATTTCATCTGTGTATAGATTAAAATATCTTAGATTAATTTAAAAGATGCATGATTGATTTTCTGATTAAGTGCAATAATAATTAAAAATTATATATATATGGTATTGATTATTATAAACAGTAGCTCAATATAAAAGCACAATCTTGCTGTCATAAAAATGGTTGTAATTAATAAAGTAAAAGGGGCACTTTATGTTATGGAATTATGGTAGCAAACACACACAAGTTTAATACTAAAAATGTTTGATAATTTTTATACTATAAATGGAAACATAATGTCTATTACTAAAGAATATCAATGATTAGTGGGATAATGTTGTAAACATTTTAATCTCATTCCTATATCTGTGAGCGAATAATATAAGTTAAATTTTAAACAATGAAGTCATTGGCATTTAGAAATGAAGAATAATGAAACATACAGAGAAAGGAAACATGCAGAATCAAGAAAAGCTATTATTTATAATTCTTGTCATTCAGCTTTCCACTATCTCTGATGGATTTAATATACAGTCTTTAATATTTCCATCCAGAAATTATTTTTTTTTGATTAATATTTAATGAAAGAAATCTAACTCCTTTTCATTCAAACAAATAATCCTCAAGTTTCAAGTTGATTTATAATTTGTTGACATTAAAAAATCTCTATTAGTTGGAAAAAATTGACAAACTTAATTAATAGTTTTATTGTATCTGATGGCAGGTTTATGTAACTAAGGGTATTAGTCATTCAATGTAATTAGTTAATTTTTGATATAATTTTAATCACCTGTGTTCGTGAATTTTCCTATTTTCCTCACTTATGATTTATTTTCTAATTTTAAGATTTCAATGCTAAAATATGCTTTAATAAGTAATACATATGGATTATAAAAGCATTTAATAGTATAGGTTGGAATCAAAGCATGCATACTCTTTTTGTCAAATCAATCTGTATTAATGTGTTATGTAGTTACTAAGAAGATAAAATATTTTTCAATTTATAATGTCAAAATGTAAAAATAAATTTATGATATGATTAACTGTAGCATGAAAATAACTCTATAAATCAATTTTGTTTGTCTTGTGTCATCTAGGATGACAATATGGGGTGCGCTGCTCCACGTTTTCATACTAAACCATATTTGATTTGGCGTCCGAGTGCTTCAGTCCACACATGCCATAGGGTAGGAAACCATTCTCACCTAATTCATACACAGAAAGGACAAAGGCAGGATAGATAGAGAGAGTTAGTAAACCCATGCTTGAACCGGGATTCGAACATAGGACCTCCCTATCCGTAGTCAAGCACTGTGACCACTAGAAAGGGCGGTCGGCACTATAAATCAATGAAAATATTATTCCGCTCTTCACACACACACGAAATTAGAGGCTTTGAAAAAGTTCCAGGGTTGATTATATATTTTTCAATGTAAAAGTTATATAATTTAAAATGGAAATATATTTATAAATTGCATTATGTAAAAATTTAAAACACAATTCTGTTAATTATTTCAAAACAAAATTTGGGATGCAAATAATTTTATGAAAAAAAAATACAACTTTATGTTGTATCACAAATTCCTACTCGCTAATATTTTCATTTATCATCCTAAATTTTATATTTTACTTAACTGTAATAATGAAGTGATATTTCTTATAAATTTCTATAAAAATGCATTGTAAATTTCATTTTATTTTTTGCATTGCAGTTGGAAATGCCGTTGCTGGTAAGTAAACAGTTGCTGTATTTCATTGAAATGCTACACAGTGATTTTAATTTTATAATAAATTTAAAAAGATTTTTCAATTTGTTTTTTGAATTTGATGTTTGTAAATTCCTAAAATAAAATTTAAAATTAACTGTGTTAGGCTAATTAGATTAAAATCTCTGCTTTACACTAAGCGCACATACTTTTAAATTTTATTTTTATTTTTGTTAGCAGAATTACATGTAGGACATTTCGTGATTTAAGTTACTTTTATCTAACAAGAGAATAATAATTTATCATTTCAAAGAAAACATTCTTCGAAAAAACGTTTTTAGCCTGAAAATAAATGGTGTAACTTTTTGAAAATAATCGTTGAAATATTGAACATAAGTTAAAAACTGTAGTAGAAATAAAATTATTATGAAATTAATTTAATATTTACATTACGAAGATAAAACTGGATATTTTAAAGTTAGTATACATTAATTTTCTTCTCAATCAAATTTATATACCATAAATAGCTAAATTTTGCTCAAAATTTTAAAATTTTGATAATTCGTTTATCTTTATTTTGGTATAAATAATAATTACTTATAGTTTTCAAATATGTTGTCATTTTAATGAGTAACTGATTAATTATTTGAGTACTATAATAATCTCATATTTTAAATTATAAAAGCAGCATATATGAAGTTTAGTTTATCCTAAATACAATTATGTAAAATTAAGTGCAATTTTTTCATGGGATTGACTATGTATAATAATCTATATTTTACTTATTTTGACAGGTACTGCTAATAAACGTAAGTATAATAACTATCTTTCTCTCTGTGTGTATATATATACATACATACATACATACATACATATATATATACATATATATATATATATATATATATATATATATATATATATATATATATATATATATATATATATATATATATATATATATATATATATATATATATATATATATATATATATAATGACGTCATAGAATTAGAGTGACAAGAACCTATAAATTTTTAAATTTTGTATTTCATCCTGAAGTATTTCAATGGAACTTGATATAATAATTTTGTCTTTAGGGCAGAAACTTTAATTTCCCATATTTTGAGAGCAACATAAATAATTGCAAAAATTATTTCTTCACACACTAAATTAAGAAACAACAACAAATATATGTAAAAATTCTAAAATCAAGTATTATGAAAGTTTCAATTTGAAAGAGACAATTTAAGCAACTGAAAAAGCAAAAAAAAACCCTACAAATGTAAATTATACAGTTATTGATTATTTTTCTCTTTTTAAATAAAAAAATATTTTTCAATAATGCTTTTAAAAAATCTGTTAATTTCTTAAATCTGTTAATTTCTTATGTTGTCATTTTAATGAGTAACTGATTAATTATTTGAGTACTATAATAATCTCATATTTTAAATTATAAAAGCAACCTATATGAAGTTTAGTTTTTAAAATAAAAAAAAAATAAAAAACAAATTTTAGCGTATATATAATTTATATTCAAAGAATTACGGTGAATTCGCGATATAAAATTGAAATTTTGAAACATCTTTTTCGATTAAATATTATGTAATTATCATTTATAAAATTAACAAAAAATATTACAGAAAAAATACTTTGTAGAAGTATATTCCAATTTTCACGATAAGATAAAACCGATTGATGTTTTTGAGGCAATATGTAATATTCATGCAGGAGTTGTAGGCATTGACTTGGATATTACGAATTGATTTGGTTGTTTGCTTTCACATTTTTGTGGAATAGTGCTTGAAATTGAAAGTACGTCTTAGTATAAGTAATTTGAATTTCCGGTCGTAAAAATTAAAAATTACTTTATGTTATATTTTCATTTACGGATTTTGTTAATAATTAAGCCATTCGGCCGAAATTTTCTATGAAAAATTTCAATAAAATATATTAATAATCCTACAAATATGAATAAAATTCTTATTTTTTTCTTTTAGTCACAGATTTCGTAGACACTATTTAAATTAAATGTGTAAGTATTTTTAGAGATTTTCATATAATTATTATCAAACTCTCATAAATGTTCAAATAATAATAGAAATTAAATGTTTTAAATAATAACAAATTCATATGTTTTAAATAATTTATGTACTTTGAAATTGTTTAGTTTTAATTTATAAGATTAATGTATCTTTTAATTCACTTCATTTTACTCCTTTTAATGTTTTGGTGTGAAATGTAACTTATTTATATTTAAAAAACACAAATAAATAACTAAATGAACAATGAATAATTTGAAAATTAATGAATATTCTTATAAGTAGCTCAGAAAGTTTTCATCGGAAATTTTCTGATTTGATATATGATATATAAATTATATTTGTCATTTAATAATTTTTCACAAAGTTCATTTCAAATACACACTTTGATATAATTGAAAAATATTCTTAATTTGCAATATAGAAAGTTGCAAACAAAATATTTTTGTAATGGTAAGCATTTTCAATGAAAATATAGTGCTAAAAATATTTTAAAAATGCTGGAATCTCGAAGATATTTTAAGAACACCTAAAAAAAAAAGAATGTATTTTAAGCTGATTAGAGACTGCAAGAGTTTCTAAGGTATCCTTAGTTGTGGTAATATATACATGGATTTCCATTTCTTACTTTTCTTAACAAACTTATCAATTAAGTAATTTCAATAATCATTTCTTAAGTAAATTAAGAAGATTTAGTGAAATGCTTAGGAAATATGTTCGTCCACAAAAAGCTACTACATCATTCCCGATGAATGAAGGCAATCTGCTTTTCCTTTAATTTGCTCTCAATATATAAATTACGGGTGACAAAGGCTTTTGGGAAATGCAGCTTAAAACTATTTTCAAATAACAAAAAAAAAAAAAAAACACTGAATGTTTGCTGGTAAATATTTCTTAAGAGAATAAAATACACATAACAATAGCTGGAAGAAAATATACTGTAAAATACTTATCATTTTTATTTTCAGAAAACCAACTTTTAAAATAATTTATTAGAGCTGTAAAAATACATTCTTATATTTGCTCAGTAATTTTTCAAAATTATGATTTAGTTTCAAAAATGATTATCAAAGTAAAGAAACAACTGGTTTTGTTTTCAATTTTATGTGGAAAAATATCATAGAAAAAGAAACGAATGAGTTTTTATAAGGTATATGCTCATTTCTAGCTCTAATACATTGGTGACATCGACCCTACAAAATTCTACAAAATTCCACCATGGAAAACGAATATCCCTGCTCAATCAATAATTCCACCACCGTGTAGCTGTTTCCCTCCAAAGTGTCGCATTGATGGTATCTAGTACATTGTTCCCTATTGATTAACACACTCCCTGACTAACTCTCAAGTTTGAATCTGAGCTTGTCTGTAAAAAATACAGAAAACCATCGCTGCCGGGCCAGGAAAAGTGTTTCCTTTTTTTAAGATAAGTGGGCCTTTTTTTCAGGTATGGAGGGACTCACACTACAAGTTGCCTTGCATTTAGGCCTAGTGAAGACACCTTCACTTCCTTCTTAAAATCAAGCATTATTTTCCTTGATGCTGCAAAGTGGTCTGCAAAATAGTGAGGCACAGAAAATTCTTCTCATTCAGTTTGAAAGTGTTATAAAACGTGTTTTTGTAGATGCTGTAGCTCTTGGTTTGCCTAAAACGTGCATTCTAGAAACTGAAGCTTCATCTTGGCATTAGTGTCATTCATGGTTTACTACACTGTGAAGCACATAAAGTGGTTTTGCAGTATCGTTTTGTGGTATTCTCTCTTACATCCATCCGACCACCTGTTACGTTAACGAATCCGAGATATGACTTCTTGGGACCTGACTAATTACTGTGAACGAATCAGCTAACACTAATTGAAAATCAACGAAAGTTAAACGCGTATTTACGGAAGTAAGATGTTTCAACACGTTTCTCTCACTCATAACTCTTTTCTATAAAAAAATGGTAGCTAGCTAGCTTTTAGGCCTAAATTTACATAAGTTCGTTTTCATCATTAATATAAACTATAAATTTTATTGTTAGTATCGCTTTTATATGGGGAGCTCCGAAGCATGTTGTTCCTTAAATTTTGCAGGCCAATGTAGACTTCACTTTGCATGTATTACAGAAGTTGCATGTTGATTAAGCCATGAAATGAAAAATTCAAGCAATAAGGTTATAACTTCTGTAAACATCAATATTTTTTTTTTATTTCCAAGGGCAGGTTACGGACAGTTACAGGAAAATAAATAAAAATAGAACAATAACACAGAAAGATACTGAAACAGAGTCTATTAATCTAACTTGTCTCCAGCTTCCCAATAGCGCTCTGTTAGAGACGTCTTACGAAGTGCAGGGCAGCGAGGAAGATGCGCTGCGTCCTAGACATCATCAATGTTGCAAAGAGTGTAGACCAGAGAAGGAACGATACCAAATCTACACAGATGTTTCCGCAGACAGTCGTGCCCGGTGGCAAGGCGGAATGCAGCCACCATTCTATGTCTTGGGCTATTGTGCAGATTAGGATGGCATTCTTCCAAGATTTAAGAGAAATGCGGTTAGTTAGTTCTTCATGAGTTCTGGACTTAAGAGTTCTTTTGACAAGATGTTTAATAGAACAGAAGGGCATAGCGCGTGTGGGTGTCTGCGTAATTAAAGCACCCTTCTTTGCAAGGTAATCTACATTTTCAATACCTGTGACTCCGCAATGGGCAGGGATCCACTGGAGGACAATGGTCTTTTCAATGGATGCCAAGTTCTCAAGATATTGACGGCAGCTCAAAATGTCCTGTGTTAAGGGATTATTAGAGGATACAATGGCCATCAGAGCAGCTCTTGAATCACAGAGGTCAATGGCTTTTGTAAATTGATCTATGTGGCAATGTAGCTGAGATAGAGCCCAGCGAATTGCCGCGATCTCTCTGTCAAAGTCAGAGCCCCGTCGTACCGGGGCATAAAAGAAAAACGCTTCGGAGAAAACTCCGGCACCAGCATTTGGTACGTTTGATAGGAGGGATTCATCGGTAAAGATTCGGAGTCACTCAGGCTCAGAATAGAATCTACTCAACACCTCGTAAGCCAAGACTCTCAAAATAGTAGGATCCATATTACTTTTATTGACACTTTGACACAGATCAAGATTAAAACAAAATTGCTTCAAATTTATTGTATTTTGAGGTGGTTCAAGGTATTTAGGTTCATAATTGAAGTCAAAAGAATTTTTTAGGTTCAAAACTCCCTGAAGAAAGCCTTTTTGTCTTTAAATTTCTATTTAGGTCTCGGCTGGCCTCGTTACAAAGTGATAAGCAGCCAGAAACTCTAGTGATCTTTTCCCAGAGAGAACTATAGCCTTCTCCTGAACCATAGTTTGTAATGGTCTAACATCAGTCGACAAAAGCATAGCATCTATCGGGGTAGTCTTTAATGCCCCAGTAATGATGCGTAAAGTTTGATTTTGTACTTTTTCCAAAGTATCAAGTTCTTGTTCTCCCACCACGAAGAGTGGTTCACAGCAATAGGTCAAGAGGGGAGAGTAAAAGCTTGGTAGGTCTGGAGTAGAATTTTTCCAGTGAAACCCCATTTTGCTGCAGCAAGTCGTTTGAGGACACTCAGTCTGTAAACATCAATATAAGCAGAACATTTTATTTGGTCTATTAAATGATGACATATCATCGATGCTCTCACTGTTTGAGAATAGAGGTTTTTGATATTTGCTATGTTTGTGATATTCAATACAGTCATATGGTTATTTATTTTGATTTTAAATGCATTCTTTGGTTTTAAAAATTTGTTGCTTGCAAAGCAGTTTTGTTCTAAATTGGAGTTGTAATTTAATGGTACAAATATTATTTAAGTTTGCTATTGTAATTAAAATGCTATGCTTGTTTTGTGCTATCAAGATATGTCAATGTAATTGCAAAATGTTTAAGAAATAAAATAGAATTTTGAAGACATATCTTGGATTTTACAAATCATAAATATATTTTAAGGCTTTGTTATACTCTTACATTTTAAAGTTTTACATAATTCTTTCAGAAAGTAGAAATCCAAAACTGTAACTTATTAAAAAGAAATAATGCATTCAAATGTTTGGTAGTTTGTATTAAAATTAAATTTTACTATTAAAATATTTGAAGATTATTTTTAATTCATTTGAAAATATTGTAAATAAATATTTAATTAGAATGTACATATAAATAATAAATTCTAAAAATTTTATACATTTAAATTACAAAATATTCCAAACATGACTTCAAGTAATTTAAATTTCATATAAAGGACTCTTTAATTCAAGATTTTCACATAATTAAACAATTTTCCATAAAATTCAAATAAAGAAATATTTTTTTGAAATGAAAAAAATTTAAATAATTTTTCGTACGTTTATTTAAGAAACAGAAGGAAAATGTTCATGAGAAATTTGTCAAATTGAACTATTAATTGCTAATACTTATAATTTTATTTTGTTTGCGAAGTTGATGTGTGTTTAAAAAATAACATTTCTGCTCATAGAAAAATGTTGTAATATTTTTATAATTGAATAAAAAATTAATGTTATGTGATTTATTTACATATCTTTTTTGTTTCAGGAACAATGCAATTGGAATAAAAAATGATGAATGTTTTCTATTTATATTTATCTGAATCAATTATGTTTGTAATTCACTTATTTTAAAAATAAAGTTCTTTTAGCATGAATGTTTTCTCTTATTAAAAACTCTACCATTCAAACCAATAATAAACTGCTGCAATTTTTCAAATAATGCTCTTTCAAAGAGGAAATATATAATTTTGATAAAATTCACCAACAGAATAATGTTCTAATATAAAATGTAACTCTTCTACAAGTATTAATTTTAATAAAGGATTAGGTTTCAGCTAAGGTTCTCAAAATATTTTATTAAAACTGGTAAAGTTTCATTTCAGTTATATCTCACAAAAATATAAAACTTTGGAATTTTTATAATATTAGTAGCAATAATTTATGTGTGTGTGTCTTGATTTCACATGTGAGTTGTATTTAAATTTTCACCTAGAAATCTTTATTTTTAAGAGTTTGAAATATTTTTTTATCTCTTTTTTCTTAAATTCATACGTTCACTAGATTAATATAATATAAAATTGCAGCTTGTGATAATTCTTAATGAGAATAATCAGAAGACAAACTTAAATGCTGACAAAAATAAAAGCTTTTTATATAAAAGAGTACAAATAATGTAAAATTATTGATATTGCATTAAAATATTCAATAATATTTAATAGCTGAAGTCAAAAATAGACAATTTTTCATAATGAATATAAAATCAGTAAATCAAAGTTCATTGTAGCTAATGCGTATAAAATTCGTTTTAAAATATTTCAAAATAATTTTATTTATAATATGGAATAACATACATGTGATTAAAATGTTATTAATTTTTAAGCACCAACTGTTTCTTCTTTCAGTTGAGTAAGTGCACTTTAATGCATTTTTGATTCAAAATGGTAATGTTTTGAAAACGCGTGTATATATTTATTTTTCATACATAGGAAATTATTGAAAAAATAAAGCTGAGTAATTAGAAAATAAGTACTCATAAAACTGGCAGTGATATGATATACAAATATATAAAAAGTTCCTGTTTCTATAAATGTTTTATTCTGAGGAAGGGTGAAATATAATGCCTCAAAAATATTTAAATTAGATAAAATTTACTTAATAATGTATATCGGATGCTAGAATAACAAAGGATGGGAATAAAGAAAGTAAAAAAATGAAAAAATCTTCATATAAGCATGTTTTAACTGTTTCACAGCAGGCCTTAAATCTTATTCACATGAAACATTTCTAAACGCACGCACACGCACGCATACGCACGCACACGCACGCATACGCACGCACACGCACGCATACGCACGCACACGCACGCATACGCACGCACACGCACGCGCACACGCACACACACGCGCACACACACGCACACGCACACGCACACACGCACACGCACACGCACACACACGCACACGCACACACACGCACACGCACACACACGCACACGCACACACACGCACACGCACACACGCACACGCACGCACACGCACACGCACGCACACGCACACGCACGCACACGCACACGCACGCACACGCACACGCACGCACACGCACACGCACACGCACACGCACACACACGCACACGCACACACACGCACACGCACGCACACGCACACGCACGCACACGCACACGCACGCACACGCACACGCACACGCACGCACACGCACACACACGCACACGCACACACACGCACACGCACGCGCAATAATTTAAGATTGTAAAGTAATTTATAATAGCTACTGCGTAAATTGTCTCACAGGGTTTTTTCATGGGCAAATAGGTATTATATATATGTTGCAAGGGAAATCTTTAAAATTCGCTAGCACCCACTCAGACACAATTAGTGCAAAAAGCAGTCATGAAACATCCAACTCTTGATAATCGACAGTGGAACTTATATTTATGAAGTGCACATGTCCTACCATTTGGCTGCTTTTCAATTTCCATTACAACTTTTATAGAACTAATACATTGCAATTTTTTTCTGATAAATATAGAAATGTCTTACTAATTTGTATCCTAGAAAAGTGAATATTTTCTTGAGATGCGAGATTAGGAACTGTCCTATGTATTCTAAAATCCTTCATTTTTAATGATACTTTAAATCTTGGTTTTCAATCATTGATCAATTTCTCAAATCCTTTATTTTTAAAAATAATAAGTGATTAATGTATCATTGTATAAATTTGCTGTTGTTGTTGTTACTAATGACACTTGGACAAGCCAAGCTCACTATGCATTGGATATGTGGATTTAAGTCAATTGTGGCGTCTTTTGTTTAAACAGAGCACCACGAAGTTGAAAGTGCGACTTTTGCTCTTCAAAAACTTCAACAGATGGCAGCACCGGAGGATCTACTCCCTTAATTTTGGCATTGATCTGAAGGGGGAGTAAATTTCTCCAGACCATTGCACCTATGGTAACTGCTCAACGACAGACCACAGGACTTTCGAGTGCACTGATTTAACGAGCATGTATATCGTATGTACTCGGTGGGTGTTTTGTGCCATTGGGAATTGAACACCACCCTCCCGGATGGAATGCCGATACCCTAAGCACTAGGGTGCCACGGCCCCCATAAAGTAAAAACGTTATTGTTACAAACATCCATTTAACTAATAGAATATTCTTGGTATATTAAAGTTTGGAAGAATACAGTTTATTGTAATATTTCAATATCAGTATTTTGTTTTGTTTAAAAAAATTTTTATTGCCGTAGTGTAAAAAAATATATTCAAACCCTGAGAAAACAGATTTTTTGATTTTTATTATCATTTTTAATTTGACAGTTTTTCTTCTTTTCCTTTCAAGCTTTGCTGTTAGAAAATAAAGGAAAAGATCTAATAAAAGTTGGCACAATGAGACAAGTGTAATAAAAGAATAAATTGTTCCTTTTGGAATAGAAAAGTGGCCTTGAGAAAATTTCAAGAACGCTTGTGTTTTGTGATATTTTTTATATATAAATCTGACCAATAGGGATTGAAGGGGTGGGGGAGATTTCTGACCTATCCCATAGAAGTATAAGAGATACTTTAGAGAATCAATGGTATAAAGAGGAGGAGCCAAGACGAGAATTATGAAAACTTATAAACTGCATCTAAAAAGAAGACACAGAAGTCCCACAAGATAAAAGGAGTCTACGATTGAGAACTGGATCCTCATTGAGCAGAATGAGAGTAGCTGAGATTTTAGCTGTAAACGAAGTACAACTGCCCTGTCCAGTCGAAGCCTTGTCTCAACTTTTCTGAATGGAGCCAAAAATGTCCGACAAATTCTGATGAGAGATAGCAAAGAAGAAAGAGAAAGCTCACGAGGAATGAGTAAGCCAAGCGAGATGCTGAACAGTGAGCCAAGTGAGATGTTGAAATATCAGCGGCAGATGGAAATGGAAAGCGAGGATGGCGAGTAGAGGATGTGAAGTGGAAAGAAAAGAGAATCATCACACACAACACAGGAGACCGGCGAAGCCTTTCACGATAGAAGACACCCCAATACTCTTCTAAAATGTGTGAGTCTGATCTCTCATTCTTAGTCCGTCTGGTCAAGTTTAGTTATAATACATTATTGTGTAAATTTCACATCAGAAATTTAAAGTCAGTCTTCAATTATTTAATCCAGAATGATGTAAATGTAAATTTCTGTTGTTATTAAATTGTAAAAATAAATTATTAAGTATTATTATATTTTTTTTTTGAATCTGTCGCTGTTAGTCAATTATTAGAAAATAATCTGGATTTTCCTCGGAGTTTTTCTGAAATTACCGAGTTTCACCATAATAGTTATTACTTTTTAAATTTAAAGTCACTATAACATTAAAATATTTAATAAAATTAAAGATTTATTTAATTACGTTTTATGAAAATAAGTTATTTATAATGTAAATATTATAGCATCAAATTATTTTTTCATAAGATTTTTGCATGCAATTTTAAATTAAAGAATATAAAAACACTTACATGCATCAATTTGATTTTTTTTACAATCTAATATAACTTAAAATAAGTTACGTATTTCAAATATTCCATAATCTAATTTAATAGTGAATATATGAAAAGAAAAAACTAACAAAACCAAAAAGTTACACTTTGTACTTTCTCTTAGTGTCTCAATGTCTACTTTGCAAACTTTCTAAATATTTAAGATATTTAAAATTTAATTTTTAATAAAGTTGAGTACATTCATAATATTTTTTTCTCTATTCTATCATTAAAAATTATAGAATTTAAGAGTTTAAAAAGCTTTTGCAAGTCTGCAAATTCTGAAGTGAAGTGAAATGAAAGTACACCTAGTCCTAAGAACTATTTTCTAAATTCTTTGAAGGTCTCAATTCAAGTATGTTTTTCTCAAGAAATATTTTTTCTAAACATTTATTCTGGATTTTTTACATCTAATCTTAAGTTATTCTTAAACTCAACATAAGTTTTGTATTCTCTGTACTGTCGCCGAGCATTAAAACACATGTGACATTATTTAAATTACTTTTTTTTCTATATTCCAAAAACAATTAGGTAACTATTTTTCTCAAATGAAAATTTTGATAATTAAAACACATAATTAAATGACGCTTTTCAGAAATTAAACACACAATATTGATAATTTAAACACTACAGTGTTTTCTTTGATAAATAAAACACTATAATGTTTAGAAGTGTTGATTAAATTTGATAATGCAATCGAGAGTTGCAAACCATAACAATGAAGTAGTTCATACCTTCAAAGAAACTAATAATAACTTTCTTTTTTAAGTAAATAAAATATTTGAAAATATAAGCGAAACCCTTTTCGATTTATAAATTGTCTGAAACACCGTAATTTAAAATGATAATATAAATTATAAAAAGTTATTTCTAATATTCAAGCATTTTTTACTTCGATATTTTTTTTAATATATATGGTGGTTAAAAGCCTTAAAAATATATTTTTGAAGTATAGAAATATGGGATAGCATGATTAAAGTTTTCCACAATTTGTTTAATAATTGTTCATTTTTTCATTGTTTGTCGGCATGAAAATATTGTTTTTATAAAAGTAGTAATAAGAATGTTATTACCAAGATTAAAATAATTCATTTTGTTGTGATTGTACTAAAAGAAAACATTCTAGCAAATGCAATGTAGCATGTTTGACAGTTTACGTTAAATAAAGTTGTATATATAGTCTTGCAGACATAAAAAGTTCCATAGAACATAATTTCACTTAGATTGTGTGGTTTGATTTTGATTATTTGAAACTCCGTTCGAAATTTTGCATTAGACTTCTAATTAGCCATATGCAAGCCCAGATGTTTGCAATCTTAGGCTAATTTTACATTTAACTTTCATTTGACACCATGCTGTAGAAGCTGTAAAATAAATAAGGTTTATTTTATCAATAATTCGTTTCTTTTCCTTCAGAAAGAGAAACTTTCGCAGATTGCATTCCGCAATCACGTATTAGAATGGTAGAAACACTGAAAGTGCGTCAGCTAGCAATTCAACAATCGCGCATGAAGATTTTAGTAAAAGATAGCGCAATATTTACCTCAAGTACTTCAAAATGGGCTGAGACATATACAGAGACCTTTTATTTTAAACATTTCCATGTAATTATTAAGCATTGAAGATCTCACGTTAAACATATATTAAACGATTATATATTCTACTTTCTGTATCATTTGTGTGTTTCACTATTTAAATGTAATTAAAATTTACATTGAACAGACATTTTTGTAGCTTTCTGTAAACATTTTGAATGAAAAATATAAGCATATTGTATACCTGAAAGATTTAGAATAAATTTAAGTTACTGAAATATAATAAAAAAATTGGTGTATTTTTTATACAAATTTTTGCAAAAATTTGTACATTATTATAATATGTCTCATATTATAATGATGAGATCTTTAATGTAAAAAAAATCTATCACTTCAAGAGATGTAAACAGTGCATTTAAATACTCATTTTATACAGTAAATAAAATTGTTAACTCAGATTTATATCTTAAAAAGAGCTAGAAAATTTATAGCTTAATAAGAGCTGTAGAGTTCTTCATGAAAAAACATTTTGTAGAAGATAAATGAAAATATGTCATGCCAACAGATGAAGCTAATGTCTTTTTAAGAGATGCAAAAAATATCAGGTTATTATCGTAAAAGAGGGAAAAAATCATACGCATAGTTTAAAGGATTAAAACAAATTTTTCTGAATGTTTTATGATTGTTAATGGTTTTTTATATAAACTAAATAAAAAAGAAAATTGGCTCAATGCCATTAATAATTCGAAATACCATCAAGAAATATTTTTAACACAATTTTTAAACATTAAATTCCAGATCTCGTCTTCCAAAAACATCAATCCATTGAACTTCATAGAAAAAAAAGCTAGCAGCCACACATCACGTAACAATCGTTTATATAACATAATCGTTAATATAGAAAAAATATGTACATAACATAATTTTTTATCTAGAAAAAAACATAAAAGAAATTGGAATTATTTATCACTGATATTTCTGATAAATCTAATGTATAACTGTTAAATTTTTGTGATTTGCAGTCTTAAAATTTGCATTATACAAGCGCCGACCAATAAAACTTTACAGAATTTAGAAAGTAGTTCAAAGGGAGGGAAACAAAATAACTATTTCAAAGTTACAAATATTAATTTGAAAATTATGATGTATAATGACAGTTAAGTTCACGCACTGTGAAAGTGAAAATCTAAATTACAAAATATAAATGTAATTTATTTTGGAATACTCAATGAAACATTTCTAAAGAAGAGATAACTGTCTATCTGTATATATATATATATATATATATATATATATATATATATATATATATATATATATATATATATATATATATATATATATATAATATGTATATATATGTATATATTATATATATATATACATATATGTATATATATATGTATACATATATGTATATATATATATATGTATATATAATGCAAATTTTAAGACTGCAAATCACAAAAATTTAACAGTTATACATTAGATTTATCAGGAATATCAGTGATAAATAATTCCAATTTCTTTTATGTTTTTTTCTAGATAAAAAATTATGTTATGTACATATTTTTTCTATATTAACGATTATGTTATATAAACGATTGTTATGTGATGTGTGGCTGCTAGCTTTTTTTCTATATATATATACATATATATATTTTCAATATATATATATATATATATATATATATATATATATATATAATTTAAATTACATTAAAACTTATAAATTAAAAAACTACTTAAATAGCTTTTAAAGGTATTTCATAGATAGATTATTGATTTTTAACAAAACATATAAGTGAAATGACAAAAGAAGGTATGAGAATTTCGGATACATTTTGCAACGAAATAATTAGATTTATTTCTTCTCTATATTATCATAAATTAATTTTCTAGAAACGAAAATAAATTCTAAATATAATATTGATTTCTTGACAGTATAAATTACAGCTCTTTCATAGTAAAGAAGAAATTCGAATGAAACATTCTTATTTTTAACTAACTTTTCCAGGATCTAATGAAGAGAAAGAAAGCAGAGTATTGAAGCAGGTGATAATTTTGAAATTCAACATGAATAAGCGAGTGAAGCTTTCTTGTTTCCATCTAAATTAGTTAACGCTTCATTTTGTTGTGATATTTTATGCTATGTTACGTAATTTATTAAAGCACTAAGGAATCGAAGTTATATGAGTGAATTTATATCAAAAGGTGAAAATTCTTGTGGAATTATTTTATAGCAAATATTTTTTGTTTTAATGAAGCTTCTTCATGTTGATTTTAGCTAAATTTCACTTGATGAAATGTCATTATGGAGCTGATCTGCATATAAGTCCTTTAATAGCTAAATATTATATATTGCTCCTTAATTTTGCTTTCATAAAACATTTATTAAATGGTTATTTAATGAATGAATTTTTATGTATAATTATTCTATTACAATGATTATATTTGCATTCAAATATTCTTTCATATCCTTTACAATAATAAATCTAATTGTAGTAAAAGGTATGACCTTATATCTTCTTGTTAACAAAAAATATTTGGGGCATAGAAATCAATGCTTTATTAATTCATCCCTTGATATCTGTTGCCTTTTAAGCTATTTACACACTTTATTATTTGTTTCAACTATTTTAAATCGATATCATCATATTTGTTATACCTATTTAAAATAATTGCTAAATATTAGTATTTTATTTTTCTGTTAATAAACGAGTGGCAATTATTTACACAAGTAAGAAAAATTTAACAATTTTCAATTCAAAAAAGTCTTTAAATTTTACTTTATTTCTAATATAATTATTAATGTACATATTTAAATACGATATAAGTTTTGACCATTTATATTTTTAGGAAATATAATAATAAAATTTTTAAAGCCATTTTACCTCATAAGTATGAAATAAGGTATACTTACATTTTAATAAACAAACTTGTTTATTTTCGAATAACATTGTGAATCAATTCACTTAGAAAATTTGCGAATCATTTGAAATTTTAAAAGAAATACATTTGTGTGCAATATTTATTCATTATAATAAATACAAACTATTAGAATTGAATTCATCAATTCGGTACTTCTGATTTATATTCATTTTTTTTATCTATATAATTATTAATGAAATATTTAAATTAATTCTTAATTAATACAGAAAATTTATATAAAATAATTTGCTTCGTAATTTTAAATTGATATAAAGCTTTTGAAAAATAAATATTTAGATTTTGAGTGAAAAAACGATTTTAT
This sequence comes from Latrodectus elegans, assembly GCA_030067965.1. Lineage (NCBI taxonomy): Eukaryota > Metazoa > Arthropoda > Arachnida > Araneae > Theridiidae > Latrodectus > Latrodectus elegans. The sequence goes on from CM057816.1 coordinate 81,787,871, forward strand.
CAATATATCTCTCTGAAAATATATTTGTTATTTTCTGTGCACTATGATTAGTCTTTCATAATGAATAAAAGTATATTTCTATGTAAAAAACGTACAACCTAAATTTTGCATCAGTATTTAAAACAACATTAAATCTGTGGGATCGAAAGTCCTGTTGTCGGTTGTTGAGTAGTTACCATGGATGCAATGGTCTGGAGAAAATTGTATCCCCCTTCAGATCAATGTCAAAATAGATGGAGTGGATTCTCTGGTGGTGCCATCTATTGGAGGATTTAAAAAAGAGCAAAGACATACTTTCACCTTCATTGTGCTCTGATTAAAACGAAAGACACTCCCTATTGACTTAAATTCACATTGCCAAGACACAGCGGCTTGGAGTGTCCAATTGTCATAAGAAATAATAACTACTTTTAAGTAAAAATTGTTTATCAAGACATCTAATTAAATTAAAGAAATATCTTTATTTGCACGCTTTTTCTCTTCTTTCGTCTCTACAGAAATCATATCAAATTACTCAGCAAAGTCATTATTCATTATATGAATAACAATAATAAATAATTAATAAGAAAATTTTGAAATAATATATTATACATATAATAGCCGACTGAAAATTTCAATTTCAGTATATAAATAGAATTAGGTGGTATTTATGGTAAATGAGCTTAATATATTAAATTATACACTTTAATTCTGCAATAATTTTATTCTAAGGGTTTAGTAAATTTACTTTATTCACACACTGATATTCATGAATTTAAAATAAGGATAGTTTATTTTCAAAAAATGAGGCAAAGCTAAATTTCCTAAATCTAAAATCATGATCAGATTTTTGTACAAGATTAGTTTAAGAAAAAAAAAAAAAAAAAAAAAAGATAAAATAACGACTACAGTCTTTTTTTTAAACTTTCCTAATTAAGTGATTTTAAAATGTATGTTTATCTCAAGACATAGATGTTACTAAGAAAAGTCTACTTTAAGATTAAAAGCTGTATGTACTGTAAAATACTTAAATAGATTAGTATTTCTTTGTTTTTAATGCTCATTTGTTTTTTTAATTAAATATGGAACAGTTAAAGGCATGCATTTATTGATTAACGTAAATATATGCATAAAATGAATTAGAGATTATTGTTAAAAAGTAATGCAATTACAGTTAAAATCACAATGAATTTACAGAGTATACAAACTAAGCAAATATCAATGAATTAAATACTTTTTTAATTTTACAAAAACTAAATTATGAATAATAATAATTTAATGCAATTAAAATATTTTGAAATACTGAAAACATCCTGAAATGTTATTGTTATATATGCCACAATATGCTTGAGTAAAGTTAAGTCCTTATATTGTCTCATTGTAAAATTAGCTTCTTAGAAATTTTACCTTTTAAGTTAATAAAAATTATATGAACATTTACAAATAACTCACATTGTAAATATTTTTTATTTGTAAACTTTTCAAATATTTTAAAATTTTATTTAATATGAATATTTTTATATACAATTTAATCAAATGTAAGCTTAAAGACAAATGTGTTAAATTATGTGTTTACTGCACTGAATTTTGCTAACATAATTTGACTTGGATGTGATAAAAAATAAACAACTTACGTCTTGATTCCTATAAGTTATTTTTTAATAAGCAAAGGATAACCTTTCGGTTTTTCTGCCATAATTTTTGCTATATAATCATTGTATAACATACTCTGTAAAAGAGTTATATGTTTATCTTAAAATATTTAAATAAAAAAAGGATTAAAGCCTAATATATATAAATAATGCATAAACAAACAATTTTAAATAAATGTGTATCAAATATACATATTATAAAATCAAAATGCAAATATTATTCCAAAACATAATAGAGATGAAGTGTACTTTCAAATATTAGCTACGAATATATTATCATACAATTTTCTGTGTAAATGATATATCATGATCTTTTGTTATAAAACTAAATTACTGACCTTAACTAATAGGAATTAGGACATATTAATTATAAGAAAAGTTTATATATACTTTATAATAAATGAATGAAATGTTTTTTAAGAGTGTGGATGCAATTTATAATCTTAGAGGTTTTGGTATGTTTAAATATTAAAGATGCAATTTTCAAATATACCAAAGTATATAACATGATTTTTTGCGAGAACCATAATATCAAACTTGCACTAAAAATGGGAGATAAACTAAAAACTGACGCGAGGCTGGAGGTTGCTTTAAATTTCATAAACTGCTAAATGCAATTACGCCATTCCTAAGTCTTCGTGAATGATGTCAAAAATATTTATTTAGTTATTACAAATGCCTAGAAAATTGTTTATGATGTTGGATATGATGTGGATAGTTTTCTGGCCTTCCAGCACCTCTGAATAGAACATATTAAAAATACAAATGGATAGCAGGATCAAAATGATTGTCGTCAAATATATGATTTTGTTTGCACAAATGACACAAGTAAGAACTCCTAAATTTAAACTGATATAAACACACCGACAAACAATCATGGTTTGTAGAAAGACAAAAACTGACACACTTGCACTTCTAGATAAATCAAGAAGAGTGTAGCAGTTTTAGTAGTACCCATGGCGCACCACAAGGAGGTCTTCTATTTCACATCCTACGTTAGAATTACAAACGTAATATTCTAAAATCGTTACATTTATTTTGTAGATAACGAAGCACGATATTTTCTTGGCTGCTGCTTAATCAGTTTAATTATCCAATTGCTTAACAATGAATTTTGAAGGAACATCTAATTAGATAAAACTAAAATGTTGTCTATTTATTCAGAAAAGTGATTGAACTATTTATATAAAGGCAATTTTTAAATTTAAGTGATTTATTGCAATTATTTTTTCCCAAAATATAGTCTTTTATGAATTTTTACTTTTAGTTTTTTTACACTTAATACACTCATTTTTTTGATATTTTGATTAAAAAAATAAGATTCTAAATCAAAGTATTACAAAATCGTGAGCAAATACGATTTAGTATAACCTTAAACTAAAATCGTGACAAAGTGTTTTGCTTAAAGTGACTATAATTAAAACGTTTGACAGTAAATGGTTTCTTTTAATACAATGAAAAAGCAAGAATGTTACTGTATATACAAGATGATGCTTTAAAAAGATTATAAACAAATTTAAGTTTGTTTCCATTGTTATGTATTTCAGGATGCAATTCTACATTAATCATCGGGGATACAAAATTTGTATATAAGATAATTTAAAGACTTTTTTATGAGAAAAAGGCTAAAGCACAACGCTACAATTGAAGAGAAACAGTAGGGAAAATTGTTTTAAAAAATACATTGCAAAATATATAGTAAAAAATTGTTCAATCGGTCGTGAGCTGTGTATTACTCATCATGACTGTAAGCCATTTTATATAGCATTGTGTATCCAAATCCTTTAACTGTGAAAATAAACGGAATATTGAAAAAAATAATACTGCAGTAGGCCTTAATTATGAAAATTTCTGGTTCAAATCATGCAATTTTATTTCTTTAAATTATACTTCAATTTGAATTCTACTTTAAATTCTATTGTAGTGCATTTAAACTGCTTTGCAGTAAAATGCCTTTGATTGGATCTCATATCAAAGAAGTAAAGTTCTTTTCTTTTTGTCCATATTTTCATTCGTATTTCCCACATTTAGTTATAAAGGCCACACTTGTTGGTAAGAACGACGTTATTATCGAAAGGCAGGGGTTTCAAATTCTAGTTTAACCAAAGACCCATCATGTTTGCGAAAGGCGGCTTCGGCACATTAAAACTGAGAGTGGTCACAATATCCTCCACGTGAAATGATACTTCTGGGCCAGCAGACTAAATTTAATCATGTTAATGCACATTTTAATTAAATTTTTGAAAAAATCTCTATACATTATGCATTTACAATAACTTTTTAATCTGTAAATGTTACAAATATCTATAAGAAAGTACCTTTCATAACTTTTTGTTTAATATTGTATTCTAGCAATTGTTTTTCTTTCTATCAGGATATTAATCTACGGCTTAATCCTAAATACTCGAAGACCACCCAAGCACTGAAGGCCCAAGAAGGCACTGAAGGCATGAAGGCACGGGCCACCTAAGCACTGAAGTTCTGACAATAATGCCTAAAAACACCGACTAAAAAAAAAATTATAAATATATATATATATATATATATATATATATATATATATATATATATATAAATATATATATATATATATATATATATATAGGGAGAGAGAGAGAACTAAAGAATATTTAATAGTAAATTTTTATAAAATTTATCAAATACCAAATGGAGAATAATGAATTCAAAATACGAAATAACAAAATATAATAAATAGATGGAACATATTTTTAATAGTTTAAAATTTAGAAAAAGACGTAGAATAAAAGAAAATTGGAGCGAACTACCAACATCGCCAGCTTCTTCAGGGGATATTAAGCCATATTAGCACAAAGTATGGCTTCTCTGTATTGGCTTCAGAATAGCCATACTGTGTGGCAATATGGTCCTCATCTCATAATATTAATTATGTTTCCTTCTATGATTTCAAAGATTTATTTATCAGCATTCCACTCAATAAACTTTTAGATGTTGTTATGTTTTACTTTTTTGATTTTAGTTCAATATTAAACATTGATTTAAATTTTTGGAAAGATATCTGTACATTCTGCATTTAAAATAATTATAGTTTTTAAGGAGAAAAAATTTATTTACAAGTCACTGTTATCCCTCAGAGGTCAAAATTCTCAAGTTTGCTAACAAATAAATTTTTACATTGTTATGAAGAATCCTTTATTATTCATATGCTTTTTGCAGATGAATATATTAATAATTGCATAATTTTTTAATTTTTTTAGATTTTGACAAAATTTTCAAAATTATCAATCCAGAAGAATTAAAATTAGTTAAAACAAATAGCGATAACTTCAAAATTGAATTTTTGGATATTTTAATTACAATAAAAAGTAACTACACTCACACTGGAATTTATGATAAAACGAATGATTTTAATTTCAAAGTAAATAAGATAATTTTTTAAAATTCAAATATTTCAAATAAAACTCATAAAAATGTTATTTTTAATCAACTTAATAGAATTTCTAATATACGTAATAAATTTTAAAGTATCAATAAGCAAATAAAAAGACTGGAAAATATTTTAACTAATAATAATACTCCAATTAACTTTATTAAACACTATATTTGGCTAGTATTGCTTAGTAAGGCGTAATTATAAACTACAGAAGGGTCACTCAAGCCTTGTAGGTTTTGTAAGAAGCTTGAATTGCCAAGAGTGCTTACAATATTGGAAATTCAAGCATTTACACTTAGTCTTTAGTGTTTCTAGTCTTTCTAATTCTAGTGTTTACACATAGTCTTTACATTTTTATACTTGATTTACACTAAGAATTTATTTGCAGTTCTAGCGAATTTTGAATTGGAATTGGTTTTGATTACAATAAATTTAATAGTGCCTTTTGGCCACTTTGAATTTAATATTATATTTTTACTTATATTTTAGCTTGAAATTTATTTCCTTTTTTCGTTTGATAATTTGGTTTGATATTATTAGTGTGGCTTTTGGTTGCATTGGCTTCGTTAAGACTTCGGTTTGGAGACTGCAGAAAAGCCGTACTTTTTGCTAAAATAATTATCACTCCCTGATGTAGCTGGCCATGTTGGTACTTTGATCCATTTTTCATTTATTTTATGTTACTTTCAAATTTTAAATTATCTATTGAACAAATGTTCCATCTATTTACTATGTTTCGTATTTTGAATTTAGTATTCTCTATTTAATATTTGATTCATTTTTATAAATAATTACTATTAATTTTATGTACATATTTATGTGTGTGATACTCATATATATTTATGAATAATAAGCACTGATATAATATGGAGATATCTGAATTGATTTTAAAGGAGAAAATATGAATTTAACGATTCTCAAATTTATATTTAACACAGCATTGATTTTTATATTTTAGAGCAAGTGTACTCTATGTGTGCACAAAAGATTAATAATTGATTAATTTTTATAAAAAATTACTATTAATTTTATGTACATATTTATGTGTGTATGTGTGATACGTATATATATTTATGAATAATAAGCACTGATATACTATAGAGATATTTGAATTGATTTTAAAGGAAAAAATTATGAATTTAACGATTCACAAATTTATATTTAACATATTGATTTTTATATTTTAGAGGAAGTATACTATGTGTGCACAAAAGAAAAAAAATCTCTAAAATGTGCATACTATGTGTGCACATTTTAGATGTGCACATAAATCTATGTGTGCACATAAATCTTCATCAACAAGGTTAATACCGTGAGGCATCATTATTACATGTATTACAAAATATTCTACTGAAATGAGTTTATTAACGCAGTTCATATTCACGTATTGGAGTAAAAGCATTTTGCATGAAAAAAGTGAAAAGGTGCTTTATGAATTTCAATTAAAATATTCAAAGATTTGTGTAAAACTGGAAAAAAGTGTATTTCCTAATTATAGAGAAAATTTTAATATTTTTGTGAGTTTATTTACATACAGTCAGCCCAAGAATTGATATTTGCTCTTCTGTAGAAATTATAATGAAAGAAATGTAAGGGAGTATAGTTTGTAACAAGATCATCTTGCATGTAAAAATGTTAACTTTACTGATGATGATATTATATAAAATGTGACCAATTTAACTAAATTTATATAAATGGAGACCAATATTCGTTGATTAGTTGCTCAAACAAAAGATGCTATCATTAAAATCTTTCTCTGTCATGAATCTTTTAATTCAAATTTCTGGTTGCCTTATATACATTCTCTCTCTACCTCTGCAATCTATTTAACTCAGTAGATATTAACGTCAACCACTTACTGGATACTGGCAGAGAGAATATGAGCTGAAACCAAATTATATTCCATCGTGCTTATCACTCCAAATGCTGATAATTACCACATGTCCTAGAGGTTGGAAATATTTGGTTGAATATTAGGAATCAATGGATAGAAATTGTTGAGGAAAACTATGAAATAATTACGGAGCACTTTAGCTGTTTTCAATCACTTATTAGTTTCCCATCACAAAACAAAATGCAATTGTTTCGTTGTAGTCATGAATTCATGATATTAGAGTTTTTATTATTTATAAAAATTTTCAGAAATTTTATTCTCCAGTTAAATCAGTAATTTCATTAGTTAATGAGCCATGATATTCAAATATTAATTCAACATGTAAATTCCTTTGTCATATGCTATTTATGAGTCAATGAAAGATATTTATTTATTGCACTTATAAATATAAATATGATAAAAGTTTCTATTTTTTAAAATTTTATACTACTTCGGAAGTTAAATTTGATTTATAATATCTTAACTCACTTGAATAGCTTTGTTTTAAGCTTAGCTTTATTTATTATGTAACTTTAATTCCTTACAATAAAAATCCGTATTCGTTGCGCAAAATTAAAACTTCATTTGTAAACCTTTTTCATCCACATTGACCCTGACAGAAATATTGAGTTAGAAATTTATTTATTTTAACAGCTACAACAATACCTTGCCGTAAGTTTTTTTTTCAACCGAAGTAAATAAAAATTTGTTAAATATGTCTATTGAGCAAAATATCTTCAATAAATCATTACTGCTTTTTATATATTTTAAAATGGAAGTTACTTATTTTTAGTGATATATCTGAGAGTTGTGAATGTATTATGAATTTATTGGTTATTTTACGTTCATTTGAATATTTAAAGTAAGAGTGTAACATAAATATAAAGAAGAGAAAGTTATAAAACAAAACGTATAAATAATTTATGGTATACCATAAAAATATATCACCATTGATAAATTTTGAAATTTAAGACTAAAAAATTTTCTTTGATACGTGTAAATGTATTTAATTAATTATGCTGCAATTATTCCCATTATTTACGTATCAAAATTACATTAAAAGTAATATAAGATTTTGTATTTAAAAAATTCCGTATACTATTGAAAATTAATTTCTTAAGGGAGAAAGCAATTTTACTGAGATATTCTTAAAATTAATGCTTGAAATAAACAATTGAAGTTTTAATAATTCTGCTCAAGTTCGTGAAATTAATATTTGTAAATAACTATTTGGAGATTAATTTTAAATTAATTAATTTTAATGCTTATTTAATTTTAAAATCTTTAGAATAGCAAATAAAAAACTCATAACTTTACAAACTAAAAGAACTAGACTGGTAGTCTCAATATATAACTTGAATGAAATTTTTGTAATGTGAATGAAATAAAATAAGTTACTAAAGCTTAGAAATCTTAAATTCAAATAAAATTTAATAATTAAAACTTGAATAAAAATTGAAAAAATTGATTAACTATGCGACCGTAGTTAGATTAGTAATGATTACGTGATCATCAAGTTAACAATATGATTATTTATTTTACAACGTTATACAACGCTTATGTAAAATGACTTTCAGCTATTTAAAATACTTGGATATTTAAATTTTAGTTATCACTGGAATTAATTAAGTTATACATTTAAAAGGACATCACTAAAATTTAATTTCAATGTCAATCAAATTCAATAAATACTAAATTTATTCATAATGTTATTTATTAAGTAAAATAAATATTTAAAAATTTTTTTTGGAATTTAATAAAACTGTAATATTAAGCAGAAAAACATTTCTAGAATATAAGCCATTATGAAAATTCAAACGTTAGAAAATTTTGAAGAGTTTAAACGATTGTAAAATTTTATTATTTCTATTTATTGTTGGAGAAATTTAATTCAATAGGAGTCTCATGATTTTATAATTTATTACAAACGTTTATTATATATTGTTTTTTCCGAATATGCAATCACATTTTTATGAAAATGTATTTATATTTTCCATCAAAAACTATACTCATTATAGTTATATAAAAATACAACACAATTTATCATAACTCCATAAACATTCATGATTTTATGAATACAATTTGAAAAGATACAATTACAAGTCATAAATCATTTGAACAATCTTTCGTGTTTTTCAACCATCAAATGTAAAGAATATGAATTATAAAGAATTGTCTAGAGGCATAAAAATATTCTGAAGCAAAGGGAAGCTATATAATTTTGAAAATAATTTAGATAAGGGAAATTATTCAAGCAAAATTTCATATTTATTTGGTTCCATTATCGCATGAAGTTAAAAAACTATATAGAGAATTATATTTTAAGACTTGTTTTCAATATTCGGATAAAGAGGTTTCTGCTAATTATGTGAAAGAAATCTAGTATTAAAATTTATTTTTATCAGTTTAATATCTTTTTCCCATTAAAAATGCAAATAAAACTAATAGACAATAGGAAAACGTTACTATTTTTTTAAATACTGAGCATTTGATATACATATTCTATGTAAAAGTATTTTTCTAAACATTCATTCGAAAATGGTTTTCAATAGAAGAAATCCGAATAAAAAATCTAGCTATTTTAAATTGTCATAGTTCAATAAATAGTTTCACAAATTATGTGTACTTTTTAAATCATGTTGAAAAAATAGCTAAATTCTTAAGCGCAATAAAACATACAAACAAGCTAAAGCTGAATACATTTTTAAATTAGTTATAAATTTTCCATTCCATCAAGAGAAAATAAATGAAAATTACCTGAGTGTTCTTCTTAAATTTGTTAAAATACCCTCACAATACTCATTCATTTATAGAACCAATAAACAAATATCATTTATAGAACCAGTTGAAGTATTTATTCGCAAAAAATATGAGGTACACATTGGTTGAAGAGATATTGAAGGTTCTTTTAAGATAAATAATTATCTACAAAGATTTGGTCAAAAATCTACATTTGTTATTTAAACATACAATAGTAAAAAATAAAAAATAAAATTAAAAAAAAAAGATTTTTTTGATGATTTGATGTCAAATTTTTCGGATAAAAAAGGTGACACATTTAGTGAGAAAATCAAACATGAGTTCTCTGTTTTCTAAATTTTGAAGTTGCACTAAAGGAACTAAACAAAATTAAAATTCATTATTAATAAAACAAAATTCAGAAATTTTCATGCTTTATAGCTTGATTCAAAGTTATGGTAATACCTAAGGACAGTTTCTTTATAGAAAGTATATACATTACTGGCAAACCAAAATTTAACTCCTATATGAAGCTCACAAATGATGCGGAAAGTACACCATGAGAAATGTAAAGGAAAAGCATTGCACCTCATACATATAACACGAGCGACTGTAGTAACACCTAAAAGTTATAAAAGTAAAAGTAACCCTTGATTTAAACATGGGCAATACTTTTAGGTCGTATTTTGTGTCAGCTCTTTAAATATGTTTTGTATCATATATCATTAGAAAGAATTCCTGGTTTTGACTGAAGAATAATAGTAGTATACAGGGATTGCATATTATTCTTCAAAGAATTTAGTGATGCACATATTGCACAAAGCTAAGCAACCGTGATGCACATATTGCACAAAGCTAAGCAACCGTGATGCACATATTGCATAAAGCTAAGCAACCGTGATGCACATATTGCACAAATCTAAGCAACCGTGATGCACATACCTGTAATATTAAGTGCAAGAGGGAACATCATCACTCACCGGAAGGGGATAAACCAGATCTATCGCATCTATACATATGATGGCAAACATATATTGATAGGTAATGGAGCTCCTGTTTTACCTATTGATTATCCAGTATAATACCTGTAATATGACTGGAGCAATCGACACCTTCTACTTGTTGTCACATGCGTCAATCGAGAATCTTATTCAGTTAATATTAAAAAAGAATAAATATTAAAGTGGTTGGGCAC
>CM057816.1:82501220-82523720 GCA_030067965.1 Latrodectus elegans
TTTGAGGCTCTTACTATTGTTTGCACACCAGGAAAACTCAAGTGAGATTTTCCCCTTTACAAAATTTCAATCTCCAATTTTAATTTTATTTATATATATTTTCTTTTTAATTATATTATCCTTGGATTTTAATGTGCTGACGGTTTTATTTTGGTATTATTTTACACAATGAGTGCATGTACATGATATAAAATTAATTAATTGAAGCATTTAACCAATCAGAAATATTATTAGCAAAATTGCATGTGTAAATATTTTTCAAAGTAAACATACAGGTACGCAAAAATTATTATAATAAAAAACAGTTTAAATAACTGTATTTATATACAATTTTATATATGTTAACTTCTGACTTATATTAAATCTTCTCAATTTTTTTTCAATTAAATTTCATAAAAATGAATCTAAAATCAATATCACTCTTCGGTATTATTGATGGTTAAATATTTGCATTTTTGTACCTTTATTTCACCATTTTATTCGTGTTTCAAAGTTGATCTTTGTTATAAAACGATGTATATTAAAATGAAATCTACAATTCTGAGTAATCGGTAATAATTATGGTACATGTCATGGTAAACTATGTACTCAGAAAAATTTTCTTAAAAGGATGACAGTTTCCTTTATCATTGTACTTTATAAATATAAAATAAGTATTAAATGATTAATTCTTCCACATATCGAATTATCGCAACAAAGCAAATTACAAATGTTTCTGTAAAAGCTCTTATATTTTCAATACATGCAAAAACTCATATTTACTTTCAAGGCGTTTTAGTAGCTTGGAGTGAGAAAGCAATATGCTACACGTCTATTTAGAGCAGCAAGTTTAAAATCTAATCAAATGCTCAGATGGGATTTGTACACCAATAAGTCAAAACATTATAGCCACCGCAAACGTTTAACATGATCTCTCATTTACATACGGGCAATGTACTTGATCCAATGAGAATGACTTATAAATTGAGCTGTTGTACGAGAAGTTGAGATGGAAAATATGGGAACGTGAATAAAATATCCAGAAATAATACTTCCAAAATTTTAAATCTCTGTTTTTGTTTGTGAACAATCATCATGAGCACTCACACTGTTAATAGGTCCAGGAATCATTAATGGTACAGAAAGATAGAGGTTTTCCTTTTGTAAATATAATATCTAATGTAGACTGCGATTCAGCAGATGGCAGAATGCAATGCGCGTCAAAGTAGAAGTGTTCCCAGGATTATGAGTAAGAGGTGTTTGTCCTTGGCTTTCCCAAACCTTATTTAAAAAAAAAAAAAAGGAGCTTCCGACAACAGCTATAGTGATGTTTTTGTCTCCACCTCTCATCTCAATTTCATTCAATATATTGGCATATGTACTCACAGAGGCAAGGTAGAATATACAATTTCAGAGATTCTCATTGCTAGTCTTCGTTCCATTTCAATCTGCACTACATGAAATCATTTACAACAAGATTTTTTCTTGAAACAGACATGTAATTTCAAGAATGACATTTCTCACTCTGTAAGATATGTTATTTATCATTTTTAAAGGACCACGTGTTTTACACGACATCAGAATTCCTTCAATGTCAAATTGTGAAGGACGTTACCATGTTTTGTGTTTTTTCAGTGATGTTAATTTTCAGAAAGTAAAAGAAATCACGTTTGATTTTGTAATATAATGAAACTAGAAACTTGAATCAAACAATTTTGTTTACCTCAAAAATGCCGATAATAAATCTCAACATTAAAAACACAAAATCAAAGATGCATAACATCAACTACAATTTGAATTTCTGCTGCACATACTTGATTCATCCTCCATTAGGGAATAATATCAGAAATTGTCTACATGTTACAAAACAAAAAACCAAGATCTTAAAACTAATTTAGATAAGGCGTTTATTTACATTTTTCCTGGTGATCAAATGTCAAAATATTCAACACAGTAATTTGGAAAGTAATATCCAAGACACATGGTAGATTTTACCATCTAGTTTTTTATTCAAAATGACTTGTAAGTTGGGAAGTTGAAATAGATAAACAAGCAAAATAATGAAATAACCTAAAATCCTAAACCAATTTGATTCCACAAACGACCTTCGGCAACTACTCAATAAGAAAGATTTTTTTTTCGAAAATTGCTTTATATTTTTTGACGTATATTTTATTAGTTGAGTATCTTGAAAATTGTGATTTTTATTTATACAAAGCGCATGTATCTCAATAAAATAATATCGTGAAAATACTTTAAATTTGATTTAGGCTGTATTAATTAAAATTGCATTAGGCTTTATTTAACAAGACTTATTAGCTTATTTTTAAAATCATGTTTTATACAATTTTATTGGAATAGACTATATGAGTGTTGTACATGAAATCATATCAATTTTAAATTTTCATATTGATAAATATTTTGACACATTTTTTATAAATAAAAATGTAGAATTAAAAAAAATATTGAAGACTCTTTGAAAACTACTGATGGAGAATCCACATAAATTTGGTACTAGATAAGATATTATCTTGTGTGATAAACTGTACTGAAAGTAATAATTTTGAATTTTGCAAGCATATAATTAAGTTAAAAATATTATTGTCTCGTGTAAAAGTTAAAATGAAATGTTTCTCATACCTTAAGCAGAAACAATTAAATATATATATATTTATTTATGAACAAGAAAATCAGTGAGATCATAGTTAATATTACACTATTTCCGGCAATAGCAGGAAATGAAAAATACATAGCTCAAATAAAGCTACCAGTAAGTAAATGTAATGTTCAATACACCAAAAGTTCAATCTTTTATATTAGTTACTTTATTTTTGATTTTATCTCAGTAATACCAAGAATAAGAAGATTAATTATTCATTTCCAAGCAAAATATTTATGAGCTTTACTGATACATTATATATTGTGGCTGAAACAATTTTCTTACAATATAAATGAAATTCTCAAGAAATAGGAATTCCGATCTTCATAATATTTTGATTAGTAAATTATGCTAAATTTATATTCTCATTGAAATTATATTCCGAATTTGTATGTATTAGAAGGAAGTTTCTCATTAATCACGATATAGTAGAGACACAATCTAGAAATCAGATATTTTCTACTAGTGGGATTAAGAATAATAAAATGACTGCATTAGTAAATATTCCTACAAAATATGAAAAGAAATGAGCAGAGTTTTATATCTTACCATCAAACGATAGTATTTAGTTAATGGCATGCAAGAATAATACATAATTTCTTGAATAAAATGTTTCAACCTTTCTGAACATCACAACATCACAATCTGCACATTGTCAATTCCTTTATATCAGCAGTTTTTCTTTCTCCTGACACATAGACACTAAGTCACACTAGTAGGATATATATATATATATATATATATATATATATATATATATATATATATATATATATATATATATATATATATATATATATATATATATATATATATATATATATATATATATATATATATATATATATATATATATATATATATATATATATATATATATATGGTTTAATAGCAATTTTTATTTGTTAGATAAAGTAAAATTTCTTTAGTATTTGATCTTAAAAATTTTCTGTTATATAGAATTATCTCACATATATAATATAACTCTATATTTGGTTCTGCAAAATTCTTAGATTCATCTAAAAATCTTTTAAGACGACTTTCATTCATTGCATTTTATCAATGAATTATTCCTTTTTATCTGTTATTTTTTGTTGTACCAGAGGACTTTCATACATGATGGTCGATTTCTTTAATATCATATGGTAGAAATATGAAAAATTACTGAAGAGTATTTTTCTACCAATAATGAAAAATGAGAAATTACTGCTGTCAGGTTAATAAGCTAGAAAGTATGATTTATTTCTCTTTCTTCAACAATTGCTGATATCGAACCCGGAATCTTTTGTTAGAAGGGATTAGGAAATTGCTATGTTTCAGAGAATTCATGTCAAGGGAACCTGTTTACTGTAGAAATTCAAAAGTGTCTGATTTTCCTCATTTAACAGGTTTTTGTAAGAATAATATAAGTTCAGATGCTGATAGCATAATTAAATCTATAAATTGTAATTACGAATTAGCAGTTTATTTTTAGTACTTTTTAGAACAGTTTAGGAAAATTTTAACCTGTTTAGTAATCAAACCAACCTATACTTTGTGAATTACAGATTAATTATTCTTAGCTCTTTTTATAAGCAACGTGTCCTGTGGTTTATTAATATAAATTTGAAAATTTTTGAGGATACAATTCTAATGTTCAATAACTAAAAAATGATTCTTTGAATATTATTTCGATACTTAAATTTCTTCACTTGAACTCATTAAATATTAAAGCTTATTTTCGTAATCCAAATATGCAATTTCTTAAATATACATCACATAATTTTTAAATATATTTATTTTTTAGGTACAGCCAGAAATTTCATAACACTGTTAATAGGAAATTGAAGAGATACTTCATTTATATTTTAAAAAATGTGTGTTAAAAATATTTTTTAAAAGTGTAAAATTTTCGAATATTTAACTCAGCCTTTAGCTATATTCTGCGTACATTACTCTTCATTATTCCTTATGCTTTAAATTCATTAAATTTTTAGTAAATAGAAGTAAATTTCTACATTTACTTTAACGTTTTACATTTGAACATTTATTTCTGAAATCTGATAATCCAATTTACATTTATTTTCAATGCATATGCCTCTAAATTGAAAAACATTTAGTCGGGTTTTTCAACACCATTTTTCCAGGTGAAGGATTTATTTTACTGTGAATGTAAATAAAAACTCCATGTCTTTATTTCTTGACATTTAGAGAATGATAAAAAATTGCATTTTACTTTTTTACAATTTTGACATTTTTCTGACTTGGGATTTATTCTTTACTTCTCTTGTCATGTTTTGTTTGCCATTGATGTGCTTTTAAAAAACCTACGACATAAGAGAGAATTGGAATTTCGATTTTGTTTTGCGTCATAAATTCAGAATTGAATAAATTTCTTGTATAATTAATTAAAATAATATTCATGAAAAGATTTAAAAACATATTTTATCTTCATGCGTTTTTAGAATTTGACAATTTGTTTAGTAATAAATAGCTGAAAGTAATCTTTGACTTAAGAAGATAACAGATATTTCAACTGAAATGAAATAAAAATAGTAAATGTCTTTTGATTGAATTTAAAATAACTAACTTTATATGAAAGCTAAATTTCATAAAAGTTTATTCGTATCTATTTCGTAAATATACTTTATTGTGCAATTCTTAAATCTCTCCCAAATTATAAAATTAAATACTGCATTAGCTCTTGACACACTCAAGTTGAACTGAAGCAATTAAATGTAAGACATAAATCTTATAAAAATTTTGTAGAGTTTATATATGTTTGTAGAGTGAAATAATTTTGAATTATTCAAATGAATAATTGAAAAATATTACAGGAAAGATCATATTGAAATCTCATTTGGAAACTTCAGTTTTAGCAATTTTTAAAAATTCTGTATTTAATTATAAATTGATAAATATAATTATACAAAAATTTAACAGTAAAAGTTTAAAAATATTTACTTAAAAAATTTAGTAAGAATATTTTTTTCTTCTCAACTGACCGTATATATTACCCAAACATATTACTAGTGTAACTAAAGAAAATTAAGTAAATATAAAATACAATGACTTAAAATATTATTCCTTTAAGTAAAGAAATATAATTTTGGAAAGTATAATGGAAACTAAAAAAAGAAATAACCATAGAATGTATTATCAGGAAAAATATTTGAATCATTAAATTGAAAAGTATTTTGAAAATTTTTATGTTTGTTCAATATTTAACACTTGACTACAGTAAATTACTTAACATAATAATAATAATAATAATAATAATAATAATAATTAAACGAAATATCTTATATCTCATCATTGTATTTTTTTAATTTGAGAAATTAAATTCAAGTTTGAACTCAGAACTTTCTTCTAAATACAATCCAATTCATTATCAACGCTGCTGAATTGAGGAACACAAGCATTTTCAAAAATCATCACTAAATAACTACACAAGAAATAATTTTATTTATGTAGAAATATTAAGTCATTAAATCTTTATATAATTATTCAAAATTTATCTATTGATATGTACATTTTTACCATTTTTACTTTAATAAATTTAAAATAAATATTGTTTATCACGATCATATGAACTATATATGCCATGGTTATAAATCATAACTATTGGGGAAATTACATCTTATCTATAATAATTTTTTAATTCTAAAATATGTTAACTTAAAGTGTAGAATTATGTTTCATGTTATTTAAACTTAAAAACTCCCTTGATTTAATGTTTGAATCATGTGACTTCATGTAACTTAATAAAGAGCTGTAGGGATTTATCATTCAAGAATTTATTCATCTGTTAGGATCAGCAATGATGGAAATTTACTTTGGGCTCACTAGTCTAAATTTATTCTAATCAATGTTTTAAATAATGTATATCCGCAAACAATTGTTGTTTATCAAAAATACATTGAATAAAATATTGATATCAATATTTACTTTGTTTAGAAATGTTATAGTGATTACTTTTACATGCTTTATTTTATAAACAATTGGTTTCTCAATGTATATTTTTATTGTTATATTCATTCATTTATTGAATCTATACTTTTATTTCTTGTAAATTCTTGCATTCAATATTTTTGCTAAAAAAATTGATGAACATGCATTTTACAAAATAATATAATATTAATCTGAAAACGAAATTCCGCAATAATCATCTGCATAAAAAAATCATAAGAATTTACAAAAATTTGTATACGCTATGCAATTCAAAATACATTAACTCAGAAAATACCAAAATAATTTTCCCTTTCCAATTCCTACACTTGTTTTTTAATCTTAAAGTTAATAAATGAAATGTCTATGAATACTATAATGCTGAAAATTAATAATTTTACTTGCCTATTTACATGCCTATTTATATTTTTGAATTTTGGTATCATCGTGTAAAAGTCTGGTTCCACAGATTTTCAAAGAGGCTAAATTATAAAGAATCTGATTAGTCTATACAATATGTTTAAGTATATTATTTCCTTTTAATTTCAATATTTTAATAAAAATGTTTAAGTTTTATTTTTATTTTCAGTAATATGATTTCATTTAGATGCTTTACAGAAATGATTTAGTTTTTTTTTCCAGATAATTATTTATTTGCTAATACATTTGAATATGTTCAATACAAGAAATGTTTGACTTTATACGAAAAAATGTATTTTAATTTAATTTAACGATTTAAACTCAACAAACTTGATAATGGAGTTGATCCTTATTTTTAAGCAGAACAATAAATCAAAGAGAAATAAGTTGGAGAACAATAATATTTTAATCCTTTAAAATGTTATCAAATCTTTTTGCATTATTATAATTATCAATCCTCAAAAGCTAAACAGAATTATTGTTTTCCCATGTTTTATTGTAATTTAAGAATTCCGAATTACTTATGATTTTTATGAGAAATATATTAGGGTAATTATTGGATCAAAATTTAATAAAATACATGCTTCTCAAAATATGAGGAAGTTATGTATACATCAATAAATTGGATTAATATTCATAAGTCAAATTTGAAAAACTCTTAAAAACACCTTAAATATAGAAATGCATAGGATATCAATAAATGAATTTTTTGATCTGAAAAATTTAAATTGTATATTATACATACCAATAATTTATGCGTATATTTTTCTTAAATATTTTATTAGCATTAAATTTTAGAACTTATTTTAAATTAATTGAATTGAAAACAAGAATTTTATCAGTATTAACTATAGATATCATTTACAGGTTTGTTTTCCTATTATTAAAAATTGGAAAAGATACTTCAACTAAATAAAAAAACACTTAAAATTTCTTACCAAAGGCTTTAATTTTTGTTATTACAAATGAAATTTTAATAGAATCTTGATCTTGAATTTCAAAAAATAAATAAATAAATTTATGCTTTTAAAGAAGAGAGTAAATATTTGTAGTTATTTAAGAATTGTGGCACACAAGGTCAACATCTATAAATTTCGTTTATACTTGCAATCTGTGCATAGAAAATGTATCCATATATTTATAACACATATTAACTGATTATATTTGCAATACTGTATTAAAATATGTGCGTAACATTATATTATAGTTCACAATTATCTATCCTAATATAACAGTTTATAATTATTTAAGTAAATTTTAAACAATCGGTGTTTATAAGAAATCATTATATTATCTCATAAATAATTCAAAAAGTGCATTTCAAAATCTATTGAAAAAGTTGCATTACAGTTTAACTTACAAAAAATTCAAAGAAAAACTATATTCTGAGCGAAATGCCAACATTTTCTGTAAGATACATTTTAAATGCATCAATATATTGAAGAATATTTTGTATTTACTTTGTCAGGAAAAATGAAAGAACTTAATCATAATTACAATGCCTACTAATAATGCACAAATATTTAGTATGAAATGTATTTAAAAAAAAAGAATTTATTTATTATTTTTAATTATTCAACATACTTGGTAATTCATTCGAAAACTTTTATTTCTATCTTTATAGTTCTTCTAATATCTGATAATAATACAATTAACATCAAAATTCTAATGAAGCCACAAAATGATCTTAGAAATAATGCTCATAATACTTCGGATATCATTTTACAATATTGAAGAATTTCAGAAAATTAATTTCAAAACACAGAGAACTAAATTTAGAAATCTACAAATTTTTAAAAAATAAATTAGAATTTTTGCAATTATTTAAACCATAAATCATTTATTCTTTAATAAAAAATAAAGAATTTAATTTTTTAAAAGATTTATTAAAATATCTAAAAAATTAGATATCAAATAAAATGTTTGAATAATATTTTACAAATTGCAAATTTATTTTCCTTTTACTTAACTCAGTTTTTCTCATGTCCTGCTCAAAGTATAAAATGAGCAAAATATTTCTACTCATATAATTTTCATACAAGGATGAAAATAAGGAAAACATAAAAAACACATTTCATGAAAGAATTTATCACTAAATAAAATAAGATAAATCATGTATCATGTAAAAACCGTATTATCATTATCCAAAACCGTAAAATAAATGCAACACTAGTGGAGAGTACCATATTTATAATTTATAGCTTCATTTACTGTCACTGATAATGAAAGGAAACTAATAAACTGCAGCTGATGAATTGTTTTTATTCCTAAGCAATTAAATTAAATACCAATATATGAAAGAGAACGACTTGTATGACATAAAAATATAACTTAACTAATACCCTAGAAGTGAGAAATTATCATTGATTTTATAATAAGTTTAAAATAATGATTACATTACATAACAGAAACATAGTTTCAAGGAAAGTTATCTAAGCACTACTTTGCACGAGAGAAATTATTGATCAAAATGAGTGTAACTAATCATTGCAGTGCGTGAGGGAAATTGTCATTAGTTAAAATAAGATAAATTAGATATTATGTGTAAAAACAATTTTTCTCAACTATACTGAAATAAAATGAAATATTGTATTAAATGAGAAAAATAATCTGTAAATATTTCCTGTTGAGAAGTAAATAAACAGATATTTGCTAATAAATAAATTTTTAACATAAATTAAGAATATTCAGTTTAAATATAGGATTTCTTAAAAATTACGAAATTTATGGGGAATAAAAATATTACTTGTCATGCACTTCTCTTGAAAATTAAATATTATTCATATTTTAACATCTTTAAAGGTTCTCAGTGAATTATTAATTGACTGATTGGAAAACGTAAAATAGTTTTAATTATGAGATTATGTACTAGACATGTACTATGGCAAATTCTTAGTTTTAGAATTAAGAAATGTAAAATGAAATTTATGACTTAAACAGAAAAAGGAAATTAACCGGTATTCTATAATTTATCTACTGTTATCCATACTCCATTATCTGTTATCCATACATACATTAAATCATATTTAAATTTACATTCTCACAAATGTACAGGATTTTTTACAAAACCTTGGACAGATATTTGGGAATTTTATTAGTTAGAAACTTTTCTGACTGATTTATTTTATTTATAGTAAATAAATTTTAGTAACTAGTTTACCTATAATATTTCATGATTGATTTGAAAACAGAAATATTAGCAAAATATATAAATAATTCATCTCATTCTTGACATGCAATACAATATTTCCTTTAGTTAAATATAACTCAAAAATTTCATAAGGTCACCAAACGTGTTTTATACTCTAAGAATGTATAAAAATTGATAACACCGTCTATTAGCAACCCAAATCATCAAATTCTTTCAGCAAAATGAAATTCCTAAGTAAACTAATCATTGCACAGCTAAGAAATATTAATTCGTCACAAAATGTATTCAATGAAATAATGCACTTCATAGCCTTATCCAGACACTTGTCTACTTATATATGGTTTATTTCATGTTTGGAAATAATTTGTTAATAACGTCGTGAATGGGAAATGCATTTCTCATTCATCACGTGAGTATTTCCATAATTCATGCGAAAATCACGTGTTTTCCTACTATGGAAAATAAATGTTGTCTCGCTTAACTTTCTGAGACAGTGATAGAATATATACAGGAACAATCTAATTTTTTTAATATGATACAAAAATATCATATTTGTCTTTTATTGTACACGTATGCACGATTATAACTATTTATATACTCCGACAGTCTGTAAAATTTTATATACAAGTATACCCAATATTTTAAATATATTTATAATTTTAATCATGTTTTTCAATTAAGAGTTTTCAAGTTTGCTTACGGTAAGCCAAAAAAATATATAATTTATCTTGACGTTCCAGAAAATTAAACTATTTTCACGAAATAACTTGGATATTTATAGTAGTTGGTCTGCACACTAGTTAATCTAACATCTGTAAACTACGAGTAAATATATTTTCTCTTTAAGAGGGATTGATTTATCTCTTTGATCATTTTCGTTCATTAGTTGATCTAAAAACTGATTATATTTTTCAGAAATTGATCTAAATATCATTTCTATTTTTCAGAAGTTGCAAGCATAATTTTGCTTAATATATAAACGAGCTTGTATATATGTATATATATATATATATATATATATATATTAATCTCAAAATATATATACAAAATCCTTATAAATTGCAAAGTATTTTGGAAAATAAACACATATCATCAATATTTCATCTGTATTGCTATTTTTTCCAAGTTATTTCTATTAATATTGCAATGATATTTAAGTTATTACTATGATAAATCCTATATTTTCCAAAAAAAGTGCAGTGTGCTGTAACAGTCATGATTAGAATGTGTTCCCAAAAGCGATGACTCAAAATAGAAATATTTTTTGTCAGATTTTCCCAACCATCACATTTGTCAGACTTTCCAAGCAAAACCATCATAAACAAGATGTTTCATTTTTTCTGTAGCTAAGCAGAAGTTTCACATTATTATTTCTTTGTCATACTGGGGCTGACAGAATTGACTTTGAAAATCGAAGATTGCAGAAAATTGTATAGCACATTTTTGCAGTTTTTTGACGTTTTGGTGCTTGAGATTTCATTCTTCACCTCATTTCATTTTTTTCTCAAACAAATGATTGAGTTTTTGTGAACATGGTTTTGAAATCTTGCAATTTAAATTTTCGTATAAATTTCGTCTCTTTCAAATTGGCACTCAGAAGTAAATGTTTTATTTTTCCTCACACATATTTAAGAAGAATTTTAAGAATATTTTGCATTTAGATAAATTAAAGCATTTCAAAATAAGACCAATCACGTTATTAAAGTTAGAATAAATATGTCTTAAATATTGCACGAAACTTAAATTCAGAATTACATTATTTATGGAAAATTTATATTTTAAATTGAAAAAATAAAAGAACAATAATTAGTTATATTCTAACTGTTATTATTTTGAATATATATTTTATATTTTTCTAACGAAAGTGAATCATTTTATTAAGTGAATCATTATTAAGTGAATCATTTTATTGTGTATAATATAATTTTCTGAGTTATTTTATTTGTAGTAATTCCATTAAATTAATTTTTGTAATAGATATTAGACACATTTTATTCAAAGTAAATGACGAATTTTAAATATCTGAATTTGCAAAATATTGCACAATTCTTTTTTTGTTCGAAAAGAGTGATAGTATGTTTATGTGTATAATTTATGCATACCTTAATTTCAATATATATTTTTACAAGTCCCAAAAAATTAAATGAGTGAGAAAAATTACTCAATTATAAGTATAAAATGATGAAGTGAATGTAATGTAAGAGATGCATAAGAGGATAATCTAGTTTGAGATCTTTAACGTTTTCAATCCCTAATTTGATATAAATCATTTGATTTAAAGTTTTTCAAGAATTATATTAATAATTTATAATTTAACAGAATTTTTTTTTATTTTAATTGAGAAGTAGTTTATGTAAAAAAATAAAAGGAACTTTCCCGGGATATGCATTCATTCGTTTACAAGTGAATTTTATTTTTGATATTATATTTACAAAATTAATTAAGAATAAATTCATTTATACTTAAATGCATCTTAGTTAAATTATCATTAAATCTTCATTTAATCTTTATATTAATCATTACATATTTTGGTTAAATTTTCAGACTTTGTTATTAAATATTTTAAGAGCAGCACACACACATATATCTATTAATTATTAAAAATAGTAACTTTCTGGCAATTTTACTCAATTCAATATCAAATTGTCTATGCCTAATACATGATTTATAAATTTAAACATTTAACTTATTTTACTATTAAATAGTATTTACACTATTTAACACTACTTATTTTTCTAAACTTAATTCCGTTTCTTGAATTCAGTAGCTTCCATAGTTTTATGATATAAATTTATGATGTGCATTCAAACTTTGACATGAGATCAATGATTTAAAATTTTCCAACACCTGTGCAAATAACTGTATAACTTCATGGGTAGTGGTTTACTATTTTGGCATGAATAATTTAACCAGTATATATGGTATAGAATTGTTTCAATATATACATAAATCAGCGCAGTTATATTAATTTATTTCTATCGTATTTTATTCCTTACATTCAATGTTTGATTTAATATATTGCAAAATTCATTTTATACTATTATTCCCAAAAGATATTGTTTACTGTAAATATAATTTCAAATGTATACAAAATGTATCCGAGGATATAGTTAATGTCAATGTTCAAGGTATTTTAAGCAAGAAAAAAAACATATTTTAACTTTTAAATATTTTGGCTTTGCAAGATCGATAACCATAAGCGATAGATGTGAACGAAATACGTTTAAAATAATATTTTGCAGTAAATTAAACTAATCATGTTCTTTTAACTCAATATTTTATTAAAAATGTTTTGGAAAATAATTTTTATATTCTGTTAAATACATTTCATTAGAATACTTCCCAATTTATAATAAATACTGAATAACAATTTAATATTACTCAATTTTTGGAAACGTAATAAAATGTGCACAACCTAATATTAATTTTGCAACACGGTATACGAATATAATTTGAAAAAATATCACTTATAATAAAATATACTGTTAAGATAATTTTGTGTTAATAAAAAATACATATTTTAAATGTAATGAAACTCAATAGAAAACTTAGTTTAGAGAATGGAAAATTTAATCTAGAAATAAAAGCTCTAAAAAAGGTGAGTGTTATTAATGATAAATAAGACTATTTTACCACCAAGTTCTGGAAAAAAATGTAATAGAAATATTGAGAAAATTCTTAATGGGTATAAATTATATTATTCTCAATGACATATTACTTATGGCAGAAATAGAAGAAATGGGGATATTTTAATTTGATAATACTGAAGACATATAACAAGGCAGTAAATATATTAAAATTATAATTAAATACTTATAAAATAAGCGGAAACGAATGAAAATATGCTACAAAAATATGTCATGTCTACAAAAAAGCAAATAAAAATAATTTTTTTAACATAGGAAACAATAAATGTAAAATTTCAGAAATCGATAATCTTATTTAAATTTCTGTTACTAACAACTTTCAGGAATAATTATTATCATTAATTAAGTAACTATACAGTTTTAAAACATATCATATATGTTATAATTTGCTTAAGAAAATATACTCTAAAATTACATCATTGGCAAATAGAATTAACTACACAAGGAAATAAAATACTAATTTCTTATTTTTCAGATTATATCAGACGATTAAACAAATGAACATGTAATTAACAAACATGTAATATTAAAATATAACTGAAACCTCAATTAGGAAACAATGTGTATTAAACAAAATAAATTAAATTAAAACACTTTTTTAACATATCTATTCTTAATAGATTTGTTAAAAAAAGTGTTTAGAAAAAAATATTAAAAAAATATAAAAAATATTACATTTTAACTGAATAAAAAAAATTTCGAATTGTTTATTACGATGAAAAAACATTCTTATAATATTTTAACTTTGTCAAAATCGCGTGAATAAAATTTTTACATTCCATTTAATTTTCCCTAATTTGGTGATTAACACCTATAAAATAAAGCTATTTTAAAAATAAAAACCTTTTCTTGGTGATTAACACCAAGAAAATAAACTTGAGCAATAAATATATTTTCAAATAAACTTTCTTAATTGCCTTTTTCTGACAAGGTTTACAGACCTTATTATCATTCAAAGGAAAAAATGTTTGTAATTTTACTTTAATTTGAATGTTTTCCTCTTCATGAGAAGTTCAAAAATCTGATTAAGTTAAGTACAGAATAATTTATTTATGAAACTGCAGAAAGTGGTATTGTATTAAACTGGAAGATATATTAAATATTATTCGCAAAATTTACTGAAAAATTCTATAAAGTCCTTAAAATATACACTAAATATAGAAGATACTACTAGATAATAAAAATTTTGCCAACAATAATTCCATCATTAAATTAAATTATTTTTAATCAAAATTGTTACACAACTGTAATTACAAATTAAATGATTTACTTATAAATTATTTAAAGCATACGAAAAATCACTTTATGTGTGTGTGTCTATATGTATATATATATATATATCTGTATATATATATATATATATATATATATATATATATATATATATATATATATATATATATATATATATATATATATATATATATATATATATATTATATATTATATATATATATATATATATATATATATTATATATTATATATATATATATATATATATATATATATATATATATATATATATATATATATATATATATATATATATATATATATATATATATATATATATATATATATATATATATATATATATATATATATATATATATATATATATATATATATATATATATATATATATATATATATATATATATATATATATACATTATCGTTAATATTTTAACTTTGAGCATATTTTTGCTCATTAATTTAACTAGATAAAAAAACATTTCAACCGTCATCCAAATTCATGTTACAATTTAGAGTTTTTTTAAAAGTTTAAAAGTTAGAAAAGATATTTTATTAAATTATTTATTTTCCAATATATTCTGCCTCAAAAATAAAAAATTAAAATTGATTAATTATTTTATAGTTGAGTATATTTGATTACTTGAAGCTTGTAATTTTTACCCGATAATAAATACTTTAAATGTATAAAACATTTTCTCTTATATTCAACAAAGAGGACGTTATTTTGTTTTTCTGAGCATGAGACTGCAGAATTGCATGGATGAAGACTTAAGTTATTAAAGTTAAATTTTGTTTTCACCATTATATATAATTTATAAAAATTCATTAAAAAGCGCTGCTGATGCTTTACAATATTTTTAAAATATCTTACGAATTTGTAATTAAAGAATCATTATTTTTTAATTTAATTTAATACCATTTTCCTATTATTCACAATTAAAAGGTCTTCCTTATTATGCAACAGTATTATAACAATTATAATGTGATACTATTTTGTAGGGTTTCATTGAAAATAAATAATTCTGAATTATTTTATAAAAAATATATTCATAAAATTTCTAGTTGTAAAAGAGTTTATTCTTAGGGGAATAATTTTTATTAATCTATTATAAGGTATAATTTTATATTTCAACACTTTTTATATTCTGATTTGTTTAGAAAATATCTCTTATATAATAAATGTTACAAAAGATTATGTTTGCACATTACTTTCAATGTATTTAATATTTTTAATTACTGCACCAATTGAAGGAAATGATTAGAAAGCTTTCTATTGTGAAATATGTATTCAAATTAATTTCTATTCTTTTCGCTTAAAAAATAATTTGATTTAATATAATTTATATTGTTATTTCCCAATTTACTTGTTTAATGTGTTAGTTAAAATAAATCCATTAAATTAAATGCTATTTTAAATTTTTTAAAAATATTAAGCATCATTTTATGCTTTACAGATATGTTAGCGATGTTTTCAACGAAACGAAAAAGTTCCTAAGTTTTATAAGAACAATAACATTTATAAAATTAAATAAATTAGAGCAAATTAATCACAAAAAAAAAACTTGTAATTACTTAACATACATAAATATGCGAATGTGTTTGTGTGTCAGAGTAAAAACAAGAGAGATAGATATACTAATTTTTAGTTTATTCCGGTGAGTACTGTGTGTGTGACTAACTTTATTGAGACATTAATATTCATCACACAAACTCTGCTTGTTTTCATTGACATTCTGGCAAATATATGAAAAGTGAATAAATACAATGATAAATAAAAGTGAATCCATATTTCGAATATCATATTCAAATATAAACATAAAAATTCTATACCACTATAAGTCTGAATAAGTATATAAAAATATAAAGAAAAATAGTCACTCTATAATAAAACGTTGTCTTTTAATTATTTATATGAAGTCCTTATCAAGGAAATTAAAGAATATATAAATGTATATTGTCTATATACATACATACATATATATGTATATATATGTATATATATATATATATATTTATATCTATATATATATATATATATATATATATATATATATATATATATATATATATAAACACTCTAAATAGAATTTAATCATACTTATAAAACATAAAAGTTTAAAATTTAAATCTTATATTTAAAGGAAATACATTGAAAGTTTTCTATGAAAATAGCTCTTTATAAATTCATTTGAAAGTTTAAATTTGCGTCCATGTTTCACAGTTTAATATTTGCGTATTACCACACTTCTATAGTCATTATTTTTTTATATGTTAAATAGTATTTAATAATATAAGTGGTTTACAAATTTAGTTAAATATCTTACTTTTCGATCGTCCATTTTTTCACTTGGTATTTACGTATTTATTCACTGTATTAAACATGCTGGCGATTTTTTTCATGCGAGAAGTTTTTCTTATATTAGTACTGGTCATATTTCTAACATCTCCTTCCTTCTATTTTGTTTTATTATTTTTAATATGTTTAAATATTGATATTTATCTTTTTTCAATTGTTTATTAATTTGCTTACATCGATTAATGTATTAAGTTTGAATGTGTTACAATATTTCTTATGAATTTTTCGTATTTCCATTTTTTTATACTCATTTGCATGTTAGATTTAAAAAAAACTTATTTTATTAAATTTATCCAGCTGACAAAGAACAATGAAAATTTGTTACCAAATATTATTGAATTTTCTTGCTTTAAAATAGCAATAACGAATCATTCTAACATATCATCTACTAAATAATATATAATAAATAAAATATAAAATTTACATTAAAATATTGTTGCTACAGCATGAGATATATAGTACTGGACGTTTATATGGCAATATGTATTGTGCTTAAAATAATTATTATGGCTAAATTTGTTTTCAATATTGGCATTTTAAAACTATTTCCTCATCAAATAATTTTTAAATGTATTGATTCCCAGCAACAAAATTTACAACTGAAAAACAAAGAAGTTATATGTAAATTAATTATTATAAATATTTACGTCACTTTGTAAAGAACAACTTTTGTAGAATAATGAATACATCATCAGCATCTACAAGCAATTAATTTTAAAGATTATTTCTTTCTATTTATTGTAGAGAATTTCAATTCAACTTATAAAGTGCTTATACACAAGTTTAAATTTTTTTATGAAAATGAAACAACCCTTAAAAATAACTATGAATGTGACTTAATAATAACTTAAACATGCAATGTTGTTTTCCTTTTGATGCTCCACTTATAGTTGTTTGAAATTCTCTGGAGTTATTTAAACCTATTAAAAAGTTTTATAGTCCTGCAATTCTACTTTTAACTTGCATGCATTAATTTATGCGGTTTCATGGTGAGATAAATTTTAAAAATCGTACGTTTTTAGTGACAAACCATGTGTTATCACGATTTCAAAAATAAGTATGCATACAATAGTCTCTTCTTTGACATAACATCTATGAATCAGTTTCTGAATATCTCTATAGTATGCTGCATATTTTCCCTATATAAAGTTTTCAAAATCACGTTCCCTATAATTCATATTATTGAATGCTTTAAGAATCTCTAACTAATATTGAATACTTTAAGACAAAGCAGAAATTAAACCTAATTTCAAGGTTAAGAATTATTTTTGATGTACCATATGACATGATTTATTTCACGATGTTAGCAGCTCAGAATTTAATGAAGGGAAATCAATAATAATCTATTTAAAATAAAACTATGCAAATTGTGCACTTTTTCTTCATTTTTCTTTGTAATTAAAAACAGAAAAAAATCTTGATAATAAGATAAGGATTTTGATGAAAATATATACATATATTGCAATACAGATAGTTAATGTTAAATTATTTAAAATTTGCTAAAACTACTACATTCATGGAAAGTTTAGGTTTTGTCTAAATATTTATGAATAAGAAAACCCTCAAAGAGTTTTTGACACACGTGAGAACTCATATGCGTTTGCAGCTTTATCTCGAGAGCTGATAAATTATACTATCAAAATTTTAAAATTGATTTTTCTAAAATTTCTCCAGAATAAACAATTTAATTTTACTAAAACATTCAATTAATTGTCATGTTATGAGTATTTTTATAATAATGGTAAAAGAGCATCGGATTTCCATCCGGAAGGGGGGTTTGATTCCCAATGCCACCAAGACCTACAGAGTTCATGTGATATACGTGCTTGTGAAATCTGTGAAATCGAAAATCCTGTGATCAGTCACTGAGTAATTAACATGAGTGCATTTGTCTGTAGAAAATTTCCTCCCCCTTCAGATCAATGTTGAAATTGAGGGAGTCAAAATTGTCATGTTATGAATATTTTTATTGTTTATTATATAATTATTGACTATACGATTGTATTATACATTTACTACTGTTACTCGAATTTCCTAAATGCTGAAACTATTCATTTTTTAAAATGGTGATTACTACTATTGTAAATTAATCTTCAAGCTAAATTAATAAGCTAATTGATAATTTATCATATATTTTCATGTAACAAATGTAAACCCACGACTTATTGACTTTGCAAATTTTTTTTATAAAACATTTCAATACTTTTATATTATAATTGCATAATGATATTTTTGACATATACAAAATGTCAAGAAATAAATGTATTTAAATTTTCCCAATAAAAAATATAGTTTCTATAAATCGAAATATTAAATATAAACAAATATATTAAAATCATGCTTCATGTATTTATTGTTATTACTCTTATTATATACGAAAACCTTACACACACAAATGTTTGTAGTGATGTAAAATTACCAAGAATGGTTTTCTGAATAATGTATGCGTTATTTTTTTTAATAAATTAAATTATTTAATTTTTAAGTACACTAAATATAGTATATCAAAATACAATTGAATCTTTTTACTGAGTTGATATCAATAGTTTTAAGCATTATGTTAGCAGAGAATACTATAAAAATCTATCAATAACAATATTAAAAAAGTTTGAATGTCAAATTTATACAACATTTTTCAATTATTTCTAAATCCTCCATAGGTAAATATGAGTAACAAAAAGTTTAACCAGCAAAAGATGGTAGACAAATATTTTATTATTTGTTGTGATTATAAGATTTTGTCTCTACTATGATATGTAAATATATTGAATTGTTTTATTTTTTCGTTAATTTTCTGAAACTAACTATTAAGAGAAAGAAAACATGTTTACTTCTTGTCAGTGGTTATAATAATCTTTTGTTTGAACGAATCATCTCTTTTAAATCAAAGAGAATATTATTATTCTCTTTTGTTAAGCGAATCACAAATTGAAGAAGTATACTTTAATAAACATATTTATTCTGTCACTAGTTTCACTATGATAACATGTAGCAAATATCACAGTAAATATAGGTTTTTATTTTAAATAAATTAATTTGACTTCTGATATTTTAAGGTTTTGTTTTATCTTAATTATTAGACTTCTTATTACATGTTGCATTATTGCGTATTTCATTTTTAATTTTTTAATTAAATACATTTCATTAGAGTTTAATTTTCTCAGAATAGTTAAATGAATTTAATTTTTGCTTGATGAATAGTTATATTGAAATCTTTTTAATTTTATAATTTATTTCTTTTATACAAATGAATATTATTAAAGTGCAACAACATGTAAATAATAATAACCTTAATTAAAAATAGGTATTTATATAACTTTTGCTTGTTACTTATATTCTATTTTTTATTTTATTTTTTATATATATGTGTGTGTATGTATGTACACACACATATATATATATATATATATATATATATATATATATATATATATATATATATATATATATATATATATATATATATATATATATATATATATATATATATATATATATGTATAATATAATGTTAGTTTTTGATCAATATAATGAATAGCATTTTTATGTAAATTATTTATGCTGTGCAAGTATTCAAATATTCCATTTATATTTATTTATAATAGGTTGAAGAGGATTTTATGAAAATCAATACTTTAGTTTTTTTCAGATTAAGATTTTCATAAGCGCTTGCTCATTCAATAAAAATTTATGAATTTCTTTAGAATGTTCATTTCTTTTCAATGTAATTTAGTAGAGTGTGAATTACGTCAGTTGAACTTTAAGATTTTATTTATACAGTGATTTATACTGGAATGCTGTAATTCTTGAATTTGAATTTTGCTAATGTAAGTAAAATTTTAGTAAACTAAACATAAGCCAGTCAAATAACATGCAATTCCTTACAAATTATAGAAGTTGTATCTGAAATATTATGAAGTTTTTATGATTAAAATAATCAGATTTATTGAAGAAATGTCTGCTTATGATGGAAAAATGTAGATTTCAATAAATCAATACTATTATGATGACATTAAAAAACACACACAGGAGAGAAATAATTTCTTAAAAGTATTACAAAAGAGTGGAATGTAAATTACATTATCCATTTAGCATTCATAATTACAGTTATTAATAAAATTTTATCTAATACTATTTTAAATAACTATTTTATATTTCTTTCAACATTGACAGAGCTACAATTTCTGTAACACAAATCCAACCTTTAGATTAACATCCGTTACTACACCAATAGTTATAGGGACATTGATACTAAAACAATGACTGAAATAAATACATTTTGTTGGTATTGGATGATGGATATATATTAATCACATGATAATTTTTAACCGTTATTTTCAATTTCGATAAATATATTCATTACCTCATGGCACTAAGCATATAGCTTGAATTAATAAATGCATTAATCTTAGACATTATAATTGACTTACATTTCATTATTTTTCTTTGCTAGTCTATAGAAAATAAATGGGGTTAAATAAATGATTCAATGATGATATAAAAATAAATGATTATTGAAACCACGAGAGAATCTTTATTTCAAATGCTTTACCATAGGTGTAATACTAATTGACAACTTTAATGACTTGTTACTGAATTTGATATCAGAAAATGATATCAAATTCAACAACAAGTCAAAAAGTATTAATTTAAGGAAGTATTAATTTAAGGAAATAATATTGCATCTTCGAAAGATACTGATGCAAATTTTTAACGCCACCAGGTGGCATTTTAATATCCACAAAGTATTTTCTTTATAAAAGGAATTTTCATAAATAATGAACCGTATTCTAATGTCACAAGTGAAAAAAATCCATAAAACTCCCAACACTCAGTAGGACAAACATGAATACAAAATGCAGGAGAGCAATATCTATTTCTCGTTACACAATAGTGAATGAAATCAAACCTATAGGACATTTTTTTTCAGAAAAGAAGTGTCATACTATTGATTATGTTGATCCTGTGACTCAACTCATTGCCAAAATTGGTAGATATCAGAGATTTTTGGTAGATATCAGAGAGGTATTTCTGCAGAGAGTTCTTCATGATATATAGAAATATTCAAGATAACTTTTCAGCGTTAAGTACAATGACCTTAT
>CM057816.1:82528720-82541220 GCA_030067965.1 Latrodectus elegans
TAATGAAAGAATTCTGGTATCTATCATTCTTATGTTTTCAAATAAAGTAGTGGCTTAAGACCATATTTTAACATAATACACAGATTTAAATATTGCAACATATAGTTTTTGCAATAATAAAATGAATAAAGCACGCTTTTTGTAAAATTATTAAGTATTTTTAAACATAAAAGTATGATTGAAATCTATATATATATATATATATATATATCATACTTTTATATGATTAATATATATATATATATATATATATATATATATCATACTTTTATATGATTAATATATATATATACATATATATATATATATATCGTTTTAAGTTTTAAAATTTTATACAAAGCTGTTAATTTTTAATCTATCAGGGTGTTTCACTAAAAATACACTAATTTAAGTTTGTCTGTAGAAGAAACTATTCAGCGATATGCGAAAAATTAACTTTCTGGCAAATAAATCTAAAATAGGAAACTGTTATGACATTTATATTGTGTTTATTTGAAAAAAAAGTTGCAACACATATATTTTATGTTTCTTGTACATAAATTCCATTTAAGCATTATGCTATGTCTAAAAGCTCTTGTAAGAATAAAAAAATAAAATATTTTAAGTAGACATTTTTTTTTTTTTTTGTGAAAACTGTTGAATTTTATTCTACCAGAATCAACGCTCTTCATATCACAATATATGTTCTTTTCTTCGGTGAAATATCCCCATAGTATTTTAAACTTCTTTAACTAGGATGGTCATGTAAATGGTCTCATTGTAATTTTGATTCACGTTGTCTAATAGCTGAGCAAAAAGATAAATTTACACAAAAAATATCACCTTGTTGATATCTTCCATGATTTTCTCTATTTTAAAAGCAGTTAGGTTTTACTCCAGATGCATAACATTTTATCCAGTTGCAAAGTTTTGCATGGATAGTTCAAATAAGTTTGCGGTAGCTTGCACTGTTAATTTTTTTAGTAACAATGAATCAGCTAATATTGCGTATTATTAATATTGTAAACAATAAATAAATTATTATTTATATTGTTCAATAATCTAATCAATATTTCCAACATTCTAATCAAATTTTAGGAAAAATAAAAACATTGCATAAATTCTAAAAAGTATTCAGTAATACTCAAAAATTTATTTTAAATATTTATGGATTATTAAGACTTTTCAAAAGTTATTAAGACATAAAATATATATAATAGGGTAGAAAAAGTTAAAGAAACAAAAATAATATTACAATGACAATTAATATTTAGTTGATTATTTTTTATGGTCATTTATAACCTTAAGTCACCTTTCCATGGAGTAAACACACATTTCATGTTTAGCATATGATATAACACATAATTATTCAGCACAATTGATTTCATTATTGATTCACTGGATCAGCCCCTACACTTGTTCACAGATATTGTAATCTTATTATAAATTTTCAATGTATTTAAGAGCTAGGGTTATTCCAGGCCATAACAGTAAGCGAATGTGATTTTCCTTAATCTACCTTCGCTTGCTGTAATCACAGATGATGGATCTTAATTTCATTGGACTATAAATGCTTGATTGCTCAGGAAACAATCATGTGGAAGGAGTTGACTTCTGCTTGGTCAGAAGTATTGTTGAGTAATTTTTCGGTTCAATATTTCTATTTATCACCTACATAATGTCTATAATTTTTCTTACTATTCAACTCCATAGCACTAAGATATATGGATGTTTTTCTATAGAAGTAAACCTATCTGTATGCATGTATTTGCTGATTATTCATCTTATGTATTTTGGTTGCACTATTGACATTACTTTAATTCTCATCTATACATATAACGCATTCCCATTTTTATGCGTTCCAATGAACATAATTTCCTATTTTGATATTTTTCAAACTTTTCTTGAGAAATATTAGTAGCTTTTTTCATAGACTTCTCATATCCAGGTTAAATTGTTCATGTGTGTCGAATATAGTCCTTCTACAAACTTTTACAAAATATTTTGTCATTCCTTATTAAACATTAAAAAAAAGATTCTCCTTAATTATCCAAATTTTGACTTTTGATTCTACTGTTGAAGTAGCGTATTTTGTAACTTTTAACTTGTTGCTCTTTATTGACGGAGTCTTTTTATATATTTTCAAAAATTAAGAATTTCAGATGAAAAAATTAAATTTAGTTTAATTTCAATCAATTAATATCCCAACTGTGTTTCACAAATTTACCTCATATCTCATTTTTTCTTTTTATCTTATTAAATTTATTTTTATATTTCTTATTGGGGCCTGATTATCAACTTTTTTTAACAAGTCTATATCTTAGCTTATTTAATTTTTTCAATGAAATTACATAATGAAAGACATCCAAATTAAAAGTAATTTCTTAACAAGCATAGAAAAATCATTTCCTTTGAATTCTAACAGTGATATTAATTGTTAAACCATTATGTAACATGATTCACTTATACTTAATATACAATTTTATTTGACTTTTCTCCTTAAGTATTCTAATTCATTTATAAACTTAAATGAAAAAATATACTTCAGATTAAACTAAACAAAGTTTGCTTCGTTTTAGCAGTAACTTGGCTTTGACTTTTAATAAAATGCAGATAATGAAACAAATTTTAAATTACCATATTTTTAATTAAATTTTCTTTGCAATTATATAGTTTTATTTCATCATTCTTAAATATTTTATAAAATGGGAATTCAAGTTTAAAGATAAATATTTTAAAAAAGTTTTGCAAAAATATTTGTTATTTTAATTTTGATAAATACAGAAATATATCCGGAACTGAATTAAATTTATTGTTTTTTTATATTATAGCAATGTTTCAATCATTCTGCACTCCCTAAAATAAAATAAAAAATCTACTTCTATTTAACGAAATATAAATTGCTTCTTACAAACCTGTTTTAAAATATGGATGTATCTAAAGCGGAGGCAGCTAACCGCCCTGCTAAAATACGCAGCAAAATGAACGCTTTATTTACAATTCCTTTGTATTTAATTAACGCAACCTCCACATAGTATAAAAAGTTTGAAATATATAATATGGAGGAAGTGCAAGGCATATAATATGTTGTAAACACTTCATCGTTTATTTTTTTTAAATTCAAATCGTTTGTTGACATATCAAAATAAGTCATTTATATTTCCCTATTTGAATAAATTTTAATTTAATAAAAATTTTAAAAAGTGTGTACATGTATATACCATTTGAACAGATTATCAAGACAAAATAATTTATTTTCAATAGTATTAGAATAATTCTGAAATATATCAGCTGTACTTACGCTTTAAAGTTACGTTTACAAAATTTTTGAACTGGAAAGTAATTTCATATTAAAATTTTCCTTTCTGACAATAAGCTACATTTAGCTTAACTTCATTCACTTAATTGTTATCTGCTTACTTTCTTTGTTTTATTTATTACAATTGTTTAACTATTCGATCATTTCAATGTGGTTTCTGCTTTCCCTTTATGGTTGCTCTTAAGTCTTTATTTAATTTCAAATTTTCTTTTAATATGATCAGTTATAACTGTTTTAGAAACTTATATTCCAGTTTATCTATTTACAATTCATTTGCCACTTCCTTTCTTTTATACCTATTTTAGTAAATATACAAAAAGTATATGATACACGCTCCGAAAACACTTTGTTTAAATTTTGAGGATCTAATTGAGCATTTAAAAAATAGTTCTGCTTCTTTTTGTAATTTATTAGATTAATATAACGGCATCCAACTTATTTAAATACAATGTAAAAGTTTTTAATGTTATGTA
Organism: Latrodectus elegans; assembly: GCA_030067965.1. Lineage (NCBI taxonomy): Eukaryota > Metazoa > Arthropoda > Arachnida > Araneae > Theridiidae > Latrodectus > Latrodectus elegans. Next base: position 82,532,492 of record CM057816.1, read on the forward strand.
GAAAAACAAAACTAATAAAGATAATAAACCACAAAATTCATTAATATTGTTTAACCCAGGATTTGTCCGGATTAACAAACAACGCTGACAGAAGTGTCTTTAAGTCGAATTATAAAGAGACAGTCTTATAAATAATTGTGCATATTTTATCAAAAGATTATTATTTTGATTGAATATATGACACTGAAACTTTTCTAAAACAAAATAATAAAAACAGTAAGTAGTTTTTGCAATAGTAATATCTGTAATATTTAAACGAGTAGTATTTGAAACGTTATATTCTAACATAAATTTGCTTAGAAAAATCATTAATTGCAAAGTTTTGCATTAAAAATCTTTAGAGCAATATTGAAAAGGTAATTTTTTCCAATTTAATAATTACTTACGAAGTATTTTAGTTGAACAATTGAGTATATAAGATACCAATATTACTGAAGACGATTAATACTTATAGTCCTTTTCGAATTAAAAAAAAATTGCTCATAAAAATAAATATATTTAAAATCCTCATAAGTAATGTACATAAGTAATGTACTACATTTAAGATTATTTTTATAGAAAATTTGCTACGAGAATGGATAAAACTTCCACAAATGTTAGTTATTTGAACAATAATTGTGTGTTTAAATATGGTGCACAAGAAATATTGAAAATATTAATGTTTACAATAATATGCATATTAAATAATTTACGTAAAGAATATGGAGTAATAAAGTATGTTATATAAAAAAAGTAGTAAATGTACGCTTTTTTTTTGAAGAAATTTCATTTCTTATAAGCACTTTCTGTTAAATATTTAATTACTCATATCAACTCTGATATAGTATTTATTAAATATACAATTATCTCAAATAAACACCATTTCGTTTATTTGCAAAATATAGCAGTTTAGAGTGACTTTTCCCAGATAAGCAATTGCAACAGAATAATAAAATATTTTAATGAAAATGTTTTACTCCTAATGCATGGGATCGTGTTTTCATTTATCTAGCACTTTCTGCTAGAAGTTTATTATGAATGTTTTTGGTTAGTGTGCCTCCCAATGGCCACTCTTTATACACGGGCGTCATTTATACCAAAATATACAAAGTAAATGACTTCCAAACCACTCATAACATCTACGGTTAACGTGTAATGTAATTTACCTATGAAAGTAATTTTATGTAAAGTAAATGATATTTTCAATTAAAGCATTTAATGCAACCATTAAAAATTAAGTCTCTTTATTTATTGGATCTATTTCATTACTAAGTTTCATAGATCTTGCAAATTTGTATTTAATCATAAAAAGAGACAACAATCTTAAAAAGTGATTCGCAATATTTTATTGGTGCAAAAGTAGAATATTCAGAGTGCAATGTAAATATGATCTCGTTATTGTCTGTAAAACGCTTGCATAAAATGCAGGACAGATACAAAACTTAAATTGTTCTCACTTCAGTAATTAAATATACACTTTGAGGAGAAGTTTTTACGCGAGATTGGATCCACAATAACAAATCCAGTCTTCAGCAAATCTGCAGACATTCCTTTTGGCTCGTTTATTCCACCGGAGGAAGTTTTCATCTGCCAGAAATTTATCTAGAATTCAGAAATAAATTAGCAAAGAAATGGTTCTTAAATGTAGAAATTCATGAATTCTTATTTAATATATATATATATATATATACAATATATATACATACATATATGTATATATATATATAATATCTATGTATATATATTAAATATATATTGCTTAATAGTTTTTGCATTTTGGTAAAACAATGTTAAAATTTTATCATAAATCAATAAATGAGAAATTCAAATAGCAAAAATATAAATTCTTGAAAATAATTTGACATGCTGAAAATGCAGATTAAACTGTCACATCAACAAAGAATAACTAGAAACTGAAGAATTTGGTTTCCGGTCATATGTTTGATTATCACATATTATTTGATGTGATTAATTATCACATATTATTTCATATGTTCGATTATCTCATATTAATTCACAAGTTCGATTATCACATTTGTTATAAATGTTTGTTTTAGTTACGAATCTATTTTATATTTGCATATTTTGCTACCCTAAAATTACCTTTAATAAGAGAAAATGTCTGACGATTGAGATTTGAAATGTAGTGAGTCAGTCCCAATAATTTGTGAGAACGTATAAGTAATATCAAATTCAATTACGAAGAAGTTAATCAAACCTTGAAAAGTAATTGTGAACGGAAAATTATTTAATTAATCTACAAAATATTAATATATATATATATATATATATATATATATATAATTAATGTGTAAATAGTTTTGAGTTTCAATTTATTGACTCAATAATATTTCAATATAATTCAGATAAAATATTAATATCAAGTTACATAATAATAATGAACAGTAAAAGAAATATTTTAATTTATATAAATTCTACATTTAGTAGATAAATTACTTTAAAATATACCATTCAATTAAAATTACTTTTAAAAGCTATTTTTCTCTTATATTTTCTAGGAGTATTAAGTAAAAAATAATCACTTTATTGAAAAATTTGTTTAGAATGAATCATTTTCTGATTTCAAAATGCTCAATAGTTTGTTTAAAAATGTTTTGTTCTTCACAGTTTAGAAATTCGTGTTCTTTATTTAAATTTATATTACTGCTCATTCATTTCTTTGTAAATAATGCGATGTATAAACTAAACTCTATGTTTTAGTACTCTTTTTTAACTTACCACTATAATTCACTTGGAAATTTTTTTTATTTGTTTTAAAATAAGTTAAATGTTTTTTTAACAAAAAGTCTATTTTTAGTCCTCATAATTCTTGCTTTTAATTTTACAAAAAAATACAATGGATTCCAAAGAATGGATTAAATGCACATGTATTCCTTATTGTCATTATCATTATGTAGAACAAAATCTTTCTTTTAATACATGTGCTACATGTAAAAGTGGATATATATTACATGTAAAAACATACAATCTTAAAATGTGTAATTTCATTCAAAATAGGCAAAGGGGTAGATGCGTGTTTCTGTATACCTACCATTACTTTCACAAGGAACAAATTCTTTCATTTCTCGCAATATTTCGGACGTTTTTTCAATGTCTCTGAAAGAAATAATTAAAACTGAATGGGTTGCTTAATATTTAGAAAACGATACATTCACTCATTTTTATAGGATATCAATTTGAAATATTCCAAACAATTGCCAACAAAATATATTTTGAATGAAGATGTTAATACGTTTTCTTCAAAATTGAAATCTATAATTAATGATATGATGCAGTTTTTAGATAGACATTCAGCATTGGTAGCCGTGTAAACACAAGCTAGCAAACTAAAATTGCTAAGTAGCATATTATTCACTGCTTATTATTTTATTAATGTATACACATTACTTTATTTAAATGTAATTAGAAAAAGCAAATATAAATATTATTTTTAAAGCTGGCCAACTTGTCTAGTGGTCAGTGTCAATGACTACGGATAGGGAGGTCCTGGGTTCGAATTCCGGTCCAGGCATGGATGTACTTTCTCTCTCTCTATCCTGTATTTGTCCTTTCCTTGTGTGTGAATAAGGTATGAATGGTTCCTACCCTATAAAGAAGTCCCTATGGCATGTGTGAAGGTGCGATGGTGGACCACCCTCTGTGGTGCACCCGGGGCAACGCCTCAGTGGCAATGAGGTCACTGTTTCTGGCCGGTTCCTTGAGTATAATACATCCCTATATAATCCGACCAGTGGAAAAAAATAGTATTTTTGTTATACTCAGTTTAAATATTTTGGGAACAGAGAATTAAGTGAATATATATATATATATATACATATATATATATGTGTGTGTAAATTAATAATTATATACTATCTAAAGAACTTATATCATCAGCTGAAAAAGCAGTTATACAGTTTCTTTAAATATTTATTGCGTATTTACTTTCTATAAGGACCTTGTGCACATAAATATTACATCGGATTCTAATGTCGCAAAATAAGAAAGTTTTGCAAATTACCAAGTACACACGCCGACATACGTGCATGCCCAAAGTGAAAAAAAAGCTATATTTATATTTTCCAGTTTAATACCAAAATCGGAATCAACTCTATCTTTTTAAACTCCAGACCTGTGATTCAGTCACTTGTCAGCGGCATGCATTACAATACTATTTATAATTCTTTAAATTATTTTATTCATATTATACCAAAGTTATATACATATATATATATATATATATATATATATATATATATATAAATATATATATATATATATATTGCTTCAATTCTACATTTGTGATATAATTTAAGAGTTTTAAGTAATTTTTATATAAATTTTACAATAGTGTGTTGAAACATTTAAATGTGTTCACTTACTTTGAAATGCTTTGCAGCTCTTCTTTGTGATAGTCTCTTGGTTGTATCTTAAAAATAATAAGCTTGTCCAGTACTGATACTCCAGAAGAACGAGGTTTTCTTTCTATCAATAATAAAGATTTTGAATTTTTTAGATCTTTTTTATAAGGAATATTCAGTGTAATTAACTTAATTAGTATAGTACTTTAATCAATAAACATTATATAATATTATAGGAACACGTATTTAATTCAAAAGGGAATTAAAAGAGACTGCAATTTAATAAAGGCTATATTCCTGTTTTTTCTCAGCATTTAGGTGTTCCAAGAAAATAATTTAAAGCCGCAACAGCTTTACATATTAAATATATTCAACATATATAACAAACTTTATTGTTAGTTCATCCATATTTTATCTATATTATAAATTCTAATAAAAAATATCTAAATTTTAAAACAATATATTTCTTACGAAATGTTTTAGTAAACCGTATAATGTCATTTACATTTTTTGTAAACTACATTTTGTTGAATTTTTTACTGTTGTCTGTGATATTTTTTATTTTTTTATTTTTCCTGATATCTTCACTGTTTTTTAAAAATTTATCAACACATAGTAAAAACTAATAGAAAAAATCTAAAGTTTACAAAAACTGATCAACTTAGAAATTATATATTTGATGTAAGTATGTATATATATATATTTCAAATCCAATAATAGATAAAATGAAATGATACATAAAATCAAATATTTAGTTTTAAGTAAATTTACTTTAAGTTTTTATTCTAATCTTAATTTTAACAGTTTGATTATTTAGTTTTTGTAATAATAAACATTCAAAAATTATTTAAATATAATTCATTTTGAAATTAACATTACCCATAGTGAATAAATTACATTTCATTTAGTGTAAGAATTAAAATAAAAATATAAAACAAATTTACTGTATGCTTTTATTGTAATTTTAATTGGAACAGTTTTGTTATTTTGTTTTCTGTTATACTAAACATTCAAAAAATTTTCAAATTTAAATCATTTCGAAATTAATATTACCTATTGTCATTAACTTATTCTTCCTTTAGTGTAAGGATTAAAATAAGAATATAAAACAACAAGAATATAATTTTTTTACATAATTCATACTATATAAATAAGCCCTTTACATAAAAACGTACCATTATAAAAAATCTTGTCAGCTATTACTTATAATTAATATTTAATATTAATTATATATATATATATATATATATATATATATATATATATATATATATATATATATATATATATATATATATATATATATATATATATATATATATATATATATATATATATATATATATATATATATATATATATATATATATATATATATATATATATATATATATATATATATATATATATATATATATATATATATATATATATATATATATATATATATATATATAAACAGTTTATAAAATACCATAAAATGCAGTCATGTCCATAGGATTGGCTGCGACTAGATTTTGGCATTTTAGTAGCTCTCTGAGGAACAACTGGGTGCAACACACTAGGTTAACTAACTGCTGACTGTCTACAGGAATGCCTTCTGAAACATCACTGCAAAAAATCAATATAAATTTTAACTACACCACCTTATTTACTCATATTCTTACAACAAATTAAATTTAGAAAAATACTTATTATGTTTCCACTCCTTACTTGATATGTGAATAGGCTTAAGATTATAAATATATAGAATAGTATATTACTATATTTTATATCCTAGTGATAATCCTAAACATATTTTTCAAAGTCTTATGAGTGTATGTTTCTGTTGACTGCAATTGAGGTACATATTAGGAGACTTCACAATTTTGAACATGAACATGTATGAAATATTCATAATTTGAAGATATGTTATACATATGTACATTGCGGTGATAGTTCTTTGAAATATACTTAAAATTACAGGGTCTGGAAAACGAGCCCATCACTAGTATATTTTAGCTTTGAACAACAGTCAGATGACGATGTGTCAACTGTTTAGGCATATTCTCCTCTAAATACATGCCACACCATCGGAAAGACTTTGGACGTCACTGATTAACATAGACATGTTCTCTTGTAAACCAAGGAGTTCCAGCAACCTAGAGATGGAGAATGTGGTCATCCTTTCAACTCAAAGCTAGCTGCGTTAAATAATTCTAATAAAGGCTATTTGATTTCAGGCACTTTAAATGTTCACAGGTACTTTTCTTAAGTCTTTTCTTAGAAAGTCATACATTTGACACTCTGCCTTTTGCACACACATCAAGGTTCACAATAACATAGTCTTAAAACTATGCTAATACCATTGGATTGAAGTTCAAAATCAGTCTTTGTTAAACATTAGAAAAAAAGTTAGACTTATGTTTCTGAATGCTAGTATTGATATTGGGACAGGTTATAAACTTTCCACGCTTTTTTCCTTTATAACTAGTAAATTCTAAAAAATATTCCAGGAAAGTCTTTCCAGATATTACTTGAATTTAATATGTAGTAGATGTGTGTTTAAATTTTTAACAACAAACTTTTACTATAAAAATATATACTATACGAGACCAAAGATTAAAGAAAATACTGTAAAGACTTAATAATTTTAAAGTTAAAAGAAAAATTTATTTCCTTGGATATTTTGAAAAGTTAAACAATTTATAGAATAAAAAATCAGCATATTTTGTAATGTTTCTTTAATATCAATGTTTGAATGTGTGTGTGGATAAAATGCGTTCTTTAAATGTTTAATCAGTAAAATCAAATTATTTGGCTGAAATACTTTTATATGATTTTTAAAAACGACCCTTTTATTCATAAATCCAAACAAATATTTCCTTTTTAAGATATCACATTTAAAAAGCAAATGTTAAGTGAAACAAATTCTATCATTTCCTATCCAATTCTTCCATTATATATTTTACCACCCTTCATAAAATATATGAAAAATCGATTTCAGGCAATGTTTTTAAGTGCTTATTTGTGAGCTACGCATTAAAATTTTTTCAGAACATACATTTACACTCTGTAATATTTTTTTGTGAAATATGGGTTTTCCATGTCCTATAGCTAAAAGAATGAATTAGAAATCAAAACTTGAAATTTATCACCGAATAAAATTCATCTGTTCAATAAATAAATGGGGAAATAAAATGAAATTTTCAGGATGATGTAAAATTCACCATCAAGAGTATTAAACATTAAATGAATTATATTTTATTCACCAAAATTTGTTGGTTTGTCTGTTTCACCACTGTCAAATTTGCATAGGAGGGGTAATTAGACTAGCACCTAAGGAATTTATTCACAAGAAAAAATAATCTAAACATTGCTCTAAATAATTTCATACTGATGATTACTTAAGTATTTTAGAACTATTTTAGCCCTTAAAGTATTTTAAAATGGATTAAGGCTATATTTAACTGAACTGATTAGATATATTATGTCTTTATTTAATGTTACACCCTTTTAAGATATTTATTCTGAAAGGAGCATATTGAATTCAGTAAACTCTATATTTAAAAGTTTTAATAGCTTTATACATTAAAATATCCAAAATATTGGGTGCTAAAATGAAGTAAAAGATTCTGCATATTAATCGAGTGGCTAAGGTCTTCGGCATCCGGCTAGTAGTCCTGTTGATAGATATTTGAATAATCAATGGGATTACTGATAGTGGACGAGACTACTGCAGTGGTATAGAAATAGTATAAATTTTTTACATTTGTTGAATATTGCCCGTTTTCTTTTGCAGTGATACCGTAAGCTTCACTGGAATGAAACTGCTCAAAAAGCTCTCCTATAGAGTTTTTCCTTCCTGTGCAGCTTACATCTGCTTGAGAAAGTCACTTGTAGTTGATTCAGTCTGTGTTTGTGATACAGTCTGTTATTTCCCATATTGTGTACAGTGGTGACTTATTATTTATCCAAGATGACTGAAGTCGCTTACATTTTTTTTTATCGAAATACTAGAGATTGTGGATGGTTCAGGCTCAAAAGTATCTCCAGAGACCCAGGAACATCGTTTATAATATCACCAGTATTTACTTCCAAAATCATCTCCTTCTTCTTCGTCAGTTGGTTCACTAGTATCTGGTGGTAACACAGCAATTTCAACGTCGCTCTCATCTGAATCTAAACTATTTAGTAAATCCAATGTTTCCTTTAACATCAGAAACATTTGTACTGACATAAACTCAGCAAGAGAAAAGCACTAGAAGGAAAATTATTTAATTTTTAATTTTATTTTCTAATTTTTTTTATTCTATGTTAGAAAGGGAGAAAGAGTGCATCAATTGATTGCGTATCGTCTCACTCCTATTTAGAGGATAGTTAACAAAAAATGAGCTAGAAACCTATCTA
>CM057816.1:82546220-82656220 GCA_030067965.1 Latrodectus elegans
ACACTTGACTTGTGACACTTGGGAAAAATATTTACTAAAACTTTGCAATTTTCGTTTTTTTTAAAATGTCTACAACACAAATAATTAAAATTTCGCAGGAACATACAATGATGAATCTTTCTTGTAGCAAGGTTTGTTCATTGACTGCATCAATCAAATAAAAAGAATGTGTATGAAAAATTATATGAAATTTATAAATTGATAAATGTTTCCTACAACGAATGAAAAAAAATTTAAAAAATTGTTCTGTTTATTATATGTTCAAACCATGTTTATTATATGTTGACACAATAAAATATTATTAAAAATATAATGAATGCTGAGAACTACTTGATTTCTCTTGCATAAAAACACAGAAAAACATTATAATCCAGTTAATTAAATGTATTAAATTTTTCCATTATTAATTCCATTTAAACTAAGTGATTAATATCTTACTTTGTGTTAATGTAGTGAAAAAATTTACGAAAATTTTAACCTTAATTTATTCCATCCAATTTAGATTTTTACATCTTCTTTAATAACCATAACTTAATAATGATTTTAAATAATTTTTAGTTTCATATATAGAATTATTGAGAATGTTTATAATTGACTCAATTTTTGTGTATAATTTGTACCAAAGTTAGGTGAAAAAATTGTTGTAAATTTTAAACCTTCATACGTCCTGAATGTTTCCAGAAAGCACAAAGTCACCTTCAATCGTTCACAAGGTCTTAAAGAACTCATGAATGTGTTCCTTGTTCTAATTAAATGTGCTACCTTATCCAACAAACTTTCTATAATTCTTCATGCATCTTAATATAATTTAGGAAATTCTTATATTTTGAGAGTATTTCTTTCATCAAATTAAAATATGAAAGATTTTTGCTGCATTAGCATGCTCATTAATGCTGAATTAGCATGTTAATTAATAGCATGCTTCCAATGCCTTTTGCGTTAAAAATATGAAATATACTCTTATTTCTCTTCAGTTAATTAAAAAAACATAAATGCAAAAAAGGTCATAAATTCATTTTATTACTGAAAATATCTAAACTCATATGAGATTTGTATTAAAACTTTTAAAAAATATGTAAAACTAATTTCTTCCTATATAAAAAGAACAATGACATAAATTATAATTTTTTTTTTACGAAATCCAAAATTTTACAACAACTGGTTTTTAAATTTCAGATAAATTTCGTAAATCAAGTAATTTACTTACTAGTTTTTATTATATAACTACTTAATAGACACCAATAAAAATCTATAATATAAATAATCCATGTTTACATTTTGAATTTAACTCCGAAAAGTATACACGATGTTGTCACTTATTTAAAGTAACTATATTGTCTTTTTGGAAACAAATTATTATGGGGATTAGAAATCTTGTTTCACGGAAAACTTTTATGGAGCCATAAAACTTCTTCAGAGAAGTATACAAAACTATATGCAACTGTTTGCATTAAAGAAAATAAGAAATTATAGTTTCTATATGCTTCCTTGGGTAAAATCTAGAAAAAAAAGTAATTTATGGATAATATTTAACGTCTAGCGCATTTCCCATTACGTTTATTTATTTGCTTGAATTATATGTATTTTTACATACATATATAGGCTGTTTGCATATAAGGAAGTTATTTTGGATGAAATTGCTTTTTTACATATTGTATACTCTTCAAGTGTTCCCATATCACCAAACTATGTAATACTTACAAAGATATATATATATATTTATTTATTTATTTTTTGTTTGTTCTCTTAAGACTATTTCTTCTACCTTTTCTTGAGATACATGAATCCTAACATTATATGTATAGTATTATGGTGAATATAATTTTCACATAGACATGTGTTTCAACGAAAATAAAAATTATAATAATCGATAATTTATCTACAACTTTTAATAGTAATATATTTCTAACGATATAAAAATATAGGGTTAGGTGTGGTTTCATTAAAATGTTTCCAATAAATCTGTAATTGCAGCTATTTTTAATTGAATCTGGCAAAATAAGTGCTACTGTAAAGATATAAAATCTATGAGTATTTATTAAGCACTTTTTTGCAGTGTATTTCGATTAATATATTTGTAGAGGAATTTTATAAAAATCAAAAAAGCCATTTTTAAATGTATAATTTCATTTTAACTGATCCACTTTGAGATCAGCAGATGAAATTATGTTTTCATTTTTATTTGTTTAAAATAAATACCCCTGCTTTTATTAAATTTAAAACTGTAAATTGTCATAAATAGGGAAATTCATTCCCTTGAAACTAATATAAATGTGCTTTGAAATAAAACTTTAACATATAAATGAAACTTTAACTTCACAGTTATTGAGATGTTAAAGGATATAAAAATTTTGGTTGATTGGTCAGGGATTTTTAAGACTTCTGGCGGAAAAATAAGATGTATATGTATTTAAACTTCAAACTCGATTCTAAATATATCTACGAAAATTTATTTAAAAATTGCTTTAGAGGCTTTAGTAAGAATAAAATATTAGAGTTTTTAATTACCAAATGGTGTATAAATAGATTGCAAAGATCATTAAGTAAGTTTGTATCATCGAATTCAATTGCCGACTTACTTATATCTGCCAAGCTAACTACGGATTAATCAGATCTAAAATCCAGGTAGATTTAAATATGATTTTCGAACTAAAAGTTTTAATTTAAAATTAGTAAAATGAATTTTCCCACAAAAAAATCATTTACATCAAATGGAAGAAAAACCTTTACATTTTCTGATAGATTATTATGCGGAAACCATCCTCAACCCAGGATCATCAGTTGATAAGGTGTCAAACCCAATTCCTTTAGCATAAGAATATTTTGATTTTTTTCTGAAATTTCTAGTACAACACGTTAAATAGTAATGCTTATTTTTTAAAAAATACAGATGTTTTGGTAAACCAAACTGAATTTAAATTTTATTTTAATAAAATATTTAAGAGATTTTGTTAAAGTATATTTTCATAAAATACTACTCCAACCATCTACAGTCGAAACTAATATAAATATATCCATTGTAAAATTTAAACAAAATAAATGTTCAACACAATACAATTACAATTCGATTCAAGAATTTACAGTCATCGTAAGAGGATATTATAATTTCTAAGGGCATAGAAAAACATAGCACACAAAGTATTCTTTTTTAAATTATTAGAAATAACATTTTAATTAAAACAATTTCTATTCATTAAAAGCATAAAATATGATTAGTAACAGAAAGCTGAAACTCTAATTAGTAACATAAGGATAAAATAATAAGTTATTATTTGTAGTTAAATTTTTTCTAATAATTTTCTTTGACTTTTTGTCTACTGTTATACATTATCACAAGTTCAGAAACGAAGATTTCATTATCATATGCATTAACACACTGATAAGAAGGAAACAGAAAATACGAATTGTTTGAGCAAAAATAAAAGGGCAATAACCTTTCCAACTGGGAAATTCCAAAGAGTAATCCAAATTATGATAAACTTTTAAAAATTATATATATATATATATATAGAATCCGTATTCACCGTCTTAAATGTTTTCGGACTGATTATCTAATTTGAAGTTGATGTTAAAAATGAGCATATCAAAATATTTTTATTTTATTAATATTTTTATTATTTGATCTAATAATACCTATTTGACACAAGAATTTTCTGGTTAAAACTACCATACATGATAGATTGAAAGCTTTTAATATAAATGTTGCATTGAAAAGTACAGAATAAAATAAAGTACATTGACAGATTGAAATGTAAAAGTGTAATAATTTAAATGAAAAAAAAAATGATTAACAAACTATTGAATTAATGATAGTAATGCTGTTATTCCAGCTTAGTATTATAATAAACTCATAGTAACAATGTATAATTTTTACCGAGATATGAAAAAAAAGTCACGTGTAATGAGCAGCAAGTTTTGTCTTTGGAAACATATTCTATTAATATATTAATCATTACAAAGAACAAATATTGTGATTTTTTGTTTTCAAAATAACTAATCCACTGGAAGAAAAGATTTCTATATTATTATGCTGTTGTTTGGTCATTAGAACCTCAATCAATAAATCATTAAAAAATATAACCACTGGTATTTCTTGTCATCCAAATAACTACTACACTAAAAGAGGTGATTTTTCTTTAATTGGAATTATATCTTAAATTAGATTTAAAGTGTACTCACAGAAAAAAATATGAATATTTATTCACAATCGGTGAAATTCACAGCCGCCTCAAACGGTAATGTCTCTTGTTAGTTTTCAATTTAAAAGCTAGGGAAAAAATTATGTCATGCAAACTGTGATTACTTATATTCTTTTTATGTCCTTATTAAAGTAATAATATAGCAAAACTTAGAGTTTTAAAATATGTTTGCCATTATATTATGAATTGATTAAATGACAAATGCAAAAATCAAATGTATTTACAAATGATACTACTAATCAAAACTATGTTATAATTGATATAAATATTATATGATATGATAAAATATTACATTGATAAAGAACTGAAATAGAAGGCAATCGATAAACATTTAGTTAAATGTTTTAAAATTATTAATTTGCTTACACTGTATAACACGACATTTTAGGAAAAGCAATAAATGATAAACCCACGTTGATTGATCTCAATTTAATTGAAATAAAAAAGTGATTGAAAATCAGATATATTTTTACAATTATATATATATATATATATATATATATATATATATATATATATATATATATATATATATATATATATATATATATATATATATATATATATATATATATAATAAATTTATGCACAAAATAAATTAACAGTATAATTAATTAAAATAAATTAATAATATAATTTTCTAAGCATTATCACATATTTGCCAGTGAGAGCAATATTATTTTTACATTACTTTTTCAATATAAGCTGATGAACATCTAACATTCAGTTTTAAATATAAAACTATCTAGAAATACCTTATTCTGTTGGAGAATTTTTCATCGATAAGAAATGTTAAGGATTTTTAGCTCTTTAAGCCGTTTTCAGGAAAGAGCAGCAAACATGACTATGGATTGTAAAATACAGGGAAAAATTATTTATAAATATTTAAGATTCTTAAAGAAAATGTAAAGTTTAAGTATTCAATTCATGGTTTTGTTATTCCTAAACTCTAAAGTGATCCAAGTTGAAATGCATAAAAAATAATTATCTATAAATAAATATTAATCATAGTAAAGATGATATAATCGTTTTGAGCAGAAAAAATTGCGAAACACTCAACAAAAATAAAAACCCATCAAAATGCAGAAAAATATACATTTCAAAATTGTAAAATACTAAGCTTAGGCTTAATTGCAAATATTATATTACAAAAGATGTAAATAAATACTTTAATTATTGTTTTAAATTTGAAAAAAATGTAGATTTCATCTCACGAATTAAAAATCTGCATAAGGTCTTAAGTTTTTATTTTGTGAAAAGAAACTGTATAAAAAATTTAATGGATTTTTAATTTCCTTTTTCCCAATTAAATGACAAAATAATTAATATTGTTAATTATACGTTTTTTCGACAATAATTTGCTGTACCCTTTCTGAATAATGAAAAAAAATCTGTATACTTTTATGATAAAATATATAAATAGGTATTCTTTAGGAAAAGCTATATATTTTACTTATAAAAAAAGCAAATGATAAGTGATTCTAAATCTTGAGTTTAAATTCTATACCTAACGATTTATATATTTGAATATGTTAAATTAGTAATAGAATTCAATCTTACGAGTCATTCGTGAGTTTAAATTCTATTACTAATTTAACATATTCGAATATTTGAAACAATTATTTAATGCATTATTAGTTTTTGTGTCAATAAATTATTATGGCACAAATATATATATTTAAACATTATGAAAATTAATTAAAAAATTGTATAAAATAAATTATCTATTTATTTCATTAATTTAAGAAATTTCTTATTAAATTAATATTTATAATTAAGATATCGTAATCCAATATCATTTTCACGCTATACCCCTTTATATAATTATTAGTACGAAAATTGATATTATTTTACCTAATGCGAAATTGAAAGTAATTCAATAGTAACATATTAAAGATTAGTAGCATTTAATTTAAGTTTTTAAGAAGGAAATCATGAATTAATAATTAACATACTTTCATAAGTAACATTAGTAAAATAAAATGTGATTTCAGGGAATTTCATATATTTTAGGAATTATTATATATATATATATATATATATATATATATATATATATATATATATAACATTTAACTAATTTAAGCAAGCTTTCACATTATTTAAAAATAAAATAATTCGACTTTATATTTTCTTATAAAATGAAGATTTTTCCCGTGAAACAAAATGTTTATGTAAATCATATATTGTTTTTGAAATATCGTAGCATAAACATTGGTTTTGAGGCAAATATATTCATTTTGTAAACAATGAAATTTTTATTTTTGTTTTATTTCCAAATAATATAAATAAATTTTAAAACAATTCTATTAGTTAGTTGCTCTGTTTTAAGCTGAACCCCCTAAAATTTATGGAAAGTGAAGCAAAGAGCAAGGTGTTTTAAAGGAGAAAAAAAGAGAATAATTGTTTTGAAAACATTATTTTCCTTTCAAGAAACTCCGATGTAATTTTCTTGAGTACATTTCGTCATCCACTA
Source organism: Latrodectus elegans (assembly GCA_030067965.1). Classification (NCBI taxonomy): domain Eukaryota; kingdom Metazoa; phylum Arthropoda; class Arachnida; order Araneae; family Theridiidae; genus Latrodectus; species Latrodectus elegans. Next base: position 82,552,896 of record CM057816.1, read on the forward strand.
AGTGAAACTGCACATTAGCCGATGAGTTATTTATGAGGGTGTTAAGTATTCATTAGAAACGGCATGAGTTAGAAATGCGAAATAAGTAGCACGTGTCTTTTAGTATTCTATTTTTACAATAAACAGTTATTTATTTTGAAATGAAACTTTAAAATTAAGAACACAAGGCAGGTTTGGACATTTTAATTGTTATGGAAAGTGAAATAAGTAAATGAGAAAATATATTGCGCCACATTTATTTTTTTTACAAAATTATGCATATTTTCTAAATACTTTATAAACATTTTGTGGATTTTAGAGCAAATAAACCACTCTATATAAAGCACCAGAATTTATTTACCTTACAAACTAAATTTTTCTTGCAGTTTTATCTATTAAGTAAGTTTATACGTTCTGTGGAAAAATTCTTTTCAAAGAGATGTTTTATATTATATAAATAATTATTTTAATACTCTGCATAATATATTTAGAGTTTAAACAATAAAATACATTAATTAAAACATTTAAGTAGAAAATTGTTTTTCTTCTTTTCAAATATGAATAGAAAAAGTAAAAATTTAAATTTGTATTTACGCAGTATTTAATTCATCAGGTATGAAGTGAACATGCTTTTTTTAAATATATTAACTAATTTATATTTTTATCAATGCTTGTTTTTACTTTAACAATAACAATTTCTTAATTACGTTGATACTAGAACTCATTTGCATTATTTTACTATGGAAACAATCTGAAGCTGGGATATTTAGCACTTCTATATTTATCATAATCTTTTCCTATGTTAAATTATCCTCCGAAATATTGAAATTAAAAAGGTATAGCACACAGATGCTACTATATAATAAAACTTTGAAAGTTCACTATATGATAATCTGACTTTAAAATAATGTTTATCTAAAATATAAACAATACAAAACTTTTGTTAAAATTTCGCATCATTAAATCCTTTAAGTGTTGAAGATATTTTCACTGATTTACTTTTATTGTTTCGATTTGTCAGGTGCAAGGCATTTGTTTTCGAATAACGTTAATGATTACTGATCTTCAAGTGCTTTTTTTAACTTGTTATCAGTTATAAAAATATTTTCATTTATGTTAGTGAAAGAGAATAAATATGCTACATTGTTAGAAACGCCTCACAAAATTAAAAATTTAGCTTTCAAAAGCAAAATCACTCTGACGTTTTTTTCCAGAAAACACGTTAAATTCATAAAAACAGGAACATACTAATCATTTAAATTAATTCGAATAATTTTTGAATAAACATTACTGGATTCAAGAGGTTTGCTAATGCATTCCCTGCCTTAATGTATTTTAAAATATGTAAATAAACAATGATATTTTGGATGAAACTTTTTAATTTGGTGAAATGAATTAAATATATAGATACATTTTAATTGGTATTTTAAAAGTATGTGTTTATTTGTCTTTTTGAACAATTTGAGTGTGCAAATCAGGAACGAAATATTTAAATATTTTAAAAAAAACTTATTGTAAATTAAAAATGGTTATGTATTTGCTGAAAATATTTTCTACACATGGTGAAGTATTCTAGAGTTAGAAAATGTATGAATATCTAATTAATATCAAAAACTATACCTAAAACTCTCTGAAAAAATTATATTTTACATGATATAAAATTGAAGTATTTATTGATTAAAATTACTTTGAGTTATCTAATCTCTTTTTATTGTGTAATTCCTTAATATATTTTTTTATAAATTTATCAAAACATTGTATATTTTGATATTACTTTGAGTTAGACACCCTTTTAATGAAGATTTTACTAAACATGTTTCCTTTAATGAAATTAGTTATATCTGTATATTTATTTAAATGTTTCCATTTAAAAAAAGGAAAATCATCATCACACTCATTATATGAGCTAGCTAATCGTACCATTAATAAATTTGAAATTTTCAAGGAAAAAATAGAAACTCTAAATAATTATTCGAAAAATTGACTATTTTGATGATATACTGTTGATATTTTTGTATTCAGATACTATATTTTCAAGGTACATTTGATTTTGAAAATAGGAATTTTACTAAAATTATTGACTTATAGATCGTTGAATAAATGACGATAAAATTGTGTCCATGCCAACAAGCACGCACTTATAGGGAATACTTGAAATGTATACAAATATATAGCAGTCAATATTTTTGCATAATAAAAATCTGCACTTTAAATGGGAGGGGTTGAAAATGTTTTAATGTGCTTTTATATTTATAATATTCAAATTCTTTTATATTTTCTAAAATAGATTAACGCATAGAATCATACATAAGTTATGCCTTTCAAATTTAAGTAAAGTAATAATCTCATTTCAGAAGACTTGGTACGATAAAGAAATATTATTCAACGAAAATATTGATTGCTTTATACATAATGAATGAATGTTGTGCCCCAATAGGATTTCTAAGGGTCTTCTAACATATTAGGTAAAGAAAAATTGTATTTCCATAGTAGAAAATTACAATAGTGACCACAATAAATCTAACGCAAGATTACGCTTAGAAATTTATCAGAGAAGATACGAAAGAAATATAATTTATTTTGATTTCCACTGCACAAATGCTTAAATTATTCAAGTAATAGTTATTTCATAATTAAGTATTATTGAATTACATAACAATGATAAAATTTTAAAGACATGGGTGTGTAATAAGATGTTTGTAAATAAATAGTATTTTATGGGTTTCTATCAAATCATTTTACAACAAGATATTTCAATATCTATTAAAATTAATGAATTATTTCAACTTAACAAAATATAATTTTATTAAAATATTATTTTCCAATAAAACTTTTTAAAGAATTTTTTTTATATTTCAAAAGTTTAAATTATTTTCAAATAACTAAATTATTCATGAGTAATTTTATAAAAAATTCTGAAATTAATATAAAATCATCGTATTTTAAAACTTGTAATGATGAAGTCAATTATATGTTTGGTAAATGAAAAGTATACGAAAGTAATAAAACATAAGGAGAAAATTTAAAAGGTATTATAAGATATAGTAAAATAAAGGTTATTAAAAGACAAATATAAAGGTTATTATTAAAATATATAAATATTATAATGTTTTATAATTAATTATCACAATAATAGTATAAGGTTATTATAAGACAAATACTTTATAAGTAATACACAAGTTATTATTAGATGAATTGGCTGAAGACATTCTATTTTTCTTAACTTTATCATATAAAATTACAAATATTTTTATAAACATTTGTTAGAACATACGTTATCTTGATCTATACAGCCTATTAGAAGTAACATCCATTCTATTTGTAATAGCTCTTGTCAGCTATTTTCTTACCTCTTTCTAAAGGGAATATTGTTCTTATTACTTTACTTTCAGGAAAAATAACCAGTCACTGTATGCTAAATAGGAATTGTATGAGATTTGCGGGAAATTTTCACTAATCATTTTAACATAGAATTTTTGATTTTAGTTATCAGAAACGGAGTAAGAACTGTCATTAAAGACGATATAATCATTCAACATATTAAGAAAATATCATTTTTTTAATCAAGAAATTCTAATATGCAAAATATCTTACATTATAATAAACAAATGCTTTCTTATATCTCCAACAAAATCAGTTTTCTTAATACATTAATTTCAATTTGTATGGCCCGTTTCCGAATTATTGAATTCCCTTTACAATATTTACGAGGCAAAGAAACATAATATACCCTTGTGACTTCTTATACTGTTTACTGCATCACACACGATATATCATAAATATGTCAATGTCAATAAATGTATCATCTGATGAAAAATCATTAATGTTTCAGCACCATTTTTTAAGGTATGCATTTGTTAATTCATTGCATAATTTCTATTTAAGTTGTAAAATTTTCTCAGTCTGTATAGATTTGTGAAGTCCTTGTATTGTTTTAAATTATATGGTTGTTTCAATAAAAGTAATCACATTATGAAATTAAATTTAACTAAATTCACATAATTACCTTAAAGATGCATGTCGCTTATTTTACTTATACTTAGTACGCATGTTACTTAATGTTTTGATTTTCAAAACGTTTTCTCAATTTTAATCATAGATTTAAAAAAATAAAGTCTTATGTAGTATTAATTAGTTAATGATAACATAAAAATTCGTTGATACACATTCAGAAACGTTCCCGATTACATATTTTGTTTTAAATTTATTTCAGAAATTGCAAGTCCAATAAAGGTTGAATTTACATTGTAAATTAGAGAATTTAAAAAAATCATTTTTTCAATCAGGGTCAATCCATTTATAAAAAACTGGAATTCTCTTAAAAACATAAGTTTTTTCAAGTAATTCATATGGATGAGGTTTGTTTTATTCTAGGTAGATTTCAAAACAACTTTACAACTAAAGTTTCCTTTAACCTAAATTCTTTAAGCATTTTAAACATATAATTATTTAACATATTTTTTATTCTTCTATACTAGTTATCTTCTGAATCGTAAGAAAAAATATATCAGACAAAAATATCTTCTTGTCAATTATAAAAGTACAATGTCTGTACATCCAAAAGGGAAGAAATAAGTTCGAATAATAATGACTGGTGAAAATTAACCGCATAATATACAAATTAACTGTTTCAAAAATAAAATAGGAATTAAAACTCAATTTCTCTACCTGAAAACATATATAGGTATTCGAAGCACTGATATACTTCGCTGAATTGATGGTACTTCGCTGTAATGAGATTTTAAGATTAATGATGAAATATAAACATGATCTCACAAAAAATAATGTACAAGATAACAAAGACTTAATTTAAAATGTAAATATGCATACTAAATTTTATCTGAATTATGAAACAGAGATTATTAACTGAAATAAAAAAGTTTTAAATACAACCAAGTACCAGGGAATATTGAAGACAATACATTAAAAAAATAAATAAAATGATATCTACCTAGAAACATGAAAATTTAGAATGAAAACTTTTGTGTAGGAGGGAATTTATAAATAATATTAATGCATGCTTTACAGTTATTTCTGCCTCTATGTAATAATTTGTAAATCCATTTATGTTCCTGTATGATTACATAAAAGCATATAAATTGTAAATATGTGATAATTTGAAAATATGTGATAAATAAAAGAGTAAACAATAAAATATCAGCTTATTCATATAAGAGGTTAAACTTTGATGATTTCCTTATAAATTTAAACAAATGTTGCAATAATTTAAAAATTTCGAATACTTAAATATTTGAAGATCATCTTTGTGATTCTGCTTTAAATATATTAGCATGACATAATTTATCTCTTACTTTATGAAGATTAGGCTTTACATTTTGCCTTCTATGAAACCCCCAAAAAATATTCCTTTAAAAATTACATTCATGATAGAATGAGCGTTTCCTTAATTTTTGTGCAATCCTGTGTATCTCATACGATAAATTATATTATGAAACAAATTAATATCGAAAAATCTTTTTCCAATAATTAAAATTATTGAATCTATTGATAAAATTATTGAACAAGTTGTCTTATCAATATTTTTTTTAGTTTGAAAGGGGATAATCATATAAAGAAGGCTAAAAAATATTTTGAAAATTATTTCATAATTAAAACAAATTTCCTTTAATTTTTAATTTCAGAATTAGGATTAAATAAAATTTTAATTTTTAGATTAATTTTGTTGTCTTGTGAAACTTAGGCCTACATTATAGGGTGCGCTGTGCTCCACTTTTCTAGCTGAAACAGATTTTAGTGAGGAGTCCGACTTCCTCAGGGCACACATGCCCTATGTATCTGTTTATAGGGTAGGAAATCAATGACAACCTATTCACACAAAGAAAGGAATTAAAAAAGAGAAAGTAATTTCATGTCTGAACTGGGAATGGAACCCAGGACCTCCATGTCTTTTGTCAGGCACTCTGACCACTATACAGGGTGAAAGATAATTTTTATAGATAAAATAAATTTATTTTAATTTTTTATGTAAACTATATTTACATCTTTATTTGAAAAACACTTTATTATCAAAAAGGTGTCAGATGCATGATGTAGAACATATCTGTGTAACTTATGCACACTACAGATTTCTTAAGATGTATTGTCCTTTTGTTGGTATGTCATAAAGGGCAAAGCTTTTTCGAATGTCAAAATAGCCTTATGGGAAAAGTCAATAACATACGTCTTAAATAAGAAAAAGTTCCCTTAACACCAAATCCCTGTAAACAGTATCATATTGTGACGTTAGTTGTTCGTCAGTGGTAAAAATCACACATTGCTTTCTATTAATATTTGGCAAAGAATATTCCACCCTAAGCATGAACCTATACCATAGCCGTTATATTCTTAGTTACTTGACAGTTAATTACTACAAAGAGATCTTAATGTTACAATGTACTTTGATGTCCTTATATACACTCTAATATTTCATAATTCAAGAAAAAATAATATTATACATGTTATATTATAGTAATTTATGTAGTTATGTAGATCTAAAAACATGCATTATTATGATTTTCATTTTGACATAGGTGCCATATTTAATCTTTTGGCGCATGTTTAAGTGTGGTGATAGTTTCATAGATAGAGATTTCTGGCAACCTGAAGTTTTATTGAAACAGAAAGTCAAATAATACCAGGTAATTAAAATAATATTTCTACTAACCCATTTTATTGTAAACATACAGACAATTTAGGACAGTTTGTTAACTACTTTTTTATTATACTTACATTTAGGTTAGTTGAAATGGATATTTTAAATAAATCACTGTAATATACCACAATTTTATTAATTCCTTTTATCATAAGCTAGATTTTTTTCGAACGAAACTATGGCATTCAAATTCTTTAAGGTTAAGAACAATTTTAAATCACCAAAAATTCTAAAATACAGCAAAGTATGTGAGTTTTTAGAAAACACTTTACACTTTAAAACATTTTCCATTTAATTACATTTAATAAATATAATGAAAATGTTTCTTTAATATAAATTAAACTCCCTGAACATTTTTGAAAAAACAACCAGAATTAAAGATATCTTTGTAAATATATTATGAGAAACAACAATGTCGAGAGAGAAACTACTAAAAATCATAACATAAAAAAGCAATTTCACCCAAATTTTTTTTGTAACCTACAGAAGAAAATATACTTAAACATGAACGGATACATAATATAGACACAAAAATAAATACAATGTATACGACACAAAAAGTTAGATCTTCTCCATAATCTTCCTTTATTCCTGATGTTATCTTAATAATAGTAAATTAAGAAAAAGTATAGATACGTCTGAAAAGCAAACAGTTGCCCTTCATTTGATACATTTCTTAAGGAGTTTAATGACACCATAATTTTTTTTTAAGCAAGAGTTTTTATCCGCATAATAATTTGTTTCGCGTAGGTGAAACAACTATCTTTTTTGGACAATATATATATATATATATATATATATATTCTACATAACATATCTTCATATCTATGAACACTTCTACAAGGTATTTCATTTTTCATTTGAATTGATTTAAAATTCATTGTGTTTCTGACTGTAGAATTTCAAGTCTAAAAAATAAATGTCCATGTAAAATATGTAAGCAATTGCCGCAGACTGCCTACCTGTAGAAAGTTTCCTAGATAGTGAATGATGTTTTCAACCATCACAAAGGATATTATAAGGAGAACAATAAAGCACTACCTTAAAAAGTGTGGCATGTGGGAAGCAGAAGTTTAATATGTATTTATTATAAATGCGACTCTTATCATAGTGACACAATATAAAGAAAATTAATAGACAAATTATTTTAGTCGCTATTTAAGGAGTTATATGTTTATTGTTATACAAACTAGAAGGAATATTGACACAGATTTTCACCGTAGTTACCATGAAAAAAACCGTGTGTTTATTTTAATATAACTCTTAAAATATCATAATTGATTATTTATCTTACATCATTTATAAACAAAAAATTTAAAATTAATTCATCTAGAATGAAAAAAATTTAAATTAACTCATTATATTTTTATAATCACTTTGTTAAGCAAATATGATCTCAATATCTTACACTAACATCTCCCAGATTTCTTACATCCGATATTATTTTGCCAGCTTATTTTTTTATTCAAAATAGAACACAATTTTTAACAAATCAAAACTGAATTTATTCTTTTTTATTTTTGTGTTAAAAATGTCCACAATGTAATTTTGTACATTTATTTTTAAATTTTATTCTTGCATTTATAATTAAATTAACTATTAGCATTCTTACATTCTCAAAACCTTGCAGTGCACTGTAAAGTGCAAAAGCTTGAATTTTATCACTAAATGAAATAAATGTGTTTTGGTCAACATTTTTATTATCTACTGATATATTGATATACAATTAAATTTCATATATAAAGTTTGGTTATAATTAAATTAATTGTAATAAAGAAGTTATAAATTTTAAAATTTGACATTCAATCAATTTATACTCAAAGGCTGTTAATTTTATATCGATATATAAGGATAATAAAACCTTACAGTAAAAGAAAAATAATTAAAAATTACTGTTACCTGGATATTTAGAATTAATATCTCTATATAAAGAGTAATTTCAATAAGGAAAATTCAAAGAAATAATAATTACACTCCAACTATAATATCATCTTATGATAATACCATATACTTCACGTAAACTAATTATACTTAAACGAATGTAGAATGTCTATGTATGCTTGTAATTTATTGCCATATGTAATCAAATTATTTAGTGTATTGCATCATATATTGAAAATATCTTCTTATTTTTAATTTGCAAAGTAAAATTCTTTACTAAAAGATAAAGAAATACAATTTACATTATGTATCTCTTTCCAATGAATCCCTAGAAATGTAAAAAACATAATTATGTCTTTTTACATATGGTAACATTTTTGAGTAATTCATGTTTTACATGTAGTTGTATTTTTTAATTAATCAAAGAAGTTATGTATATGTATTTCTTATTACTAAATGTCAATTTAATTCATGCATATATGAAATCTTTGAGAAAGTTTTCTCATAGTTTCGTGATAAACTTTAAGATTACCAGATAAAATTCAAACATTTTTATCATAGATGAGATTGGAATGCATTTCTATACTAAGGGATATAAATTTTGAAAAGACAGATTTAGTACAGATTTAAGACACTAAATTAAGAGAAACAATGATATTGTAGTTTTTTTTAAAATTAAACTGCTATTATGATAAAAAAAATCATTCGTAAGATACTCATTTATATTTGACAAAAATAATTTTATTAATGAGTAAGAGAACTTATAACTAAATTATTAAATTTCTGAATGTATAGAAATAGATACAAATTCTTAAAACATTTTTTGAACAATATACTCAAAGGCTCTCTAATATTACATTTTACATAACATTTCTTAAAAACAATGCCTGTAAAAGTATTAAGAATTTTTAATTTTTGTTTTTTACGAGTAAATTAAGCATTGTTTTCTAAATGTTGGGAAACGTTTTACGAACAAAACGCATTTTGCATAATACATTTTTCCTTTAAATGTGTTGCATTTTTTGAATACCTATTTACATTCATACATTATTTCTAGCAAAAACTCTGTATACTTTTAAAAGAAAATTGGAATAATATAACCTCACATTATAATAGAATGTAGGACAGCCTACAACAATGTAAATATAATAACAGTGAATAAACATGCGTTTTATATTGTCAGCGGTAGAAACAAAACAATTAATAAATATATTAAAAATATCTAGAAACTATTACTTTCAAAACACATCTATTTGAAAAATCTCAATATAAGTGTCTATGATTTATAAGAAACTAAAATTTCATTTTAGTTTATAAATCATAGACACATAAATTTTTATATAAGGCTTATGTAAAATATTCCATTCATTGCCGGTAAATTTATAAATATATTATTTATATCAGTTAAGATAATTAAGAAATAATTCTATGAAAAATAACGCATTAAATATACACCGTCGCCTAAAATATAAAGTACACTCAAAGTCATTCTTAATACGATTCTAGTAATCACCATTTCTGAGAAAAATGAAGTCAATTTTCAATTACGTTTTAAAAAAAATTAGATATTATAATAATCAACTTACGCTAACTTTAAAGGAAATGTATTCTTTAATCCACAAAAATCATTCTAATATAGCAGATTACAGCAAAACCATTTAAATTGCTTACAATTACAGCTTTTATATTAATAGGATATATATATATTTAAATTAAGCATATAACTTGTAATTGCGAAATGAATTTCCTCTAAATCTTTTAGACACAAATTGATGTAATAAAATAATTAAATTTTTATAACAGATACTCGGTTTCTGGAAATACTATTTGGCAGTTTGCCATAAACCATTAAGTAATTTATCTACAGAAATTAGGAACGATTAATTTATGTATGGCAATTCCTAAGTTATCTCATTTGAGGATGTAATTAGCATAAAATATTGTATTTTGTCGGTGATGATTCTTTTATATTCTGAGTATTGAAATTTTTTTAAATATATTTATTGCTAATCAAATGGGAGAAATAAAAAAATTTAATGTCATGAAAATCTCTCTCTCTCTCTCTCTCTGAAAATAATCAATGAATCTTTCATGCATTTTGATAAGTCATACAAGAAATTACCATTATTGCTTTTGGAAATTTCATTAACTATTAAGAAACTAATTTTTCTTTTCTGAAAATTCATTAGAAAAAAATATAATTGCTCATTAGAAACAAGTTTAAAAAAGAAAAAAGAAATTCCCCTATTGTTGTTTGAAAAAAATTTTTGAACATAATTTAAATACTGATAACTTAAATAAATTTATTGTAATAACTGAAGTGTCTATGCAAGTTTAAATACCTCATACTAATCAAAAGCCCAATCAAATTAGCCAAATATTTAGTGCATATATATATATATATATATATATATATATATATATATATACATATATATATATATATATATATATATATATATATATATATATATATATATATATATATATATATATATATATATATATATATATATACCCTGGTGTGCAAAAATTAAGGACAAAACGGTTTGTGTTGTGCAAGTGTTGCACAGTTATGTTCCAAATCGATAAAAATCGTACCAGAACGTCCTCCAGATGGAAGAATATGGAAAAAGTATTAAAAAAAAATCCAAATGATTAAAAAGGAACCAAATGATTAAAGAGAGCGCCGAAACATCCATGTGACAGCTCTCTAGCAAGAAACATCCAGCTTTTAGTAAGGGATATGATCTCCCCTGAGTGCTGTGCAAGATTGACATCGTCTGTCCATCCTGAGTTAGAGGTTGTCAATGAGTTGTTGAGGTACTGCTGCCCATTTTTCTTGTAGAGCCAATATCAGCTCCAGAATCATTACTGGCGGTTGGTGACGTGCCACCAAGCATCTCCCTAGAAATTCCCACAAGTGTTCGATTGGATTTAGATCCGGGGACTTTGCCGGCCAATCCATGGGTTCAATATCTTAACTTTCTAACATCTTTTCGACAGTCTCTGTATGATGAGGTGGATCATTGTGGTCCATGAAGAGGAACTGGGGACTAATAGCAACTCTTAAAAGACGCACATAAGGAAAGAGAATATCTTTACAATAAAGGGAGCCGGTGACTGAATCTCCTTGGATGAGATGAATGTCAGTTCGGGTACCAAGTATGATGCCTCCTCAAACGAGAACACCGCGACTTCCAAACCGGTCCCTTTCGAAGAAGTTGGAAGGGTTATTGCTTATTCCCCGTTTTTTCCATATGTGTATGCGCGAAGAATCGGTAGTCAAACTAAATCATTACTGCTCTAATCCGTAAAGAGTACTTGACACCTTTGTTAATTCGTCCAATTCTGGTGTTTCCGGCACCAAACAAAGCCCCTTCTCTACTGGGCAGACTTTAATGGTACACAACATACAGGTCGTCATACAGTTATTGAGCCATTGTGCAGTCTTCTGGCGACTGAAACCGTGATATCGGTCGTCCAGTCGTCTGTTGGAGATGTCTCACGACTTCTCCAGTCGTCTGCCGCCTGTTCCTTCTTGTCTGTAGGAGCATATACTGGTCGTCGACAGCCATGGATGCAGGTGTACGACCATTGCTGAACCTTCGGATAGCTGTTCCTGTAGTTTGAAATGCTTTCAAGATTCGTGAAACGATGCTGTGAGCGATTCCAAACTCCACAGCCTCACTTGTTACACTTCAACCTTCCTCAATCTTCCCAATGATTCGAAGTTGCGTAAGGTCATCTAGATGTCGTCTACGAGGTTACCTGTTCATTATTTCGCACTAATTAAGCAGTTCTACGTCGTTTAAACTGATATACTCCCTGCAATAGCTTTCACAGAAACGCTGAGCGTAAACCGCTAGCCTGTTTTATACCCCTCCTACATTCTCCCTTTACGTCATGTTGGGTAATTTGAGTATGCTCTTGCGTACCTGACCGTAGTCGATCTTCTGATTTGTTATTCAGCGATATCTACCTGCTTGTTCAGCTGTTATGCTAATTTTTCCATTTCGCCTTAATTTTTGCACACCAGTGTATATCTCATATATATATATATATATATATATATATATATATATATATATATATATATATATATATATATATATATATATATATATATATATATATATATATATATAAACTTGGAAAAATACTAAAATGTATACGATGCAAATGATAAGAAGAGGGCATAGGGAACACGTCTTCATCAGGAGGGAGATGGCCAGCTATGCAAAATGAGAGTAATCTTTTCTGACATTCACAAAAGATAAATGTCTAAATATATTCGAGCTATTTCCCCGAAGTGTGTTCATATTAAAAGAAGAAATTAAAGATACACTTAGTTCAAAAATTAGAATATATATGCAGAAAAGCAAAAATACTCACAATAGATGAAGTATACATACAATAGAAAAATAAGTACAGTAGAAAAAATACGTAACAACAAAATTACAGATTGAGTTTACATATTAGAGTAATAGGAGAGTTTTGCCAAAGGTAAATTTGAAATTAGAATAAAGAAATATTGCCCGGAGTAATGAAATTCAAAATGTTAAATTGGTTTAGAAGCATGTAATAAATTTCAAATTAAAATGTGTTAACGCTGATTTAAGCTTTAGTTATGTATAAAATAAAATGTATAAATGTAAGTGTTTTCACAGGCTTATTGTGTAAGGATATTAATGCTTAGATGGCCCTTCTGTAGTTTTAAAAACTACTCATTACTTCAATCTTACATGCGATTCCCTACTTCCTCTACATATTTTAAAATATTATTAAATGGATTATTATTATTATTTAGGTGAGCTGTTAGGCGTATTATTAGATTTTTAGTAGATTCAACTATTTGTTACAGATATTATAAATGCGATTAAGTTTATTAAATATAACGTAGTGATAAATAAATCCAAAATTTTTTTAGTATCAAGTAAATTAGTTTTAATTAGAGAATTTATATATATATATATATATATATATATATATATATATATATATATATATATATATATATATATATATATATATATATATATATATATATGTATATGTATAGTATTTAATAGTTTAATAAAAGTTAAAATTTTCTTGGAATCCTTGCGACAGTACAGGCATAAATCTAAAAGTTTGATCATTTTATTTATTTAATTTTATTTATTTAGCAGCATTTTGTTTTCGCTTTTCTTCATACAAGTCGGAAATTGCATCGCTAGTTTTTTGTGCTTGTAATTAGCTCTTCAAAAACGTTTCTTAAATTGTTTCCAGTATAATAATTAACTTAGCTTACTAAATATTTTGCTTGAATTTTTGACCGCTGAATTCTTCAAATAAAGCGTGGAATATTCATTTATACATGAAACCATATAAAATACTGTAGTTGCTTAAATTTCTTATTTTGTGTGTCCTTTTTTTTTTTTTTTTAAAGAATCATTTTCTATATTCCAAAATTGTCATGTTTCGCAATGTAGTATTTAGTTCAATTGTAAAAAAATATTTTGTAGTTCAAAATTAAAGAGCTTTAAATCTTTCTAATACCAAAAGATATTGATAAAACTATCAAGAATGATTCATCATTTAACTTGTTGAACACATTAATTTTTATATAATTGGAATTTTCTTGAAAGCTCATTTTGAATGTGATATAAAATTATATAATTATGATATGCATATTTTTTGATGAAAACATATATTCCACGTTTATATCAATAACTTATAAATTGTATAAAAATTATTTAAGTTGAAGTAAAGAAAATGTTACTGACAGCTAAAAAGGGATTAATGTAAAATAATTTTACTAAAATAGCACATACAATATTTTTACAACTGGGCCAAAATAACCTTAACATTGCGTGCAATATTTTTCATCACTGCTTTCCAAATAATTAATATTTATGCAATAGAAACAAGAAATAATATTAACTTTATTTTAACATGAGGCCTATTGTTTACAAAATACTTTCAGTACACATATTTAATAATCTTTAAAATTGCTTCACCATCAAAATTAATAATTTAGAAGAATCAATCTGGTTGAACTGTATAAAAGAGTCTACTATTGATTCCCTCTTTAAAAATTATTTCACGTAAAATTATTTATACTAGTGAACGGTATTGGAAAATGCTCTACCTTGCGTAAGAGTTTTAGTTTCGTATTTTTAAGACGGCTTTTTTGTTGAATAGAAATATTTGAGAATTCGGTGAGCTTATTTACCTATACAGAGGTATTACATAAATGTATAAAATTCGCCTATATATAATTTCCTTATAAAACAAGAAAAAATAGTCAACGTCACAAAGCTTTATTTCCCCTTCCAAGTTCTGATTGTTACCTCAGCGTGGTGAAAGGGTTTTCTTGGGTGGAATGCGGGAAGAACGTGAAGAGTTATTTTCCTGATAAAGTAACCATAGGCTTGAAGGACATTTCATTGTCTACCTAATACAGTCAAACATCCGGGATTATGTCAGTCTTTTATCTATGGTGTCCCAGGACTTTTGCCAAATTGAAATTGTTCCTTTCCCTTTACAGTGAATCATCATATTACAATATTGAGAGGGAAATCAGTAAGAGATGAATATGAGGATCTTTTCACATATTATTATCAGGCAATCTAGCTTATATATTAGTCCGATTGAAGAAAATCTAAATAATGCTCTTGAAGAAACTATTTCTTTTCTA
Organism: Latrodectus elegans; assembly: GCA_030067965.1. Taxonomy (NCBI): domain Eukaryota; kingdom Metazoa; phylum Arthropoda; class Arachnida; order Araneae; family Theridiidae; genus Latrodectus; species Latrodectus elegans. Next base: position 82,568,090 of record CM057816.1, read on the forward strand.
TTTGCGACTTTTAATGCTTTAAGTCTCTTGACAACATTCTTTACTACTGGCAGGCGTTTCTACAATTGTGTGAAATGATACCCTTAGAGTGGCAAGTCAAATCTCTACTTGTCATTGCGTCAAGACAAGTAGAGATTTGACTTGCCACTCTAAGAAATCACGAAGATTCCATCTAGTAGCTTTCACCTAAATGTTAGAACCCAATTTAGGGTTAAGACAAGGAAGCATGCTGTTCAATAACTACGCCTAGAGTTATAAGTCTAAGGTTTTGATGAATGGAGCATAGATAAACTATATTAAAATGTTAAATATATTTGGGATACAATTTTAACCAGGAAATTACAAGCAATAAGCATATTGAGATCCAGGTTGACAGGGGTAAAAACAAACTAAATATTCTTAAATTCATATCCGGTCGTGATTGGGTAGCAGATGCTTGCACATTTCGAATTACTGACATTTCCCTTGTTAGATCAATACTAGACAATGGTTTTCCCCACCATGACAGTGCATCCAGTACTAATTTAAATAAACTTAAAATGGCTCAGATGAGTGATGCTACAACTTCTTCACAGTTATCCATATGATGGAGTGTTTATCAGAGTAATTTGTCACTTCTTTCATTGAAAAGTATAGATATCGTCTCCAAAAATACTAAAATAATTCTTCAGATACAATAATCAACATAGAACTTCAACTAAGCTACGTATTTGGACAAACCAACGCTTCAAGAAGCTTAACCTGTTTTCTTAAGCTAAAATACTGGGGTTTACCTCTTCAAATGTAGAACCTCATTCTTTATATCATCTAAGAGTTGAACTGAAACTTGGTGGAGATTACTTTGTGAGACTCTTTTGCCTAGCGTAAAAAACGAGAATGCGGGTTTAATCTAACATTTTACCCTGGAAGCTATCAATGTGATCCCACTCTATTATTTGACAACATACACGTTTGGTAGCAGAGATGATGAGGGAATGTCTGGCAGTGGAGTATACAATCAAGTTTTTACTGGATCTATGGAATTTAAAATAAAGAATACCGACTTTTTTCTGGTTTTATATCAGAACTTATTGCTATCAGGATGGTCTTATAATATGCTTATCTATTAGAGAGACACATGGATAACTGTAATTTGACTGAGAGTAGTACTTCGATACAGCACACACACACGCCTATCTAATTGAATGGTAAAAGTGGAAAAAACAAACCTGGCCATTTTAGATCTTCTCGTCTGGCTTCCTTATGGTAACTCAATCCATTTACAAAGGATTATGTCTTACGTTGGGATCAATCGAAATAAAGGGCTGACTACTTGACCAAGGTTGCTGCTAATGATTGAGCAAGCCCTAGTTGGGCTTTCACATAGAGTGAAGCCTCCTCCCTTTGAAAAATGGATTTAAGCTTGCTTTTAATTTCTTAAACTGATTGCGTAAAACTAAAAAGCAATATGCAACGGAATATTGCGCTACTTTTTCTTTAACTAGAAATAATAAATGCATGGATTAATTTCGTTATAGTTTAGAATGAATGAGTGTGTAAAGTATTTAATTATAACTAATGTTTATATGCATTTAAATAACCATGTTAATGAAATTTATTTGAAAAATAATCATCTAATTTCATAAATATTAAATGTTAATTTGAAAAAATTAGCTTACATAATTATTCAAGCTATATCTCCAAGCCTTTAGTTTTAAACAATAAGCGATTAGCAAATAATTTTAAAAGCTTCTTCATTTTCATACAAAACTTTAATAAATTAATATAATAATACATATTGTTGCATTCTTTTCTTGATGTTTTGTGCTAACTGTGAGAGATTCATATTAATTCTTTAAAGGGAGAGTTTTTAACAAATAGGTAGTTCTTATAAGACAGATGTTCTCCAAATGATAAGTCTCCAAGTGATATTTTACAGATGTTCTCCAAATTTTCTCAATGACATAAAACGTACACCCTGATTATAATACTTATAATTGGTAAAAATTAACTAAAGTTATTTATTTTACTAAAGATTGGAAAAAATAAAATTGCTTCATTACATTATTTTTGTTCTATTTTTCCTATTATTTCTTAAATGTATAGTAATCCATCTATATTTCTCTGGTATATTATAATCTTATAGAAATTTAGACGAAATATAAAATGTTGTACTTTATATCAATCAAACGAACTCAGAAAAAAGAAACGCATAAAAAATATAAAATATATCTCCTTATTAAAATCTATCAGTATGAAAATAAAAAAAATAAATAAAATATTTTTTATTTTTTATTCTAATGTTTGGCTACTACGCTAAATACATTGAAGCTCAAAATCACTAAACCTAGTTAAAATCATTATTCATGATTTTGAATTTAATATTAAATATCACAAATTTATTTAATTATTTCATGCATTTCTTTCATAAATTTTGTTTGTAAGTTTGTTTCGTGTAAAAGTGTAAAGATAGTTTTGATAAATTCTATTCATTTGTGTGTCAAGAAACCTATTCAAAACTGATAAATATAGTTATGGTATTATGGCATTTGCTCTTTTTAGTCTGCGAACAAAAATATCACAAACAAAAATATTGATAAAAAATTATAAAAATAATTAAATAAATAATTAAATAAAAAAATTATAAAAATATTAAATTGATAAAAAATTATGGAAAATCAATTATGATTTCTTCTGAAATAATATTAAAAAACATCTAATTCGATGTTACTTGCTTCGAAAAAGTGAATGATGCATGGTTGAAATATTTTCATGTAAAATAATAAGGATGACTTCATAGTGAGAAATGTTACAAATGCACCTAATTGCCAAATTTTGTCTCTCTTTGAAAATAGTTCCAACATTCAATAAAATATTCTCTGATTCGCTTAGTTTTAATAATGTGTTCTACTAATCTCAGATTGTCTAATAAAGCTAGACAGTCTCAATAATTAAAAATTATGCAATAGTCTATAATTATTCGAGAATTTGAAAACGCTCGACCACTTTATAAACCAAGCAAGCTAAAATATGCACCGGAGTCGCCCTGCCAACTCCAAGCCAATGGCATTCAGGGAGAACATCTGTACTTGCAGACATGTGAGTGCATTGACATGTCTGCTTAGGAAATGATAGAAAGCCAAAAAGATCCACCAGGGATTATTCCAAATTACCAAAAGTGATTTTAAGAAATCCTTTCAAGACGGTTTAAAGTTAGATTAACAATGATTTGTTGCATATATATATATATATATATGTATGTATGTATAAATTAATTAAAAAACAATAAAAAAATTAATTTAATTTTAAATTTAAATCAATTTTAATTTAAAATCAATTAACCAATTTTAAATTAAATTTTTTTTAATTTTAAATCAATTAAAAAACAATAAAAAAATAAAATACAGAAATATAACTTATTATCTAACCACCTAGGCAGGGCAAAAGCAGCTAAAGAAAGGTGATTCAGAAAAGAGACTTTATGATCTAATACTCACAAACATTTAAGCACTACAGTCACACACAATGCTATTAAGACAAAAGTTCTATCTTTATATAAATCTTTAAATATCAAAAATTATAGTTTAGATTTTCTTTACTTAATTGTTAACATGGATAAACCAGGTATTATTTTTGATAAGCTACTTAATTATTGATGATATTTTTCAGGATGAAACATCTTGGATAGTTAAAAATAATAAATCAATTTTGAGCTACTTTCAAATAATCGGGTATTTGATATTGGCGCATTTGATTTTTAAGATTTATTTAAAAGTATAACTTTAAATAAATTAAATGATTAATGTTTTAAATCAATAATACTGTGAATATAAGCATTTGCTTAATATTTACTGAGATTATTGGAATAATTCAGCTAAATTCTGCATTTTTAGTAACTATATTTACAATGACGAAAGTATTTTTCCACACAGTTTTTGTATTCCGCAGGGTTCAAAATTTTCTTGTTTATATGCCGATTTATTTTCGCATCATTATGAAAAAATTTATTTTTCAATTTCCTTCTCTGCATTTCTTTATATTAATAACTTTATTATTTTTAATAGTTCTTACTTTTAAGAATATATTGCAATCATTTATCTTTAAAAGATAATTCTTATAAAAACTGACATTAACAGTATTAATTATGAATTTTAGGATTTTGAAATTGATATCTACAACAAAATAAACACATTTATTTTTAAAGTAAATAAATATTTCGAAATTTTAATATCTTTCTTATAGTCAATCGAAATTTAGTAATCAGTGAAATAAATCGCATATATGGTATATGCAATAATATTAAAACAGATATAAAACATTTTATTTTTATACTTAAAAATAATATTCACCATAAATTTATTTTAAATTATGTAGGAAATAGAGACGCGTGCTTATAAAATTGAAGTAACGAGTAATTATTAAAACTAAAGAAGGGTCATCTAAGCATTGAAGTTCTTATAAATATCAGGAAAACACCTATAATTATATTCTTTAATCTACGTTGATTTAATTTAAATTCAGTTTTAAACTACTTTAATTTTAAACTTCTTTAATTATAAAATTCTTTAAATTTTTCATTCTATATTCATTTTTAAATTTAAAGAGGAAATATTTTAATAATAAAAATAAATAGGAAATACTTCTAAGCATATAATGTAATTATTCCAGCGAAAATATAATTTTAGATTGCAAATATATTCCATGAAAGAGATCTAATTAATTTGACACTTGAAATAATGTTAACATATATAAAACATTTATTTCATGATTGGTTCTTATAATCAATTGAAATACATTATTTTGTTAAATATAATTCCAATTAGAATATTCAGTGACACATAAAATATATTTTAACCAATAAAGTATATATTTAAAGCATCCATTTTTCTATTTCTTATCAAAATCATCAAATCCCTATATTGCTTAGCCAAAAACTTACATTTTTCGTGTAAGTATCGCGTGACTAATTAATATTAATTTATTGATATGGAAAACTGAATGATATGTTTCACAGTTGATCGCCTAGTAGAGGCCTTGTCACATCTATTTATATATAAAATTTATTTCATGTTTAGAACTATTTTGGTGACAGTATCGTGTACAACAAAAATATTTCGAACTCATCACGCGATTATTTTTATTGATTCGTACAAATTGTTTCAAGGTCGAGTTTTCTCTTGATAGCATTTATAAATGATGGTTTCTGTTCTACTTTACTTAGTCAGAAATATTGTGTATATATATATATATATAGCGTGTTTAAATATGCATTGCTAATGAATTTTAAAGGTAATAACCTAGAATTGTTTTAAATAATTTAATATACGATAAACTGACATGACATCTTAAAAATATCATAGAGTTAAACATACTAAAAAGCTGGTAGCTAATTGAAAAACAGTTAGTATCTCTTAAAATAAATTAATACAAAACGAACTTTACCTGTAAATATTTCCATCAATGTAATAAAAAAAATATTTCTTAACCATTCTTCCTGTAATTGCACAAAATAAAAGCATTTTTGTTTGCTTCAATAAATTTCTAAATTTTATGTTTATTTTATTAAAATGATTAATATTTGAAGAAAATCTATGAGCTTTTTTTCAACTGTTTTAATATTTCTTTTTTAAATAAAGCTTTTTTAAATGCATTATTCAATAGTTTCTAATCAGCAACTCGTACCACTATGCCTTAAAAACGTATTAAATATTTACGCTATTTTCAAATTATTTGAAATTCTCCTAATTTTGCATTGAACTCTTGATTATTTTGTTGAAAACTGAATAATTATATAATATAAGTTTATCGTTCATGAAAATTAAGTTATAGAAACTTCAGTGCCATTGAACGCAAAATTTTAGAAAGATATTATCTTTTGTTGGTTGGGCTAAAAAAGATAAAGGCAAACATTTACTGTTATCAAATCACAAGTGCTTGTAGGCCCAATAAATCCTTCATCTCACCATCTAAGTAAATGGTATTGGTGTTCCGTAGTGAGCTTATTGCCATAGGGGTAACCCTGAACTCCCTGAATTCACTTCCACATGGAGATGAGATTTGGGTTTAGTCTGACCGTAAAAGTGCAATACAGCATTTGGCCAAATGGCAACAATTGAGAGACAGGACTGAGGTTTCAATACTTCAAATATTAAAACGAATGTCGGTATCGCATTATACTCACCTACAGTAGATTTCTTTCCACGTGGATTTCGAGGGAAATGAGATTGCGGACACTTTGGCCAAAGCTGGTGTGTCTGTGGACGGTATGAAGTCGGCATCTCTCACATCTCAGGATATTCATTCAAAGATTAAACACGAGTATAAAACCACTTGCATTGTCCCTCCAGAGCATCATGGGTACCACTGTGCGCGTGCAGTTGCTTCCTTGGATACTGGTCTTAATACACAAAAGCATACGACCATCTTAGTAACTTGAAATTCGTCGAGGGTACGAAGAAATTAGAAATTTGCTCCAAGTGCTTAAATGAACAGATCTTTCCTGAAAATATTCTTCAATTTTTGTTTCTCCGGGAAAGATCTGGTGGAGAATCCACTTATGGTACTGGACTTTTAAAGGTGTACGCGCTCATTGACCTGGTCTAGCTCTGCTAACCTCCGAGGTTTGCAACAAGAACAGTAAAAAGTAAGACGTTCGAGAACTTCCTGAATAACTCCATGTTGGGTTTTTTAATTTGTGGGATGATATCTATATACTTCTTAAAAAAAGCAATTCACATTACATTTTCATTTAAAATCAAACCTTTCTCGCATATAATTGTTAAAATTATTGAATTTAATTTCTTCGTTGTGAATGATTTTTTGGTCTCAGAATCACTGCATTTCATTACTTTTAATATATTTAAATCATACAAAACTTAATTGGGTGCCAATATTGTTTAATCTAGTATGTAGCTCAATTTAAAATCCATTTTTATTAGGAGGTCAAATGGCATCGAATTTTCAGAAAGTTGATTATTTATCCAGTATGAATCTAAGGTAAAAATATTGTTTACTAAATATTTTTAAATAAACTAGATTATAAATTAATTTTATAATTTTTTCAAGTACTAAAGCAAATACGCACAATATGTGAGTCCTGTTTTTAAGATATTATTGTTGTTTTTTTATTAGAAATGATTAAATATTGTGTGTGATCTTATAATAATTTTCTCGGAATTATGAGGGTTACTCTGAAATTTTTGAGATACGTGAAGACGAGAACTTACAAAATAAAAATAACGGTTTAATTTTAAAATACTAAGTATTTTAACACAGAAGACGATTTTTTACTGACTTACATCAATTTGTTTAGCATAGAATAAATTTTAAACAGAAGAGAAAATGGAGTTGACACGAGAACATTTTCCCACTATGATTTTCTACGATTTTAAAGCAGGATTAAATCAAGAAAAATGCTTTCAACGGTTGCAATTAGCATCTGGTGATGAATCTCCAGCTCGTACTACTGTATTCAGATAGTTTAGAGAATTCAGAAGAGGTCGCAATTTTCTTCAGGATGAAGAACACACAGGAAAGAAACCATCGGCAGTAATCCCAGTTAATATGTCTGTTATACGAAAAATGTTAATGGATGATAATCGCTGTACCTATCCAATGATACAGAAGTAACTTAACATTGGATCCGCAGCCATACACAAAATCATTCATGAAGAATTACATGTGAAAAAAGTTGTTAGCCGTTGGGTTCCTCATAATCTAACTGAGCACCAAAAAGAGAAGCGTGTCAGAATCAGTAAAGAAACTCTTAATGAAGGTGGTCATCACCTTATTTCTAAAATTTTAACAGGTGATGAAACGTACATACCATTTTTGACGTTCCAACAAGTAAAGAAAGCAAAGCATGGGCCTTTGAAGATGATCCCACGCTGACAATGGTGAAAAACAAGCGCATTGAAAAAAGTGATGTATGCCGTTATCTTCAGAAGTATGGGATTGGTCAAAGCCATCAAGTTGAAGGCACAGAAGACAGTAACAGCAAAATTGTATACCACTAAATGTCTTCCTGAAATTCTACAATGACTGAATGTTAGGGGACTAATGCTTCACGATGACAAAGCATCTTCACATGCAGCCGGATTAACTGTTAGTTTCTTAAACAAAAACAAATTAAAGTGATCGAACATCTGCCGTATTCACCTGATCTATCTATGTGCGACTTTTGATTATTCTTGAATCCAAAAAAAACACTTACGTGGACGTCGTTTTCATTCAGAAGAAGAGATTGATGTGGCTATAAATACATTTTTTCATTTATTCCAAAAAAATGAATGGCTTGAGGCATTTAATCTGTGGAAAATTCGTCTACAAAATTGCATTGATGCTGGAGGAGACTACTTTGAAAACACCTAAAATTTTGTTTAGTATAACTTTAAAAACCTAGTTGTATCTCAAAGTTTCAGAGTGATCCTCGTATAATAATGCAAAATTATTTAAATACACAAAAAGAAATCAAAAGTTTGTTTTAACAAGATTGAGAGAAAACATTTTATAAAATTTCACCTTATTCATAATTTATCTCAAGACCTCAAAATATAGCTTCAATTTGAATAATTTTGAATTAATATAAAAACTCAAGGAAATAAAAAACATAAATGAAAAGCTAAAAAAGAAATTTATTACAATAAGAATTTTTATGAATATATTTTATAAATATATTTTCCTTTAATATCATAAATTTCAGCAAATGTTAAGGCAAATTTAAATTTATATAACACTGAATGAATGTAAAATACATATAATAAAGATAAAAGAAAAATAGAATAAGAACAAAAAGAAAATAATAAAACAAAGGAAAAAGATATAAATGATAAATCTATAAAAATAAACATATTTATGCATTTGTTTCTCATTATTATTTATATTTTCATGCCTCAAAATTAATATTATCTAGAATAAACCTTACAACACTTTATTAAATTTAATGAAAAGCTAAGGAATTAAGTTCACATTACTTTTTTTAATAAAACTCAGAATAATCCAAGTAATGTGATTATATGCTATCTATGTGTGAAGTGAACTATAGTAATTTGTTTGTTTGCTGATTTGTTGAATTAGAGTTAATAAGCATTTAAAATTAATACATATGTATATATATATATTTATTTATTTATTTAAATTAAAAATGTGAATTTTTTTAAACAAAAAGTCAACATTGTTTATAAAATAATTATGGAAATATATATATTTATATATATATATATATATATATATTCTCTGGGCAAATTAACCATAAATTCATTCCATTTAACCATTTGAGTGTTTAAAATTTTAACTGAAAATTTCCATTTTACTAGAAAAGGCGTAGTTGTGACAATACTTGATCAATTTACATTCTTTGTATGTGTTATTGTGATTATAATAAATATATTCCAATAAACCAGAAAGCATCTGCATTCAATTTTTACTAGGTAAATTGAGACTCTCTTTCTGTATAATTAAAAATTGAAATACTTTCAAAATTTAAATTGACAAATACATATGGATAAATTGTGAACTATCACTTGAAAAGGAAATTGTTATAAATTTGTATTGCAATTTCTTTTATTTGTATAAATAGAAATTCCTTTATACTTAAACTTGACATTTATATACAAAATTTAAAAAACATTACTGTATATTAAGACATTAAATAAATTTCGTTATTGTTTTCAATAATTTAATTAATGATAAAAAATCATTTTGAGGACATAAGTCATTTGTTTATGCATGCTTCAAAGTATTTTTTTAACTTTCCATGTTACAACGAAATTTAAACTGAAATTTCTGAGGCTTTCAAGGAAAAAAAAAGAGAAATGCTTTAAAGAGAGAAGTATCAATAAAACGCAGTTATTAAATTAACAGTGACCAAATCATTAAAGGTTTTATAACGATAAATGTTTTAAAAGCCTTAAGGATTTTTAAAACCCAACTTAGTGTGTGCAATCAATCAATCAATCATATTATCTTGATTTTCCTTGGCAATTCACACACTTTTTAATACTATCAAACCTGTATTCTAATCACATAAGAGGAAACTCATAATAATCACTCAAACATTCACTTATACAGCTATAAGACAAAGTATGCGCAACATGATTAAAAATTGCATATTATGCGGGGAATGAGGACCACTTAAAAAAGACTCAAATTGAAGCTAAGTTAAAGTATTACAAAATAACTTGAAATTGTTTTTTGAAAGGAAATCAAGGCACGGATTTTTTTTTAAATAAGCCATTACTAAATGATAACCCGGTACTTCCAAACAGAAAAGCAAACTATCAATTTCAATTAAAGATAAGTAAATATTATGATTAGAAAAATTATATATACTAAAACTATAAACTAGAAAATTGTAAGCACTGTATACATAAATAGATTTCTAACATATATATATCTAATATATATGTATATATATATATATATATATACATATATATATATATATATATATATATATATATATATAGCAATACTGGAGTATCTAAGATAATTATCTATCCATCCAAATACCTATGCAAAGAGATGAACTACAGACGAAAACTGGAAGAGAAACTAAGTAATTTTTCAGATTATCTAATTCTTTGATTAATAATTTTGTCAATAATGTTTCAATTATATATATATATATATATATACATATATATATATATATATATATATATATATATATATATACATATATATATATATATATAATAGAAAATCATCAAAAATTGAAAGAAATTTTATCTCCCTAATTTATTTCCTCATTTCAAATTTAATAAGACATTCTCTAATTTTTAATATTCCAGCGCTCATTTTCATTCATAGTAATTGTGATTCCAAACCAGAATATTTTTTTTCAGATTCCTCAAACTGCCATTTTGCATATAAGATATTAGATTTAGTTTAGATAAATAATATAATCAATATTTAACTGTAATATAACTTACATATTAAAGTTACCTTTATTGTCATTAAATACTTTAAGAAATCAAAATATTTAAGCATAAAAAAATGTAGTTTTCTGCACATTTTATATTGGTTTAAACGAAAATGTTGACAATAATTTGAAATTAAACGAAATTGAATTTTCACTGTGATTTCGTTAATAACCAGTAAAGACAATTCTTAATTTATTTGAAACATTTTCTTACAAGTCTTTTTAAGTGAATATAGGGGGTATTAATTTTAATGATAACTATTATAAAAATTAGGGGAACTGAAGTAAGTATGTCATACTTTTTAAAGATTCAAAGAAAATTTTAAGGAAAGAATCAATTTCTTTTCAGACCAAACAGGAACTTTTTAGGAAATTATAAATTCTGTAAAATATTTTTAAGCATATGCAATTTATAAGCAGATTTGTATGATAAAAAATCATGATTGTTAGCTTCCCAAAATAAATTACTAAAAAAGAAATGCATCTATGGCTACTAGGAAAACAATTGCTATTCCATGGGTGTTGCGGAAAATATATGTAAGCCTTATAAGATTTCTGAATATTAAAATAACGTCTTTTAAGGAAGGGAATTATATTTTGTGGCTGTAACTCCGCAACTTTCTTGACTTTACGGCTCGAGTAATGTGGCTTCATCATACATAATAAACAGATGTAAAGGTTTATGACATAATGATTTATTCATGCATTGCATGTAACATTGTCATAACTAAGCTTTGAGCTCAGTAAAATCTAATATTTTCAAACATCTGTGTTACGAATAGTATAAAACCATGGATATTATCTTGAACAAGATACTGATTTCATTGTTGAACTAATATAGGTACAAATTTTACAATATGTTATTTCCGAGTTTTATCTACATTGTACTATTTTTCAGCGTTTTTTTTTATAACTTTTGATATTGCATAACATTCCTGCGTTTTTTTAATTAATATACGCAATAAAGTATGTTTCTTTAATGACTTAACACAATTCTTAACATCGTTGACATAATATTAATAGTACTAATCTGAAAATATTGAACGTTATGTTTTATTTAAATAGCTGTTTTACACACAAAATGTTGAAAAACTCAATGTGTGATTCAGTATGAGTAATTTGCAATAAATCGTGCAGAAAGAAATTACAAAACACTCTGAAATGTCACATAGTTTTCTTTCAAATATCACTTCCAATAATGTCTTTTCTGCTTCGTAAGATATTTCAAAAGCCACTTCAATGTCAAAAGTCCTTCATTGAGCAAGTTTGTTTTATCTAGTATTTGTAATATATGAAAACGTTTAATTACCATGAAAATGTCTTATATATCTTAACTTAAAATTATAATATAAATAAAATATTTTATATTCTCATGTTTATAAAAATATTCTATTTTATTATTCTTCATTACATTTCCTTACTGAAATGTCGAAAATATGGTATTTCCCAATGATTAGCAGAGAATTGCTATTATAGATTGCTCTATATAATAATAACACGCTATATATATATATAAATATTAAACATAAGCTAATAATAATAATAATAGGGTTAAAATCATTAACTTACATTTATTATCCACCTATAAATAATCATTGATGAATTTATATATTTAAAATCTATTATTTACAATAGTAGGTCCTTTGACTTATGATGTGTTTGACTTCTCAACACTTTAGGAATGGCACTGCAATTTAGTTTATTTTTTGCATTTAATATACTTCAATTATATATGTAGTACTTTGGTAAAGCCTTTCATAACATAATAATATTAATAGTTTCCGTTCGATTTATTGATATACTTCTTTAATATATTTTCATGTTTTCAATTTAAATGAGAGCGTTATTATTAATTTTTTCAAGAAATTTGAGCATTTACTGTTTAGATACTTATTAGGAAATTGTTAACATCATATTTCAGTAGAATGTATAAATCTGTAATATATAGACAGAAATTTTTGTGGATCGTATATTAAATGCAACTTTAAATTTGCAACTTGAGATGTACTCTGCAGTGAACTTTATATTTAAATCAAATGTAAGCATTGAATAAAGTATTTAATTCTAATAACGATAAGCATCCTTAATTTTATCTATATATATTAATGTGCTAAAAGTCATACTGGATAAATAATCACGGGAAACAACCTGTTGCAAGTCTGTATACCTCATTAATAAAATATTGGTCATTTTAGCTAGTTTTGAATTTTTAATCATGATTTTCTCATTTATTAAGCTACATTACTTTTGTAAAAAATCATTATGTACAGTAAAATAAAAAATGTTTAAAATGTTAACATTAACAATAATTTACTGCCAAATCCAATGTTTTTATATACATTTTTATAAAATTTTAAAAATCATGTTGTCAAAGTTTATCTACACAATATTGTTGATTCAAAAATATTTTTATAATAAAGTATTTAAATTTATCAAAAAAAAACATTTCTTTTTTTTGTGCAAAAGATGAGCATTTATTACTTAAAATTTTCTTAGTCTAGTTTTGTATAATTTATTTTGTAAAAGTCCATTTAGACTTTTCTTAATGAAAACTTCAGAATATTTTATCCTTGCAAAAATATTTTAAATTAATAAATCTTTATTACGTAACTTTCACATTTTACTGATTTTAGTCTTTATTTAGTTGGTCGTCAGGTCGCATTTTCAAAACTACATTAACAAGGAAAAATTTTTCTCATTAGTAAATTAAACAAAATGTTTTGAGAGAAGAAATATATATTTATACGTTGAAAATTAATATTTAATTTCTAACACGAAAAAAAAAATGTTGCGAATATTTTAGAGAGAAATGTAATCAAATCACGACATATTTTAAATAAAAATTCTAAATTGATAAAATCACAAATTTATCGTATTTTTAAATAAATATTTCCCCATATTTATGAATGGCAGTGAATTCAATATTGTTAGCCATACCTCTAGCTTGCATTGTATGCTAAGTAAAATACTTAAAGTTAAGAAAACATTAAAAAAAAATTCTTTTTTATTTCCAAACTAAATTATCAGCTTCTCTGTGCCATTTCCAAAGACTCCTTGAGTAGTTTACATATGCATCGCGTGACTAATTAATATTAATTCTCAACAAATATAGAGCTGAATTAAGTGCGTTACAGTTGATTGTTCTGTGCAGACTCAGTAATGCATTCATACACCGTTTATTTCATGTTTGGAAACACTTTGTTGACAGTATCGTGCTTGACAAAAATATTTCGGAATTATCACGCAACTGTTACATTGATTCCTTTGAAGATTCCATGGCTGAGTATTTTTTTAATAATAACAGCAATAAATACTGTTTCAGTCTCTAACTTATTGAGAAGAAATTTTACATCTCTCTCATTCTTACTGTACTGATTGTATATATATATATATATATAGATATATATATATATATATATATATATACATATATACATATATATATATATATATATATATATATATATATATATATATATACATATATATACATATACATATATATATACATATACACACACACACATATATATATACATATACACACACACACATATATATATACATATATATATACATATACACACACACACATATATATATATATATATATATATGTAAACAAACATGTTTTTTTATTTATACAAGTGTGAATCTGTATATGTATAATCTCAGCATTTTGATTAAACCTTCACGTAACGTCTTAAATATATAATATAGCTTAACTTTTTACGAAGCTAGTATAAAATCTAAAAACTCTCTTAGATTGTTGTTTGGTTGAATATTAAATTTTATGCATATAAAAGCATTATTTAAATTTATAGATAGCAAAAAATTATGCTTTAAATTCTGCAGATTATTGTAACTTTCTCGAAATGCTTATGCTTTTCAATATGTAATTAATAAATTAGAACATTTATTTTAAAAATAAACATTAAATTAGTATAATAATTATATTTCTCTGTCATCACTTTTAATTATTTATATTAACTAATTTTCTTCATTAATTTATTGATTATTATTTAATAATTACTTCATTCTTTAATAAATTTAAAACTTTTCCAATCAATATTTTAGCTACATTAAAAATTACTTCCAAACTGAAAAGTAAATAAAAGTATAATTGTAATTTTTATGAAAACTTATATAGATTGCTAAAATATGTTTGATAACTTAAAATATATTATCACTTAAGAAAATTCATTTTGATAGATCCATTTACCTCTTGTAGGAAATGCTTCGCATTTTTTCAAAAAATCATCAAAATACTAATATGATATGATTAAAGATTCAATCTTTCGGGAAAAAATGTGGGTATAATAAAAATAATTAAGTCAGAACCACCAAATATCTCTTTCAGAAACTACTATAAACTATTATTTACTTTTTCAAAAATTGCACTGATTTGATAGTTTTTACTCATTAATTAAAATAAAGGATGTTTACATTTCTCAATGAAGTTTCTAAAGAAAAATAGTAATCATATTGGTTAAATTTTCCATTCTATAAATGTTAATGTCTTATCAGATATGTTTATGAAATAAACATATGCTTCTTTTGAAAACGTTTTATATTAACGGTTATATTACGTTTAACCAGAAATTTCTTTTGTTAAACTTTCTAAATAACTAACTTATAAAATTTGATTTTTCTGTGTTAATTCTTTCACTTTTTTTTTTTTTGTTGCTTCACCAAAGAACTGCGGAAATGAATATTTAACACTTTTAAGTAAACACCATGCGACTTTACTGCTTCTAGAGGTTTATCATATATATATATATATATATATATATAAATATGCATATATATATATATATGTAAAAGAAACAGACGAATCACAGCATCAGGCCTGTCTAGTCATGTATCTTCAGATAACGGTACGATAGTTTCAAGGCAAACCGTGTACAGACACTTAGGGCTCATTGGATTATATTTGCGTAGGCCTTTCAGATGCATTCCACTTACCGCAACTCACTGTCGCTTGCGGTTAGCCTGAAGTAGAGAGCATACATTGTGGACACCGCAACAGTGCTCTTGTATGATATTTTCCGACAAGTCCAGGTTTAGCTTTCTGTCTGATTCTCGCCTGACTTTCATATGGGGAGTGCCAGATACTCAGTACCACGAAGAGAATACTACTGAACGACACCATTACTGTGGTACAGGATAGTTTGTTTGGGTAGGAATTATTCTGGGTTCCAGATCTAATCTGCATGTTAAGAATGTAACCTTAACAGTCCAAATCTATCAGGATGTCATTCTGGAACAACATATACGTTTGTTTTGGAAAGCTAAAGGTACAGAATTTTTATTTATGCATGACAACACCCATCCTCACCGAGCAAACATTGTAAACGAATGCTTTTAATCGGAGGATATCACCCGTATGGATTGGCCAGCATACTCACCTGACTTGAATCCAATAGAGCAGGTGTGAGACATGCGTGGCCTACAAATTCAAACCCTTCAACCCAATCCCACATGTCTACTGGTACTTCAGAGACCATTGTTTAATGAGTGTTGTAATATTCCCCAAGTGTGTATACTCCCATTCTCTTGTATGAAAATTTAGGTGTTAAAAAGATTTGTTCTAGATGGATTCCACAGAAATTGGCAGAAGCTCAAAAAGAGATTCCGTGTAAAGAAATGATGGAGAAATTCAAATGGTGAAAAGCGAACTCCGTATGCAATATCGTTACACCGGACGAAACTTGGATACATTCGTATATTCCAGAAACTAAACAGCAATCCACTGTTCGGATGTTTCACAATGAACCGAATCCTACAAAATTTGTTCGTTCAAGAAGCAGTTCGAAGAAAATGATTATATATATATATATATATATATATATATATATATATATATATATACAAAAAACTACAAAAATCCCAAAAGAATTATAAATCGATCGATCGTTACTTATTTTTTACTTGTTGTTACTTTACACAGTTTTCTTGAAAATAAAGTCTAAAAGAAGGAAGATCTAAATAAAAATATGGATTTTATTACTTTTTTTTCTTTCTTTTTAGGGAAGTTCTTAAAATTTGAATATCCGATCTTACATCTTTATTCAAAATAGACATAATTCAAAATAGAAATAATTTTTGTCAGATTTCCCCACACTATTATTCTGCGTATAAGATATTCCATATTTCATGCAGAAACCAAACACAAGTTTCATACCATTTTATTTATTTGTTACACGCTGGCTAACAAAAAAGGTTTAGTTCGAAAACTGAAGAATAGAAAATTGCATTGTATATTCTTTTTCTTAGTTTTCAGACCATCTTTTACTGAGATTGCATTTTCTGTCTCATTTCCTGTAAAACCAATAAATGATTGAGCTTTTGAAAACATAGTTTAATACAGTTTTTTTTTTTTTTTTTTTAATTTCGATGTATAAACTTTTCGATACATAATATTTTTGGAATATTTAATATATATATATATTGTTTGAATTTTAATAAATAAACTTTCTTTGGTTGTATTTTAAACAATTTGTGATATTTTTTTAGTTTTTTAAACAACGTTTCAGCAGGTAATAAGAAATTTTAACGATCTATTTATTAATAAACTCTTAAAAATATTTCCTACTATTTTATAGAATATAAATTTCAGTTATAAGAAACAGAAAATTGTTACCCTTATTAGTCAATACAAAATCAAAAACAAATTTCTATGTATACTATATGATATTAGATAATTAGTAAGTTCACAATTACTTATTTATCAATTACGAAGCTCAAAAATAACTAGTTAATAGTTATTTAAAAGAACTATATTCTTATATCATTTCTTCCGAACAACACAGAGAGGAATTTTTAAAAAAGAGGATAGACGTTGCATCATTTGAACTCAGACTACTTCGTAATGTTTAGATTTAAGTCTTATAGCCTCAGCTTTATATGTGCATAGCAATATTGTTTTGTGACATAGTGATTAATTTTACTTATCGATCTAAGCAATGATTTAAGTTCAATTATCTAAAATTTTGAAACAATAGAGCAACAAATTATTTCACTTCACACTATTTTGGCAAGAATAAATAAACTGAATGAAATATTGACGTTAATATATAATTGGATGCAGATGCATTTTAATATATAATTGGATGCAGCCTAAAATGTTTAATACTTATTAACATTTTATTTTCGATTATTTAATTATTAATTTTGGAATCTTATATATTACTGAATATTTTATAGGTTAAATATGTTTTCTTGATTGTGCATACGTTATTTTTTAAGTTTCATTAAAATATTTTTCGTTAATTTTTCTTATTAAATGAAATTTTTTATTTCAAATTTTCTTTTATTTTGTTATTTGTTTTAAGTGTCTATATCCTTAAAATATTCGATTAATGGAATACAAGAATTGATCTAAAAATGCTAGAAATTGCAGTTGATTGAATGGTATTAGTATAGATATTCTGATTAGTTATATCTTAACACACATTTCATCAGTTTATTTGAATAATAAAAATGAAAAAAAAATCTGTAAAATTTCTTCATAAAATATTTTAGTGATTTGAGATCATAGAAATATGTTTTAAATTGATTAAAGACAGCAATAAGAATTTTATTAAAATAACTGACCTTGAAAATTTTATTATGCATTCTTGTATTTAATTATTAAGAAATTACCGATGGGTAGCTCTTATCCTAATCTACAGTTTTAAACTTATTAAGATGGCAAATATAAGTAGTACTTACTGAGGTATTGTTTAAAAATATCAATTATTGGTACGAATTGTAATTAAAGTTATATTTCTGCATGAAAAATACCCTCATGCAAGAGTTGACATAATAATTTATTGTATTTTCAACTGTCTCTCATTAAAACAACTCTAAATATAACACTTAAATTAATGATATAAAATCATATTTTGATATCAAAAATTCATATGTTATTTTAAGAAGCACACACTTACACACACACACACACACTAGCATCATGTCTCCCGATAGAAGCATCATGCATAGGATATCATATTCACTAGTCGCAGAGCTCCAGTAGTTTCACGCCACTTTTCGCTAAAATCAGCAAAGTGAAGAACTATATGCTGCTGGCAGTAATTGAGAGTGTGACCATACCGTACTTTTTACCTCACTGGTTTGCTGGAGCTCAGTGGACATGTCCACGTTGATCTGTTGATCTTGAGGACATGTCCACGTTGATCTGTGACGCTCAAAATCCTTCCACTAGTGTGGCGTGGAGAGTACCAACTCAGGTGTGACCGCGTCACCTGATTGTGGTTCAAAATAACGAGGCACTTGGTGATGGATGAGTATTCCAAAACCGCTAGCCTAAAAGTACAGTCTGGTGCTAGTCTGCACCGCTATGTATGTATGTATTCACTTGTCGCAAGGGGTAGGATCCCGATAAACTTCAAATCACTCGTTCTGGTAGGCGTACATACTGAAGGGTGCCGGAGAGGCTAGGGCTACCCTTAATTGTCTGACTTACCTTAAGCTAAGTCATTTTATTGGTATGTATTCTGCCAGAAAACATACCAATAAAATGACTTAGCTTTGTATCCGACAAATTCTTAGTACCATGCTAAATTCCCTTGTGAATTTCATTTGTGATATCACTTGTGACGTCTCTTTGAAAATGCAACAGATGATGTCAGACAACTCTCTTTTTCTTTATTTTGGAGGCCATTTAAGAAGCCTTGATTTCATTGATAGAAAAAAATCCACGTGATTTGTCCGAAATGTAACCAAGAAGAGAACTCTTCGTCACATATTCTTAGATGTCTAGATTCGTCCTATGATGACCTATTATAGATTTACTGTACCACTCAATGATTTTTTGATGGTGAATAAATTCTTAAATCTTTCTAGCGGAGTCTGGGTATTAAGAAGCAACAATAACAGAAGTACAAATCCATATTCCATTGTTTAACTGTTGTTGGGGTTAAACTCGATATATGTTTCCCTGTCTTGCTACTTCGTCTCAGTAAATCTCCATAATTGCTACCCAAAAAAAACTCAAAAATTCAAAAATATTTTTTAAATGTGCATTGAATGCATAAGATGCTATGAATTATAGATTTAAAATTTAAAACAAACTAAAATTGTACTCATTTTTTTTTCTAATATGACATTTATTAACTGTGATTATAAATTATATGTCACATTTAAGAAATATTTTTAAAAAATAGCTTAAACTGTATAGGAATATAATAATATTTGAGATGATCGAATTTCCCTTTTCTTAACTTTTACCCCACATCTAGTTTAAACAGGTGGTTTTTTTTGTGCCACGAGATTTGATGACATTTGAATAAATTTCGGTCTCACTGTATAAGGGTCGAATTCAATATTTATAATTTAATAATGGGAAACACCGTGAATTTCTATATATATAACTATGCTTAAAATCGTTATATAAGTTAACTGTAAGTGTACTAAATCTATATAAATACTTAAGATTTACTGTTAAGTCTTTGTTGTATGTATGTTGATCGTAATTGTTGTGTTCAATACAATTTTGTATAATTTTGTTTTAAATGTTTTCAATAAAACTCTATTTCCAAACATAAAGTGTTTTAGATCCATTTTTAATCAACTTCTCAGCATAGAATTACTTATGTCCACAGCATTTACCTTTTGCATGTATTCACACACAAGATTATTTAGGGATATCTTTTAATGTCCTAGTAATTATTTTGATTAGAATAACTCGATAAAACAGGTTACGAAAAATCACTGTCAATCATAAAATCTAAAGCAAGTTTACAACTAGAAAAACTTAGAAATTATCACAATATAGTAAATAAACCTGAGTAATCATTGTCAATGCACACATAAAAATTTTATCCATTGCGTTAAACTTATATAAAACTTTAAGAAACAAATTATTCTAATAAACTAAACTAAACTTTACACTGAAAAACTAGAATGATTTCTGATAAAAGATGTTTTTAAATAAATATTTCTTTGGAAGCTATTACATTATATAATTCTACATTATTATAATTCTTTGGAAGCTATTATTCCCAGTATATTAATTAAAAAATATTCATGTTAAATATATCAGGTTTCCAAATTGTACACAAAACATTTATTGGAAATTATAATTGAAACAAACATGTATTTTTCTCGAGAAGTTTAAGATCATTGCAAGTATTAGAACTAAATTTTAAAATTAGAAATATTCTCAATAAATTATTAACTTTTTCACTACAAAAGGATGTTTTTAACCCAATTTTTATACCAGTCACATAAATAATTGCTTTATGAATTTACACATTTGAACTTTTCTAATTTTTATTTCAAATTATAATTTTTAAAAATAAAAAATAGATTGAAAAAAAAAACAAATTTTATCTATAGAATATATTTCATTGATAAATCATCTTTCTACCTAAAATTAAATTTTAAAATTATAACAACATTCTGGCGTATATATTGGATATCTTATTGTACAGTATAATATTTTTAAAGTGTATTTTTTGTAATGTTTCAAATTAAATTTGCAATAACTACATTTCATTAATGTTATGACAATCGATATTTTATATAATAATGTTAAAGTTAACAAATGATTTAGTCCCTTTCATAGTCTTCCGAATTTCACCAATCGGTTAGAACTAGTATAAACTATTTTCACAAATTTAAAAAAATACTAAAAACAATCAATATTTCAACTTCCAACACAAATCATTTATTTTTTAATACTGGTTTACATGAAGTTTTATGTCATTTCATATAAATGTCGCGTGACTAATTAATACTAATTTCTATTAAATGGAAAAGGAAATCTGTTTCAAATACTTATTCGGAGCAAACTGAGTAATTTATTTATACACGTTTCATTTCATGACCCGAATATTTTTGGTATCAACATCGTGCAAGACAAAAATATTTCGAATTCATCACGCGACTATTTTTATTGATTGATGCAAAGTATTCCAAGGTCAAGTATTATTTTAGTAATAATCAGTCAAACATTTTTTCCATTTAACCTATATATTTGTGTTTTTTTGTATCAATAAAAAAATAATGCAAGCTTTTAAATATTAGCAAATTTTCTTCATAATGATTTAAAATTATTTTTTTTTATATATAAAGTCATTAATATAGGTATGTGTTTTCATAAAAAGTTATCATTTTTCCTCCATTATAATGTTAAAGTTTCTCTTATATTCTATGATATATTAATACATGCATGATGCAAAAAATATTGAATAAGATAAACAATGAAAACATGGGTAATGAGAAATAATATTTAAATAAAATTGAAGAATAATTTACGAATAATATATATTTATTATTATTTCTCCATAAGGCATTTTTATTAAAAATTCTGCAAATTATTTAATACATTTATTGATTTTAAAAAACTAAATGTGTCTTACAAGAAAACATATAAATATATAAACAATAATGCGAATTAAGTTTCTTTATGTAATTAATACATTTTACAATAATTTTGCGCAAAATATTCTAAATCATATATATTATGATTTGAAATTTGAAAAAGTCTTTTAATTTGTTTTATGTTTTAACAAGCATACCCTGGATTGAATTTTGAAAATGTTAACCGAATAATAGGTTATAAATGTGGATTAGGAAAACAATGTTGTATTTATTTAATTGTACAAAAAGCATATTATATTTTCTCTTTCAAAATAAGGACACGTTACTAAATCCGCTGAAAGCAAGTTAAATGATTTGTAAAGCACTTGAAAATATTTATAAATACGAAAGTATTTATCTTTAAAATCGCAATTACTTTTAATTAAGTTCCAATGCATTTCCAGGTTTTTGCATATTACACCGTCGACGATTTTTACAAAAGCAATATGTACAAGGGTTTTAAATTTTAATTTTTTTATTGAAAATGTGATGAGTAATATAGAATTGTTGTTTTTATCTTCATTATATAAAAAACGGATGTAAACTTTATTTCTAATTCACATTCAGATTTCTTAAACATAAATTTAAAACTTACAAAATATAATCATAAAGCGCATGAATTTAAATACAATAAAAATATGAAACATGAATGAGATCACTAAGCTGCAACATTTGACATTAAATCTCAATATTTGGCAATGTATTTTTTTCGTCTAAGTGATAAGCGGGATAATACATAACTCCATATTTCTGATATCCGACATATTGGGGAAACCAAAAATAAATTTGCAAAAATAATTTGTATAATACTGAAAAAAAATTAAATTACACATTTTTTTAAAAAAAATATATACTGTTACAAAGTTGAATAATAAGTACATCTGATGTCGTGCACTTTTTTTTTTTTTTTTTTTTTGAATTCTTAAATCAAAATTGACAATATTGCAAGATGAGAAATTCAATTGAACTAAATTCCAGAATGGTAAGTTTTACAATAAACTCAAATCAGCATTAATTATAATTCAAAGTAAATGGAAACATTTTAAGATTTAAAATGAAGTGCTCCCCATTTTAAATTTATCAGGAGACCAAAATCCAAATATGTTTTCGAGATGCTTTTTTTTTAATTCAGGGGAAACATAAAATGAAAGTTTTTACACTGTTTGTTCCTGCAATATTTTAAAATGTCATGCCCAAGCATTGAAAAAACAAAATAAAAAATCTTCCATCATGAGAATAATATTGCAGCATGGAAAATATTTCCCTAATACTAAAATCAAACATTTTCTTCTGGAAAGACAAGCAATAATATTAAAATTACAACACATAAAAAATCTATTTTTCATCAGCAAATTTTCTTTTCTTTCAACAATCGATTTAAGTGGCAAATCATTCTAAAATTAGGTATTCCAGTGAAGTAAAATTTCCTTGCTAGTAAAAAAATCACAGGTTTCATCACTTCATTTCATACTGTTGATCAAAACACCATTTTTTTCAGTTCTTCCTGTTAGCATTATTGGAATGCTGTTTTTATACTCAGCTCTGCTTTCGCAATTTCTTTTAATGGAATGCCCTAAGAGTATTTTGTGTAATGTTTGAATACTTGAACAAAATTAAATATTTTCACTGAAACATTTTCTTAATAATATTGCAATTATATTGATATCACGATTGAATCTTGTAAAAGCAATATATGTTTTGAATTCAGTCTCTAAATTATCACACATTTTGCCTTGATATTATACAGTATTTAACATTTATTAATATTCGTTGTAGAAATTTGTATGTGCGATGAGTTATCTTGTGGTTTATTAATCAATAGTTTATTACGTCAAATTCATAATGAAAATAAGTTAAGAATTTGGAGTATTCTATCTTTGTTCATAAGTTCATTCTATATTGATTCTAGTAAATATGAGAATTCATCCTTAGAATTTACAAATAAGTGAGATGATTGTGCATATCCTATGATTTATATTTACATTTAAAAAAAGAGAGAGATACATTGATTATATGGAAAGCTTATTATTCAGCAGAAAATTTGAATAATTGATCTCATATTAAAATATGTAGGTTGATACAAATATTTTTAATTTTGTTTTTATATATTTTATAGACTATAAATTATATATGTATATTTTTAATTCTATCGTTGTATTTGTCTTGAATTTCTATTTTTATTATCTGTAGAAAAAAATCATTTTTAAGATCTTTTAAAAACGGTCTGTTTTAGCGTAGTTATCTCATCTAAGTTAATATAATTTCTAAACTAGCACTGTATCTTTTTATTTGATTTATCATTACAAAATATGATAATCAACAGGAAATAAGTTTAAAATTTTGTTTATAAAAATATCAACCTTTCCACTTTGTTTGTTTAATTCGATATTTCTTGAACTCGATTTCACTCACAAATGTTTATGTTTATAGTGGTTAAAATCCACTTTAAATTGAAAGTCTCAGCTGAATCAGTTCTCTTGTGTAAAAATAAATATAGAGAAAGGAAACATAACATAAAATTTCACGTAAAATATTTTAATTAAAATATTTAACTTGTTAACAATTCCATATATTAACATCATTCTGAGTTCAATATATTTTAAACTATACCCTTCTGTTTGATTGATTATGTACTACATAATTAAATGGGAACATATATTATCCTTTATACTATTATCCTTCAAAAATTATATGACCAATCCAAATCTAAAAAATAATGTCTTTTCCTAAGATAAATATTATGAGAGTATTTCGCTGATATTTAAAAAAAGGTGGCTAATATTCATGTAAGCTAATCCCAAGCAAAAGCTGAAGTGATGAGATGATAATTATATAACTAATAACTTATAAAATAATTAACCCTGATTAAAATAAATAATAATAAAATTAATTGATTTTTCATCAGACTTACGACATTTATGCCATCCAAAAAGCATATTTACTACTCTTCGTTAAATTTAAAACAGAATATATTAAAATTTATTAAATAAAGTGAAATACTTTCTTCATATTTTTTAAGAAATGATCATAATCATTTAAAATTTGTTGTCATTTCAAACAATTCAAACTTTTACAAGAAATAAAAATATGAATTTACACTGACAATAAGGCAGCTTCTTTAGAGCTTTCTGGGGCAAAGCTTATCTAATTTAAATATAAATGCAATCAAAACACTCGTATATATTTCTCTTATGTGTAACTACCTTAAAGACTCTTAAAACGGTTTGTTAATTGCTCTAATTTTCACACACAAAGCTAATTTATTCAAAACATGCATTCTAACTTTAATTCCATATCACATTTGCATGTTTGTGTCCGAGATCTGACCAAACATATAAATCGTGGAACTGAAAGCAGAGAATTGAAACATTAACCCTAATTCGAACATAATTCGTAAACTTTGCTGTTGAATTTACTTACCTCAATAGTTTCCAGAGAAGCTAATTTTGTGTAATTCTCCCGCAATTATTCATCTTTTACCTTTTTGCTCGATTTTTTCTTAATTTTATGTTTAAAATAATCCTTAGTTGAATACTAAATCATTGTAAATATCCTTGAAAATGGTTTATATGAAGTACAAGCTGAATTTTAGAGTCCTAAAAGTTTTGTAAACTGACCATTATAAATCGTTGTACATTAAGCTTTATGAAGATTCTGGTAATGTTTATGAAAATACTCGCCTAAAAAACATAATTCTGATTATTGTTTAGTGATGTATGATAAATTAAGAATTATCAACAATGAAATTTTAATGGATATCATTAATCGAAAATAAAGAATTTAAGAAGATTTTTTATATGTTTATTATTTTCTAAATATCACTGTATCAAATTACACAATTGAGTTATACATTTTAATAAATAAATATTGCCAATATTTTGAAATAAAAATAAAAAAAAATGAAAAATATTCGGACAATTATCAAAAATATTCATCAAAAAATAGTATCTGATTTATATACATACAGAAACGCTATTAAAGTTTAGTTTTAAAATTTAAGACATGCATTTTTGAAATAAAATATTCAGCTTCAGAAAATATTTTTTCATTACATTTTAATGAACACTAATATTAATGAGGAAAATGCTTTATCCCTATATAATTTATTATTCAATTATTTTGCTTATTGAGTTTGAAATATTTAATCAGTGTTTCAGAATTGTTTTTTATTTTATTTTTTTTTATTTATTTATTTTTTTTATCAAAATCTGTTCTGTCTACTAACGCAAGAAAATAAAAATACTGAAAAAAAAAACAGAAATAATGTGCGAAATATTGCAGATTTTTAATAAATCTTATAAAGTAAAAACACATTATTTCCCACACAAAAATTATTTAGTTTTATTTATCAAAACTATTTCTTTATAAGTGCAATAATAACGGTAAAAATACAGACCAATATTTCAAATTAAGATAAATATTGCTTTATTTGAAATAATATACAAATTCCTTCAATTAACCGCGCATTATTTTCATTGTGTAATATTAATTATTATATAAAGTAGATAATTAGCAATATTTCATTTATATAATTTGAGGTTGGTTTCCGTTAAAGATATTTATTTTAATTACCTAATAAAATTAATTTAATTAAAAATATTATACTTAATTAAAATAGGAAGACATTTTTTAAATAGTTTTTCGTAAATGTAAATCTGTAAAATTATTTTTTCATAAAATATAATTAACAACACTTTTCATGTATTTTAAAAATACATAATTCTGCAGTATTCATGTGTTGAAAACCATAAGTAAATTCATTTTTGTGCTTATAAAAAATGAAGAAAATTTTAATTAAAATTTATAAAAAATTGTTTTCATTTATAGAATAGAACTATTATATGTATACAAATGTTTAATGAATGGTATTAAATGAATGTATACATAAAGAAGTGATGAATAATTAATCGCGATACTATTAATTCCAAGTTTATAAATATAATTGAAGTATATTTTGATATATATATATATATATATATATATATATATATATATATATATATATATATATATATATATATATATATATATATATATATATATATATATATGTATATATATATATATATATATATATATATAGGATATGTTTACCTTTTGATAAAATTTCATATTTTTAATATCAGAAATTAATCTTACCTTAACACATTCGGAATTGTCTTCTTCTATGAATTCTGATACAATTCTTTTTTGTCTCTTTCTACCGCAGAAAGGGATATTTCTGCACCACGAGGTTTCTTCTTTAGTCCGAACTTCAATTCTGTTCTTTCGGAACAACACCTGTTTTACTGCTGGTTTTGGCTGTTCTGTGGTGACTATTTCTTGAGAGTTTTCCACAGAATTTGTTCCCCATTCTTCGCAGTTTGAGGCCATTCTTCTAGAACAGAAACCAGAAGTTTTGTTCTGCTTCTAAACTTCCTGACTTTGGTTCATTTGATCGCTTGCAGAAAAAGCAGTGAAATAAAATCGTTTAGTATTTCTAAAATTGCAGATGAAGTTATGAACAAGAGAAAAAACGATTAATTAAACATGTTCCATAGACGCAGTAACCACAGCTCTTACGCAAGGCAAAATTGTTCTAAGTAATATGACATATTTGTAAAAAGCTCTTCAATGAAATAATTTCCCATCAATTTTTTCAGAAAAATGGCATCAAGAGAAAAATTATTTCTGTTATTTAAATTTCATTTTTTTATATTAAATGTTCTTTTATTGCGCTACTTTTATCTATGAAATATTTACAAATTTCTAAAATGTGAAATTCCTAATAAGCTAAATTATTTTCAGAATTTAAATATCCCAACCTTGGATTAGGAAATATATGAAAAAGCATCATTAATTATTGCATATTTATTAATTATTCCATATTTATTAAGATATTTTACATTCAAAACCTCTCTAAAAATAGCTTCTTAAGTTGAAAAATTCCTTCACTTTAAATTTTTAAAATCTATAATTGGGTTATTTAAAACCATGATATGTTTTTCATAAACATAAAATCACAAATCCTTTAATCTTATTCAAATAGGTAAGAAAAAGTCGAAAACATTTGAAACGGTTAGATTTTAAGAAGTTATTCCAATCCCCTATAAAAATGTATAAGCTTTTTAGAAGTAAACAGAGTAAAAACTTTTTATAAATATTTTAAATTGGAATAATAATTTTTCAATTTAATTTTTTATGCATTTGTATATTTGAACAATTTTGGAAAGATATGTATAATATCAAATGGTACTCAACGTCAAAACATTTCGACAAAATTTTTTCTTACATTATAAAATGTACTAAGAAATTTAAGCAATAATAAGAATTATTTAAATGTTATTAAAGTAGAAATATATAATTTCTGGAGAAAAACAGTTTCTACAATATTTTAAAAATACTTGTTAGATTTCATATTATTCTGTTTATTTAATTTCAATAAAGTAATTCTCGGTGATTGTTGAATAAATGGATTAATCTAATGTAAGTAAGCACTGATTTGGAATTTAATTCAGTTTTCACACAAGTGAACTTCATCCATATTCAAAAAGCACGTAACTAACTTTGCATGCTAAAGTTCGAGCGCACCCTGACAACCGCATTTTTGTTAGCAACGCACGAGAAATCCACGTCAGGAAAATTCGTTCCAACCACAACCACCAATTCAGCTTTACTTACTAAGGGAAAGTAACGCTTGGTTGAAACACTTTGGAAGTGACCAGATGGCGCTGCGGCCGAAGGAGGTGTGCTTTGGCAAGTTAGCGCTCTACCTGGTTGTTGTATAACATCAGATATTTTCTCGTGTGAGGAAAAACACCTGGACTTTCGGAATAATGACCCTCGTAGAAAGGGCATTAGTTATTTAAGAGGGATCCGATGGATTTTTTACTCTTTCTTAAAAAGAAAAGATTTCTCGAAGAAAGAGGATTTTGTTCTCTTTTTATTTCTTTTCTCTCTTTCCTCCAATCTAACTCAAATAGTGATTGAGGAAAAGTTTGATTAACGAGTTTCGGTAACTGAGTTGCAAAGTTTTAAATCGAATAAACTGTTTGAATTGGGGCAAATGCGTGAGAGAAAGTTTAAATACTCTTCTTTTTTAGAGATACCACTTTGTTTCTTTTCAACAATTTTCTATAATTATTCGTTGGGAAAGGAAAGTTTTATTTACTGAAAAAATTTTGAAAGAGAAGTTTAAAGTTTAAATGATGATGACTTAATGGAACAAAAAGAACGTGTTTCTAATAATTCTAAAGTATTTTTACATTTTTTTAATAACTTAGTTCTTTTTTAACACATACCATGTAGTATTCATAACAATCAAAATTTTATTTCCAAAAATTTATTAAAATTGTATAAAAAGGTAAATTTTTTTCTACTATATAACTTTTTTTATAAAATAAAAAACATAAGCTAAAATTTTTCATAGATAATACTGTACAGAAAACAATATGAGATTGATTTTTCTAATTAATAGAAAAAAATTAAAATAATTCAAGGTTTATTAGTGAATTTGTATAATTTTAAAATTAATATTGTTGAAACTGAGTAGTAAGAATAAAACAGTGAAGCATATTATATAATATTAAATATAAAGTGAAATTATTTTTTTATTTAATTCATAAGTAAATTATGTATTATGTACTAAAACAAAGTTAGTATAATATCATACACAGTAGTATAAAATCCATAAAAAAATTTGTTACAAAACAAATGATTTTAACTGTAAATAGAAACCTAACATTCAATCATTTAATTTAATTTAGATGTCAACTGATAAATACCTGAAATATCAATTAAAATTTATTTTATTTACTTAAAATTTCTTACTAAAATATTTATTTATGTTTTTTTTTAATATTTCAATTAGATTAGCAATTATTAATATTATAATTTGCCCCATTTGGTTATAAAATTTATAACAAAATTATATCATCTTGCACTAAAAAGTAAAGTTCACTTTAAATTATTTTTCATATCATTTATAGAACATTCATAAAGGTGTTTTTTTTTATAAAATTTTAATATTTACCAATAGTAAATATATTTTTATATAAATAATAGCCTTTGTCTGTAGAAATTTTGTTTAAAGTATAGTTGAAAATGGGGGTTGTGAGTAAAGGAACGGAACCAACATCCGGGTGTTGAGCTTTACATCACTTAAAGCATATGCCATTACAAAATTATGAATAAAGCAATTTAATTAATTTAAACAGCAATTACTGATTTCAAATTAAAATGAATTTATTACACACCTATATAAAATATTCAAACGATTTAACATACCATTAAAGAAATTTTCTGGTATTAAGATAGGAAATATATGATTTCTGTACACCTTTAAAATTGTCATCTACGTATCACAACATAAACTGAAGAAAAAATGTAAGGCATTGTATCTCTTTTCCTTTTCCCCTACTGATATGTAATAACGAAAAAAATGTGAAATAAAGATATTTCCTATTTTCCAATTGTATGTGAAAATATTTCTTTACCTACTGATTCAAACATTTTTAAGCTTTTTTTCAATACGCAGACAAATGAAAATGTATTGGAAGGCGAATAAAAGGAGTCAGTACTTCAAAATTTTAAATTAACGTTGCTGAAGGAAATTTTCAAGGGTTATACACATAATTCAATTTTTCTCTGGCAGATACATTCATGAGATCTTATTTCATGTCATAAAGCAGCCTTTTTTATTCAACAAAAGTAATTTGTAAAGATAATAGAAACTAGTAAAAGTATACATATTTTTCAAATTGAATTTTTTCCTTAAAAGTTAAATACACGTTTCTGACCTGAGAACTACTACCTTTAAAATCTGACATTATTGGCCCACTTCTGCTAAATGAAGCTAAGAAAATCAATATACCTAATTATCCAAGATGCTTTGATATCGTATAATGAACAGTCAAACGGTTTGAAGGTTGTTAAAACATATAAATAACCACCACGTAAATTTCCTTTCTCAGGAAATTACTTTAAATATTGTGAAATGCTTTCATTCCTTCTAACGTAGAAAACCCTCAAGTACTAACAAAAATAGATTTGTATGCATTAGGGTGAAATGCCACTTTCATCTCTTATTGAAAAAAGCAGATGGAAACGAACTCAGGATCTTTTAAACTGAAAAGCCCTGTCTTTTTCCTTGTAACAATGAGCTAATAAATAAGACATAGTGTTATGATATTGCGATTATTGATTGATAATATTGCAATAAGAAGCAATATTATAGGACAATCTGAAGACCGAATGTCGAGTAGGGCATTTTAAATGTACCCCTAAAATGGCTTTCATAGAGAGTGGACCAAATATTCATGTGTCACAAGGTAAGAAACTCGGAAAACATCCAAGTGTACTTCGACTCAGAAGTCGAAGTATGGACTCAGACAGGGGTTCATTCAGAAGTAAAACGCGCTTCATCCAATCACCATTGTTCAATAGTTATTAGGATGAAACATTGGCTTCTCCAGAGAGTTTTCCTCAAGCTAAGACACAGACATATCAAGGCAAGATCAATTATCCTTTATTTTGCTTTTGATTTTTCAATTCATTGTAATGGATGCATATCCATACACAAGCCATA
This sequence comes from Latrodectus elegans, assembly GCA_030067965.1. Classification (NCBI taxonomy): domain Eukaryota; kingdom Metazoa; phylum Arthropoda; class Arachnida; order Araneae; family Theridiidae; genus Latrodectus; species Latrodectus elegans. The sequence goes on from CM057816.1 coordinate 82,599,922, forward strand.
AGCATAATGATCGATAATAAAATGTAGTAATGACCATTCCTACCTTCATAACAATAGTAATTATTATGAATGATTATTTATATTACTTAAACTTGCTATTTTTCTTAAAACTGAAATAGGTTCAAATACTGAGTGGTGTTTCCTTTTTTATCAATTTAAAATATAATTCCTTAATGATCAAACACATGAAATAAATATATAAAAAAGTATAGTCATCAAGACTATAAACTTCTGATTACAATATTATGATCGGCATAGGTTCACGTATGTGTGAGTACCTAGCAGTGTTACATTGATTTTCTTACACCACTTCTTGTACACACTACGGAAACGGTTTATTCTGAATTTTTCGACAATGTGTTACAATATTTTGGGTTGAGAATAAAATATAAAAACATTTCAAACCATCCAAGAATGTTTTAATGGAATCAAACATAAAATATATATTAATTATGTGAAAGAAATATGTAATTGTCTTCCATAAAATAAGTGTATAAGAATATTTGCTTGTACAAAATCGAAGGAGATAGTCATGAGTTTAAATTTTGCTAATTTTAAAACATTGCATTATGCAGCTTTTGAGTTTGATGTCAAAGATAACGGTTTAAGGGCAGCGAAGGAAATAATCTTTCTACTGTAAGACAAAGTGCAAAAAAAATCGACATTTAACAATCTCGTTATTTCGATGAGTGCGATTCTCAATGAAGTCATTTAACCAAATCAATAGCTTGGAGACGCATTAATTGGTTAGAGAGAAGGAAAACACAATTCCAGGAAGTAGAAGCCACAGGAGATCCAAAAAGTGTGATTTCCTGGATCTGGAAATGTTTTTGTAAATGTAGGCCGAAGGTTAATGTAAGACAGTAGACGAGCAATAAATCCCAAAAAAGAGAGTTATTTAACGTAACGTCTCGAAGACTTCGGTGTATGAATGCCACTCATTTTCAACAATATTGCTCAGCTACTGTTACCAGTTTCAACACATAGTTTCCACCAGTATATGATCTGGAAACGCATTCAATAGACTGTGATATTGTCAGCAATGAGTTGCAGGATGCCTATCATCCGCATGAACACTCTCAGAACAAGAAAGTGCTCCTACTCAAGGAATGGAATAGAATACACTAGTTGTCATTACTAGATTTATTGCCTTGATATCTAAAAGGTCTTTAACTCTGTTGACCGTTCGAGAAAAAATACCCCCTACTAAAATCAATATTCTTTAAGGAAATGCCATTTTTTATTTGTTTTTCTCATATTCACAATTTGACTTTTATTCCTTTTTTAATCAAATGCTCAATAAAACGTATTTTTCAGCCATTCGAATGTAATTTTCAACTCATATAGCCTACTAACTCTATCAACAATATTTCAATCAATCAAACAGTTTTCCAGGAGCAAAATTAACCTGCTAATTCAATCTCCTTTAAATGTTTTGAGCAGTACAAACTATGATAATTAAAAACTAAATTATATCTTATATTTTCCATAAAATAAAAATATGGTAAAGAAATTTATCCATTTTTGTAATTTATATATATATATATATATATATATATATATATATATATACATATTACAAAAATGGTCAAAGGTTTCAATTCCAGTTCGGGCATGGATGTACTGTCTCTGACTGTCTATCCTATCATTGTCCTTTCCTTGCCTTTCCTTGTATGAATGGTTATCTACCCTATAAACTGGTAGCTATGCCACGTATGTACTAAGGAAGTCTGACTCCGCCCTAAATTACGGTTCAGTTGGAAAAGTGGATCTGCGCACACCATATAGTCAGCCTAACTGGCACAAGAAAAAATACAACAAATATAGATATATTAAAAATGAATATAGTAAATACGATAATTCTAAATAAAATTAAATAAGTAATGAGATGAAATATTAATTACATTAATGTGAATAATTCTTTAATCATACTTAATGTTCTAAAAAATACACCATTTATTAAAGTGAACTCTGTTGTTAAATTAACGATAATTTTTTAAGATACATTTTTTAAATTTAATTATTAATAACGTTAATAACACACAATGAAGCTGATTAATGTTTTTTTAGAATGGTTAAAGCAGATACATTTTTAAAATCATCGATCAATTAACATTTTTATTGAAATAATTTCTGAATATAGAAAAATCCATTCAAAAAACTAATATAGTTTTGAAAGTTTCTAAAGATTCTTAAATAATTAGAAAAAAATTATAAAACTAGGATAGAGCTAAGCATTATATAATGTGGAAATGATTTTTTTAACAAGTTTTGTTTCTTACTCAAAAAAATTTAAAGCGTAAAAAAAAATAAATACATACTTTTATTTTTTTCAAAAAATTAAAGAAGAGAAATATTAAAACATTAGATATGAGCGAAATAAATATACTGATTCAATTAATTCCGATTTTTCTGTGAAAATAAAATTCCGAATTACATTTCCTAAAAAATAATTGAAACTTTCAAATTTATAAGGTACATAAAAATATTCTTTATAAAAAATTATGTGTTTAATATGAAGTAATAAAATATTCTTTTATATAAAAATCCTTCGGGTTTTTCATTAAAGTTCATATGCACGTTTAGCAAAATGAAAATAAAATTTAGAATAGTTTACTTATATTAAAATGTATTAAATAACAAATTGTATACATAATTCTTTAACTTCTGCAAATTTTTACAGCTTGATATTAAATTATATAGCATACGTTCTATGGAGATGTTTTAGAATGTCCAATTGTCTACTTTCTAAAACATATCCATAGAATGTACCTAGTGATATGATTTTGATATTAAAAAAGTGAGGTCCAAGTTTTGATTTGAACACTGTTAAAGAGTAGACCTTAAAGGTTATGCGATGGTCACTCTGAAATTTTTCAGATTTTTGAAAATTTAATGATACACTTACAAAATTTTAGGTGTGTTCAAAGCAGTCTCCTCCAGCATCAATGCACTTTTGTAGGCGAATTTTCCACAGATTAAATGGCTCAAGCCATTCATTTCTTGGAATAGATGTAAAAAATGCATTTATAGCCACATCAATCTCTTCTTCTGAATGAAAACGACATCCACGTAAGTTTTTTTTTACTCTACTGGCCATTAAAATTGCTACACCAAGAATGCGATATACTGACGTGAAATTTATATGAAATGAAGAAGGTGATGTGATATGCAAATTATTAGCTTTTCAGCGCATTCAGACAAAGCAGGTGCCAGTAGCGACATTGTGTTTAAATGAGGAAACTGTTCAGCCGGTTCCTCATACACAAATTGCATTTGAACGTTGTTGCCTGGTGAAAAGTTGTTGTGATGCCTCGTGTAAGAAGGAGAAATGCGTACCAGCACGTTTCTGACTTTGATAAAGGTCGAATTGTAGCGTACCGGGATTGCGGTTTATCTTATCACAGTATTGGTGCTCGCGTCGGTCGAGATCCAATGACTGTTAGCAGAATATGGAATCGATGGGTTCAGGACGGTAATACAGAACGCCATGCGGGATCTCAACGGCCACCTATCACCAGCAGCCGAGAAGACAGGCATATTATCCGCATCACCGTAAGGGATCGTGAAACCACGTCACGAGTCGTGAGTCAAGAAACGGGGTCATTTGGAAGACAACAAGTGTCTGCATGAACAGTTCGACGACGTTTGCAGCAGCATGGACTCTCAGCTCGGAGACCATGCCTACGGCTCCGTTGATGCTGCGTCATAGACAAGAGCGCCTTCAATGGTGTGCTCAACGACGAACCTGGGTGCACGAATGGCGAGACGTCATCTTTTCAGATGAATCCAGGTTCTGCGTACAGCATTATGATGGTCGCATCCGTGTTTGGCTGCATCGTGGTGATCGCAAACTGGCAGCGTGCATTTGTCATCGTCATACTGGCCCATCACCTGGCGTGATGGTATGAGGTGCCATTGGAAACACTTCTCAGTCACCTATTGTTCGCATTGACGGTGCTTTGAACAGTACGCGTTACCTTTCTGGTGTATTTTGACCCGTGGCTCTACCCTTTATTCGAACCCTGCGAAACCCTACGTTTCAGCATTATTATGGCCGACTACATGTTGACGGTATTGTACGGACCTTCCTTTATACGGAACAAATTCGGCTGTTGCCATGGACAACATGTTTTCCAGATCTTTCACCAATAGAAAACGTCTGGTCAATGGTTGCCGAGCGACTGGCTCGTCACCAAACGCCAGTCACTATGGTTGATGAACTGTGGCATCGTGTTGAAGCTGCATGGGCATCTGTACCTGTACATGCAATCCAATCTCTGTTTGACTCAATGGCCAGGCGTATAACTGCTGTTATTACTGCCAGAGGTGGTTGTTCTGGTTACTGATTTCTCAGGATCTATCCAGCCAAATTTTTTGAAAATTTAATCACTTGTTATTTCTAGTATAGTATGTTCGTCCAATAAATATCATTTTGTTATCTGCATTTCTTCCTGGTCTAGCAATTTTAATGACCAGTAGTGTAGATTGAAGAATAACCAAAAATCTCACATAACTAGATCAGGTGAATATGGCGAATAATCGTTCACTTTAATTTTTTTTTCAAGAAACTCAACTGCTAATCCGGCTGTATATCAAGATGCATTGTCATTGTGAAACATTAGTCCTCTATCATTCAGTTCTTATAGGATTTCTGGAAGACATTTAGTGGTATACCATTTTGCTGTTACTATCTTCTGTCCTTCCAACTTGATGGTTTTGACCAATCCCGTACTTGTGAAGAAAACGGCATACATCACTTTATTCAGTATGCGTTGTTTCTTTCAACATTGACGGTGAGGAATCGTCTTCAAAGACCATTACTTTGCTTTCTTGACGTGTTGAAACGTCAAATAATGGTATATACGTTTCATCACCTGTTACAATTTTAGAAATAATGCTGTGGATCATTTAGCAATTTAAGATTTTCCTTACTGTTTCTGACACGCTCTTTTTTTTGGTGCTCAATTAGATTATAGGGAACCCAACGGCAAACTACTTTTTTCATATGTAATTCTTCATGAATGATTTTGTGTATGGCTGCGGATCCAATGTTAAGTTCCTTCTGTATCATTTGATAGGTACTGCAATTATCATCCATTAACATTTTTCGTATGGCAGACACATTATTCAGGATTACTGCCGACGGCGGCCTTCCTGTGTGTTCTTTATCATGAAGAAAACTGCGACCTTTTCTAAATTCTCTAAACCATCTGAATACAGTAGCACGAGCTGGAGATTCATCACCAAATGCTAATTGCTACCGTTGAACGCTCTCTTCTTGATTTAATCCTGCTTTAAAATCGTAGAAAATCATAGCGCGAAAATGTTCTAGCGTCAACTCCATTTTCTCTTCTGTTTAAAATTTTGTTCTACGCTAAACAATTTGAAGTAAGTCAGTAAAAAATCGTCTTCTGTGTTAAAATACTTTGTATTTTAAATTTAAACCATTATTTTTATTTTGTAAATTCTCGTCTGCGCGTATACCCAAAATTTCTGAGTAACCTTCGTATAGACGAATTAATTTTTTTCTGATATCATGTACGTTGAGATAAGTACTTTAAAATTTTCAGATTCATTTTCATTACGATGCGTGAATTACGTTCAATGTATGAAAAATTTTACTGGAAGGCAAATAAAATAGCGTAAGAGTTTTATGCTAAACTTGTGTAACATATTGCAACAGCATAAATCTCTTAAATTATTCACTGTTTAGGCTGTAACACATTATTTTGATCAGTAATAATGAATGACAGTGATTTCTGAAAGACCAAGGAATAAACATCAGTTCTTCCTGATCATTATTAAGAAACATTTGTTAGTTAAAATGATGCTCATAAATATGCGATTAAACAATTTACGTGAATACTCCAAAAATACTTAAAGGTGTAGGGCATTTGATTTTCTCATTTACTAGATTTGACATTATATTATGCTAACAGAAATATTTTAAAATGTGTAACTTGACTTTGATAATGAACGAATCAGTTTTAGTGAAGTAACTCTATATAGTTTTAGTGACCTCTACAGAGTTCTAGTATATTCTGCTTTTGTTCTTTTTATTTATGTGCATGCATTAAATAATGTTTCAGATAATTAAAATAATGTTGTACATCTGGGTAACTAAGGGTAATTACATGAGTTCATAAGAAACAGATACTAATATGTATTAATTTAAAACTTTCAAATTATTTATCGACCAGATTGCATGTAATTAGTGTATTTTAATATATTTTGAATAATTACTTAGCTCGCATGCTTAATGTCATTCAAACATTATGCTGTGTAATAAATAAGTACCTAAAGCTTTTAATATTTAAACAAATTATACGTTTTTTAAAAATATTGAATGTTATATTTATAAATTAAATATGATAAGATATAGTAAAAGAAATATTATTTTATCAGTTAATTATGTATTTTAAAAATTTAGAAGTATTTAGTATGAAAAACGTTTGCGCAAATTGGCAATAAAAAAAAATAAAAAAAAACTTACGAATTGATCTTGTACGGAAAAAAATAAATAAGTAAAAAAGAGTGAGAGACTGTTGAAATTGAAAAGGTGAAAAAAAAACCTGACGTAAAACAGAAAATCAATACTTGTAGTAGATATCTTGTCCAGTACGTGACTTTTCTTTTGGAAAGATTGCATAAAAAAAAGCAGCAGAATGCAGTATATTGAAGAGGATATACTTATATACATTCTAACAATAATTTAACTTCCGAGGAAATTCATAACAAAAATTGCTTGTCAAAAACTTGTTCGTTTTTTTTTATTTTTATTTATTTATTTATTTATTTATTATTTTTTTTTTTTTGACAGAGAAACGAAACACTTAAAATTAATAACCAATTCTGAATACTGAATATTTTACATGTACTTATCAATATTGTAATTATGTTACCTATACTTATTCGGAGGTATTTAAAGTTTGTATATTTGTTTTAAACTATGTATTTTAAGCGAATAATGTTATTGAAATGAATGGGATATATCTTACAAGAAAAATAAAAACTAAACACTTCCTCAATTCTTTTTTAAATATTTAAAAATGGATTGTTTTTATGAATAAAAAAGTGTGTGTGTCTCATAGATACCTTTATTTCAATATCTTATATTAATTAACCAAGAATGTAAAGAAATTTTCTTTCCTGAAAATTTAAAAAAATGTTTGAATAGTTTTCCTTTACAAAAACTGTGAACGCATTAATGGATCAAATATTTAATTTTCTTTTATTGTAAAACTTAAAACACGTGGTGATTTATTGTTAACAAGTGTTAGTAAATTCATCAATAATTTTTAATATCTGGAAAATTATATTCGCTTACTAGTCAAATAAATATTCATGTTATTAATATTGCATATATGAAATTCAATTTTGAAATATTCAATGCTAAATAACTTATTGATTTTCTAATGAAAGTATAGTTTCCCTCGGTTCGTGAATTTGGAATAGAGAGGTTCAATTTTGTAAGTCATTGGGGTCTTGATTTTTGTCAGTGTGTAAATAAATTCCATTTATTCTTAAATTAATCAAAAATTAAAGAAAGAATTTGAGATGCAGTACTAGGAGAACAAATTCTTTGAACCAACTACTAATATGAGTTTATTGCAGTAAGTACTGCTGTACATCAAGGTATTGTATTGTACAACTAATGCATAGTTTAACAATATATGTCACAACTAAATAAAAGTTAACTAAATGGGAAAAGTCACTATTATGGAAAAGTGATGCATAGAAAATCAATCTCTTTTAACGCGTTTTTAGTAGCGGATATCTATTTTATAGTAAATTCATAGTACTAGCTTTTCAAAATTATAATTATGATTTCTGAAAGAAAATTATGAATGCATGTTTTATTGAAAGAAAAAAAATATCTTCAGTGCTTTCAAATTATGTACTAAATATACAGGATACTATTAGTATTTATTAGTAAAATCGTATTTCATTATTTGTAAAATCATGCTAGTAAAATGTTCCATCCATTTTATACTGAATATTGGAAGGTTATTGTTAGAGAAAGAGTATAACAAATTGCAGAAAAATAACTATATAATAAAATAGAAAATCATTTGAAGCTGCGATGTTATGAAACAAATACACTTGGGATTATATTTTTAAAACCAAGAAATGTATTGAAAATTTTAAAATTAAACTGCAAAGTTGTTAAATAGTACTCATTCAGTAGCGAACTGAGCACAAATTTGAAAAAAGGAATTTCTACAGTGGAAGCTCCTTCTAACTCTTCATCCTTCAGACCCAATACTTCAGACCAATACGACATCCTTCAGACCCAATACTAACTGAAACGAGCGAAGAAATCGATTTTTTTATATATTTACATTATATTTGTAAATATATTAGTCATTGGTATTTAATAAATTTAATTTGTTTGCATTCTGTTTGCATTTTTATATTAGAAGTGAATAAATTTAATTTGTAATCACACAAATAAATGCTTATAATTTACATTTTATTTGCCTAGAAAAATATCGTGATTTATATTTTAAATTAAGAATAGTTTTATTAGATAATTTAACTGTATTTATTTCAGTTGACATTTAATATAAATCCTTTACTCAAGAAAAGTTTGCTTTCAATCCAGACTTATGTCTAGACGACACAAGTAATTAACTGGCACTTATCTATTTAAAAATATATATATATAGATTTATATTTGAGAGAGAGAATATATATATAAAAACAGTTTCATTTACTATATTCTTTTAGTTTAAACCAGCATTTTAATGGCTTCTTTAATATAATAAAATTGTTAATACAATGATTTTTATCTATTTTTTATACTAAGCAACTGTACTTTCTCATTAATTTTCTGCACCTTCAATTGAAATTTTTTTTTATAAAAACATTGCAATCTACTGACAAAATCTAAAACCAAATGATCAAAATTTAGATGACTTATTGATTTCTTCTGTGGACGTTAATATAAATATCTCAAACGACCATTATACTTTTCATAATCTTTAGTTCGCTAATGAAAATTTGAATTAATCGAATTTTTGACTGAATAATCGATATTCCTATAAGTTGGGAGTTTCTGGCAGCCGATTTATGAAAATAATGATGTACGTGTATATTTGAAGTTTGATTTTTAATCAGCTTTTATTTTCAAACACAAAATCTTTCCTTGCAGAGCACATTATATATTCGATACATTCATGGAGATTATTTTTTATTCAATCTTATAGCAAATAAAATATAAAACTAATTTTGAATCGATATCAGTCTCAAAATAAAGAGCTAATGAACGACTAAACTTAAATATAGCTGGCTAGAGCACTAAACTTGTTTTTTACAAAAGTGATTAGCTTAAATTAATTTCCAGAAAATAAATTGAAACTATTAAGTTGTTCGAAATTTGCAATTTTAAAATCAAAAGCATTTTACATATAGCATTTGGAATATCTATTTTTCCTTAAAATAGAGATAAATGCTACTTAGTTTAAGTTAAAATTTGCTTAAGATAAGCTCTATTCTCAAATTTGCTAACACTTATTTAAAGGAATAAAACTAATAAAAAATTGAAAAATGTTAACAAAATATCAAGTTAACTTATGACAGATATATAATGATTTTTTAATGATAATGAAAATAAATTATATAATCAGATTTGATTGTATTATTTTAAAACCTTAGCAGCATTTTATTCTATAAAATTATAATGCAGTAACTGAATTTTAATTCCAAATTTAAGGACTGTCTATAGTTTACAAGAAATGTAATTTCTTTTAATATGTTTAATAATTACCTTCACAAGAAAAAATAAGACAAACTTGTTTTTATAAAAACATCTAATTTTCTTACTTGATCAAAACATGTTTATGTTTATTACAAAAGTGCTTCATAAAACAATGTTGCATAAAAGTAAGACTATTTTTAAGAGAACATAATCAATGAAGAATGAAATATAACTATAAGCAAACTTATAGTTATACACAATTACCCTTAAGTATACATGCAAAAATCATAATTTATATCGCAAGTATATAAAAATCAGATTTGATTGTGTAAAATTGTTCATAATATACAATAGGATTTCATTTCAAAAACTCATAAAAAGTAAGTATTTAACTATTAACTTAACGTTTCTTTCAACATTTGCATTCAAATCTCATTTCTTGTAAATTATAAAAATATTAATTTAAATTTTAAATCAAAATTTCTAATTTACAGGAAATGAAACTAGCATTAATATGTTAAATAATTCCACTTTATCGAAAGTCATGCAATAACCAAGCATTTAATATTAAACTTTATGGTTAGAATGTTAGGGTAAAAGTTTTTTTTCAATTGTTTAAAAATAAATTTAATCATAATAAGCGAAATATTTTGTGTCATTAAATATGCAACACAATGATTGTATCATCAATAAAAAATATAATTTGCTATGAGATGTTGTGCAGACAATTACGCAATGTTGCGATCAGTGTTGAATTCAGGGACAAATAACGCTAGATAAAATTAAAGTAATTCTGGAAACAGACATCATTTGTATTAATTTACCTGACAAAATAGCTGGTTATTTGGTTGGTTAGGTTTTATGGCAAAAGATTACCAACTAGAATAATCTTCCGATCGAAATTATTTTTATATTCTATAAAAAATATTCAGTGCAGACTATGTCAGAATGTCTGAAACTGAGAAAATACCAGCCGGCAGATGAGGTATATAGGGATATAATATCTGAATGAGAAAATTAAGTTGATTGTCCACCAAATTACATATTATAGACATACATATGCGATGGAACACCTTAGCTTATCAGGTATAGCTCCACCATGTAATATAACCTTTACCAAATACTTTTTATGATGAATTACACTGTTCAGTTATCTTATTATCCTTACAGAGTTTGGATCTTTTTTCATAGGTAAATGAGATAATGATTTTTAACTTATGCATTAGAGAAGAAGTTACGCTGGCATAGTGGAGAAATGGAGCAAGTTCCACCGAGATTATGGGCATTTTTAGGTGCCATCGTTTTATGAAATCGCATTCGAACACGTAATGTACAATGGTCCTAACATGTCCGCATGAACAAGCACTACTTGGAACCATACCCCTTTTGTTCAGATACTCCAATTCTGGAGTATGTCCGGAAAGAAACTGTTGTACTTGACTAGAAAGTCGAGAGAGAGAGAGTGAGTAGGCTTAAGGGTGTGCCACCAAATTACAGTAGACTGTTACCAAAAAGCATCCATTGTACGCAGATTGAAGTGGAGATGGTTAGAACGACAGAAAGTGTCCTGTTCCAGGAAGGGCATTAAGATACATGGAATACGTATCAGCTAATTTGCATTAGTCATCCCGGAGACAATACTTATTGATATTTTGAGCCAGATACGGGATGTTCTTGAAGCTTCCACATGGAGCAGGAGCATCGTTCGATGATTGGCATTTCAAGACGTCTTGATGAATATATTGCCATCAAAATCGATGAAAGCCAATTTTAAAATTCCTGTACAGAATGCCAAATTATAGGTGCGTGACGATATTGCATAATGAGCGTCACTTATTGTATCACATTGAGTCTTTTTTAACTAAATTTCATAATTTTTTCTATTGAGGTTTAAATTTCAAATTTTTACAATCATACAGTGCATAAATAAAATATATTTCCCATAACGTTTTATAATAAATGTTAAATAATGCTTTATAGTTCATTAAATATTTTTAAATTAACAATAAAATACTTCATGAATTTTAATGATGTAATCTAATAATGACAAAAATACATAAAAAGACACATAAAGTTACTCAATAATTACTATGCACACGAATTTTAAGCTGTAAGTAAATAAAAATTGTCACTACATCTTAGAATTATTAATCAATATATTTTATGATGTTTTCAAATGGGATGTATTTTATTATGATTTTTTTAAGGAACAAATAAAAATAAACTTACACATTTCTCGCCATATCAATTTAAAAAACTTTAAAATTTTGAAATGAAGTCTAATTTTAAACTTTATACTAAGATTAAATATCATTTCCTGTAAAACGTATCATTTATGGGTACACTATGGATTCCTAAATAAAATACTTGTTATATCTTTCATCTTTCATAATTAAAGTATTTTTCTTCATATAAATGGGTTGGCATTAATGAAACTTTTATTTTAAAGACAGTTGTAATTTTGTTTTTTTATTTCTCGAAATAAACTATTTTTATTCTTTTATCAATAGATTAAAGTACATTAATGTTATACTCATTTTCTACCAATCAGAATGTCCCAAATTTCATCTTGGCCACCATCGAGCAATTCACTAATCTCTGACAACATTGAATAGAAGATGGATTTCTTCATGGCCATCCTGATTTCTTTATGGCCTTTGATGGAATTGTCTTCATGGCCATCCTCCTAATTGGTTATTTGAGAGTTTACAGAGTTTCTTTCCATTCATTGCGTAAATACGGCCTCTTTAAAATCCTCCAAGAAAACATTCTAAGCTGTAAGTAATAAAGAAAAGAATTGAATTTCAAATATTGGCTGTTAGTATCTTTACTACGTTGCGTGAAAAAATAACTAATAACGTATAACACAAATTATATGTGTAAGTTTCAATAAATTATTAATAATAGGGTAATCTTGAAATTAAATGTAATCAAAGATTTCGCCTTGAATACGTTTAGAGAATTGTATTACAGAATGAACTTTGAATTAAGTATAAATACCTTGATTTTCTCATTCGCACATAAATAATTCAGTTCTTGAATAATATTCTCCTATAATAGTATGTTTTTCTCTAAAATTTGCTTTCTTTCCCATTTAAATATATTTAAGTTGTTATTAATAAAAATATTTGAAAAATTGTAAAACTTTTCCTATAACTTGGCAACATTCTTAAAAATATGAACATATTTTCAATAAAATAACGAAATTTTAAACATCTTTTACATTGTTCATCATCCTTTATTGTAAGAATTACAGTAGAAAATAACAAAAATTATTTTTTAAAACCAACATATGCTATCCTAAAAAATTCCACACAAAATATTCATTTTGGGAAAGATCTAAATTTAACAATGAAAGAATTAATTAAAAAATTAATTTTTTCAAAAGTATGTATGTTTAATAATTATGCCAATTTTCTTTTTTAAAATGACGTTTAATTGCTTTCTGTAAATATTATTAACACTATATTTTCTTTTGGCATTATGTTTCATCGAGTAAGCCGTACCAAAATTTTCTTTCAGAAAATTTAATTTGAATTGCAAATGAAAATAAAAAAAATGTTTAAAAAGGAATCAAGTATTCTATTTTATTATTTAATAAAAAGCGAGTAATTATTCCTTACTTTTAGCACTTTAATTTTGTGTTTTCAAATTTTAATAGATTTAGAAAATATTTACCATTTGGACACATCAAAACCGATAAAATATTTTGTTGTGTTTTAACAACAAAATATTGTATGGATGGTCATACAAAGTATAAGAAGTTCTCTGTAAAAATGAAATACCTGATTTTGAGAGGTTTTATTATTCATAAAAATGAATAATTTTCTATTTTATGATCATCATGGAATTTTTATTATTCAGATATAAAAAGAAATTCTGAAGATATTTGATATTAAATAATATTGAATTTAGAGCTCAATTATCATTTAAATATTAACTTCATGATTTAAAGCTTATTTATGAAACAAGATGTACGTAAAAATTATTAGCGTACAATTTTTATAATTTTACATGTTTCTTTATTGAAATCGATACATGAAAATATTACCATCCCATTCTACTTCTGTTTCTTTCACATTGTTGCCTTGTTATCTCGTCTAAAGTATGAATCGGTGCAAAAGCTAGGAATAAGAAAAGGCTGATTGAACTTGTTTAGAAGATTCCGCAATAAAAGAATTTGAATCTAGAATTTGAGAAAATAGTCAAAGGATTTTCTTTCTCCCTTGTTATGGAAGCAATATTTATGTCTGTTTGAAACTATTTCACTGTGATGATTTCAAAAATAACGAATCAATTTCGGAACAGTATTACAGTTACACCAGAAAGCATTGTTATTTCAACTAAAATTGCCAAAAAGTCACAAATATGCCATGCTTCAAAAATAAATAAATTCGTTTTTGAAATCTTTTCTTTTAAAATGTTGAAATCTTTCTCTTCATCTTATGATACATTTTTAAAGTAAAAAAATGGTAAAAAATTAGAAAAACTTATCTTTAACAGGTATGTTTCCTCAAATCTAGCCAAACATAAGATGTATCTTTCAGGCTTAGGAAAACGTGAGTAGGCTTATTTAAATTTAAACTGAATTTTGTTGGTGAAATACTACTCAAAAGTAAAATGCTGTAAAATCTACTGCAGAAATTGCAAAATGTGACTAATTTAAACGCGTGCGTTTTTAGTTTACTGTGTAAGCTAAAAATTTCAAATTCCTTTTATTTCTGTAATACTCTAATTTATTTATATCTATCTATCTATCTCTCTTTATATATATATATATATATATATATATATATTATGCGCTGTTAGTTCAAATGTTTAGGACTTGTCCTCAACTTATATCAGAATCAATAACTCACATTAAATATTCATAACTCTTTTCCATGACTAAACATCTTCCATCATACTATAGAATTTATGATCATCTACTATGGCAGCATGATTTGCAGCTAAGATTAACTTCAGGATTTCTGCCCAAAACTCACTGTATTAAGGTAGAACACGCACTTAAGCAAATGAAGTGTAGAAACGTGCATATAATAATATTTATTTTCCAATATAAGATCGATTATAGTAGAAGGTTATAAATATGGTGTAAGATTATGAATTTCATAGTTGTGCTGAGCTATACGACATATTTGGTACACGTAAATATTTAGAGATATCTCATTATTTGAAGAAAGGTCTATGTAAAACGCTATGCTAAATTTACACATGAAACAGATAATAAAATTTGATTGTTTATATGTCAAAACAAGCTTTTATAAAAGTATGAAATCTTAACTATAACTTTCGTTGAAATTTTATCATTCATTAAACATAGAGTACTTGGAATATAAATACGTTTAAGCGATTCACCCTCTATTTATAATGCAAAATATGTTGCTAGGGGAACTTGATTAAATGAAAATACATGTTGTGATTTTCACGTCTACATACGTCAGAATCCATTATTTTAATGCCGCATTGTGAAAAGCCTAATAGCTAGAATAGTTATTAATTGAGTAATATAAGATTACATTGAATATTCGCTAACGTTTAGCCCTTTCATTGACAGTAAAACTTATCTAAGTATCAAAAGAAAGGAAATTTTAAAAATCTCCCAGCTCCTACTAAAGAAAAATCATGGCCTAAGAAAAGGACACAGATTTTCTGGTCCAAGAGGTTTCGAGTTCAATCCCAGTCATTTTTGAATAACTTGAAGTCTATAGTTGTCTTAGTGCTTTTTTCTTATGCTGTGGTGGGCTCTTAGAAGTTTTCCGGATTAATTCCTTGCAACATATGTAAAAGGCAAATGGTCTATTAAAAGTACCCTTAAGAGACAACTTACACGGTGGTCACTAATATATCTTACAATAGTTTTTAGCTGTTAGTCTATCCACTAAGCGGTGTCAAAGTACCCGTTAGGAGGGAGAAGCGTATAGGAAATAAAAGCACGATATCTATTTCTAATTGCTCAAAAGTAGCTGAGATTAAGCACTTCTTGGCCTGTTGGTAAGACTGCACTCGAGGAGCTTAATGTTGCGAGTTCAATGCCAAATCCTATTAAGAAACGGGACATTGATGTTACGCTTTTGCCATCTACATTCAAAATATCTGTGATTCCTCCATTATGTGACTCGAGAATATTTTCCACGATCAGTAAGATTTCCCCCTGTGAGACAAATTACGTCGTGGACATCAAATGCTTTAAAACAGCTTTCGGTCTTTAGATTGACAACTATGCGATGAAAAGTAGCTAAAATTGAATATTCTTAAAATACGAAATCTTTATTATTATGCTATGGAAAGCTATTATTGAGAATATTGCCTTTTAATCTGTAAAGCTATATGAAAAAATAAAATTTGTTGTATCTCGTGAAACACGTGAACGACAAAGATAGTTATACGTTAAACTATTAACTATGTACGTAGCTATAATAATAATTAAAAAAATCAATTTCATTTTATTAACATATTGGAAGTTATTTAAATAAAATACTGATAAATATGTATTTAAAATGCAAAATGTTTGTTTATTATAGTATGTTAAATTATTTCACATATTTCAAGCTAATCAAATCGAACTATTCATTGCAGATGAAAATATTTTCTTAAAAATAGCATTTCCAGTTATTTCTTATAACAAGTAATTGGTAGAGGAAGAAGAAAGTGTAATAAATGAATTATACACAAGACCCACTTCAATAATAAATTTATGCAATTGCACTAAAAATATTTTGAGTAGTTTATACACTTTTAGCATTACATTTGGAGGATATAATTACAAATAACACATTAAAATAAGATTATTTTTGTCTGATCTATACAAACACCTAGAATTAAGAAATAAAATCATTATTGAATTAAAATGTACCAAATAAGTGTTAGTTGTGAGTAAAAAAAATTTTACTTTTTAAACAGATTTACAGTTTTTAACTTAAAAAATCTCTTTTTGAAATAATAGCAACGGAGGAAAGAAATGATGCATTTCTGTAATTAATTTGTTTAATTATGTTTATTTATGTCAGAGGTATACATAAATTTCTATCTGTTTAGAAATGAATTTCAACATTTTATACTGAAAAATACATTTTATTTTATTTATTTCCAGTAATTATCCAAAGCAAACACACAGTAGAGGAATCCCTTCGTGTTATTTTATTTCGTAATTCAACTCAAAATATTAATTACCATTTTAACACACACATTTTTTCTCAAATTTAAAAATTAATTTTTTGCTTCTCGTAATGAATACTCTTTTGTTTAGTTAAAGACACTCAATTTTACATAAATATTGAATGCTTTATTTCATGTAGATGAAAAATTAGAATATTTAAGATTTCGCGGTTTGGAGAAAGACAAAGCGACAAAAATCTGAAGAAAATTAGAAACATATGAATTGTTCAAAAATATCACTTTAAAAAAAGTTTTTGATATTTAAAATTAAAATAAAGTAGATGCAAAAGATGTTGACAATTTCCGTTTCATTATTAGCAAGGCACATACAACAATTCCTGTATAAGATGCATTTAAAATTACAAAATAGCGTAAAATATATAAATTATTGATGACAAAAATTTTCAATCTTTTACTTTAATATAATTTTAAAAACGAATTTTGAAGAAGTCTGAAATTATTATTGAAGAATTTTGAATGAACAATGAAGAAAAAGTTGTTTAATTTAAGAAATTAAAATGGAAAATGTTATTAATATTGTGATACTAAATACAAAGTTATTTTAAACTAGTTGACAATTTCATATTTTTTAAACATTAATCTAATTTTGTGTCAGTATTCTATTTTGCTGAAAAGGGTGAGGAGATCACGTCTTAATTACTTCCTTATATCCAAGAAGAAATAATTCATATTTCTGACACAGCTGAAAATCTGCCATGGTTACTACTGGTGACAAGAGAAAGAAAATTAGGTCGTGCTTGCAGTAGCCCTGCATGGCTGAGGAACGGATAATGCCAGTTAAGGTATCAACCTCGTCCTTTGACCATGGTTCAAAATTACGTGACAACTGACTGTATTTGGAAACGTTTTTGTTGACGAAAATATGTAACTGGGAAAGCATTGCAAAGGAACAAAATATCAGTATCAATAAGAAAACATTACTTGCATATTAAAGTTATATATTTCCTTCTTCAAATTTTGAATTTCGTTATTTACTAACCAAAAAGGCTGCGTAAAGTCTGGATAATAATTTATCATTATAGCTTTTATTAAATTAGTTTAAATACTTAATTTATAGATTGGATATACCTCATAGTGTAAAATAAATTCTGAATTATATTATCTTAAATCATTCATTAATAACACCAACTATTATTCCTGTATTACAGCGTGAATAATCAATGAAATATTATAAAGCCCCCCAAAATATGCTGTTTTATATTAACTGATAATAATGTAAATTAGCCAATACATAAAAATGATATGAGAGAGAAAGCTTTATTTTATAAAATATTTTCAATAAAACTGAATGGAGTAAATTAATAATGTAAATTAGACAATACATAAGAATGATATGAGAGAGAGAGAGAGAGAGATTTATTTCATACAATATTTTCAATAAAACTGAATGGAGTAAATTAATAATGTAAATTAGCCAATACATAAAAATGATATGAGAGAGAGAGAGAGAGAGATTTATTTCATACAATATTTTCAATAAAACTGAATGGAGTAAATTAATAATGTAAATTAGCCAATACATAAAAATGATATGAGAGAGAGAGAGAGAGAGATTCATTTTATAAATTATTTTCAATAAAACTGAACGGAGCAAAGTTGCTTTTTAAATGTACACAATGAATTCTTTCACAAATGAATTCATTTAATCACTTAAATTAAAACAAATTCCAAAAAAATGTATTGCTTAGAATGTTTAAGTTGAAAGTAAATGTTAATATTAGGAAAAAAAAAGATATATAAAATCATTACTTCAAGCATATAAAAATCAAATTACAATAAGGAAAAATAGCTGCAATCCTAATTTATACAAGAATGATATCGAATTAAAAATTAATTAATAAATAAATATTAGGAATTAATTTCAAAAATATGAGACGAGGGAGATGTTTATAAGCAGTGTATTCCCAAACTTTACAACACTATTCATCTAGTAACAAACTCTGTCTATTAAATTAATATTTTAGCGCAGAGGACTAGAATAATAATGAGGTTGTCTCTTCATAGAAGTGGTACAGACAGAAAATAACACAACCAATAGAAGCATAGAGTAATTACATAATTCATCATTTGTCATAAAGAGCGCGCAGCGATATATAGTTGTCGTTAACATTTTGTTCCCAGAATATTCTTTGCACAAAATACAAGCTACGAAAAGATCTATTGAAATACTTCTTTAAATATTAAAATGAATGAAAAGTACTTTTATATCTCCTAACATTTATTGTTGAATAATCTTTTTTATAATACTGCAATTAATGTTAATTAAATAGCATTTACTTATAATCAGATAGAGCTTGAAATATTTAATTAGTAAAATAGTTCAGAAATATATTTATAATTAATACTTCTGCATATCGAATTAAAAGTAAAATCTTGAAAGCATGTTTGAAATTTCATTTTTAAATTGGTGTTATCGACTGATAATATAAATTCCAGTTTAATTAAATTCTACACATCAGCATACAATTTCGTTTTGAGATACTTTTTTGTAAATAAATCTAGAATTACCTTACTCTTCGTTAGTAATCATTTGCAATATTTACTCCCTAAAAATTTACGTTAATTATTACTTGTTACATTTAAATCATAGTTATTATTGAAATATTTTTATTTTCTTAAACCTGATATAACAGTTTTAATTTTCTTTTAATTTTTTTTGTGAACAATTTAAAAGATGCAAGATATTTATTTTTATTCATATTTAAATCAAAGATTTACTACTTCAAAACTGTATCCACAAACTATATCCTTTTATTTAGTATTTGAAGGAAGTATTTATTAAAAAAAACAGTTAGAGTATTAATATTCACATGTTTTCTCCTGCAAAGATACAAAACGCCAACACAGAATTTATTTTATAAGATGACATTTACATACTATTATTTATTATATATGGAATCAGAAAATATGTTTAGTTGTGATAAGAAAAAAAAATTAACCTAAGCAAACAGAAAATGAAAAGAAAGATTATTGGTTTAAAATGAATATTTTTATGATAAGGTATTTATTCGAAATAGTGCTTTGAATGATTAAATCAAAATTAAGAAAGATATTTAACTTCTAAATTCTCTCATTTACTGCTTTTATAAAGGCAGATAATGCAGTATTAATGATTAATCCCAAAATAAACTTCTAACTTATCCCGAATGTGCAATTTGAGGACAAATTGCAATATAGTTTTTCCTAAATATCAATAAATACATAAAACATATTTGGAGCTAGAAGTTTTGTTTTTGAAAGATTTATAATTTTTAATTATTTTATGAATTGATATTTTTTCATTTATGGAGTCATGAAAAAATAAGTAACAAAATACCCAGAAAAATATGTTCCCTCTATTAAAATGCAAAATTGTCAACAAATGAACAAGTAACCTTCTTTGGTAACTCTACACAGAGTTCAAACATTCTTGAATTTTCTTTTCTTGTGGATTGTTGATGTCAAGTTTTACAGTTTGCATCTTTTCATTTTCGATTCTGTTTTGGTTGTTATAGCTGCTCCACCATACTTTTCTTCACCTAGCCCAGAGTTGGGACTTACCAGTTAGGTGGAAATCGTCGGGTGTATGTCTTCAAAATTTAAAAGCAAGTATCTATCAGAAGTCTTTATATCCTTGACTTGCCCCCTCAGATGTACCGTTACACTTTGAGTTGTTGTTATCTTGTGCCATCTAGGATGACAATATGGGGTGCGCTGCTCCACTTTTCCCACTGAAACATATTTTGGTCTGGAGTCCGACTTCCTCAGTACAGACATGTCATAGAAACCCGTTTATAAGGTAGGCAACCATTCAAAACCCAATTATATAAGGAAAGGACAAAGACAGGATAGATAGAGATCGAAATTATATCCATGCCTGAACCGGGATTCGAACCCAGGACTCCCCAATTCACAGTCACACACGCTGACCAATAGACATGGTGGATGGCTTCACTTTGATTTGATTTGCAAATAAGGCTTAATTAACTGTCCTAGTTGATTTAGTGAACACAATGGATAAAAGTTAAACTGGGATTCAAGCTTTCATACTGAATACGACGGACCTTTTGATAAGCTAGAACTGAAAGTTAGAAATTATAAAATTCTGCAATAGATTTATTTTTGATTGGATTTTTTTAATAAATATTAATGCAGCTCTGCCTAACTTTTGCTTGGTGATTTGAAGAAAATAAACTCGCCAATAAATTTCATGAAACAGAGTATCAACTTGCTATTTATTGTAATTCAAATCAACATCATAATAAAATAGATTGCCAAATTATCTAAGCAGTTATCAATGAAGTCCTTGCATCCGCATTATAATAATACTATGCAGTTTTTTGTTATTTCTGTGAGTAAAGACAAATTTTACATACTGCTTAATAAAATTATTAACTCCAAAAATATTAATAACTGCATATAATCAAATATCATTACAAATTTTCCTTTACATATTATGGTAATACAGATCCGTTCAAATATAAATGTTAGGTCTGATTAAATTTTCTGTTAATATTCTACGTGTCATAACAAAAATGAAATGTAAAATTAAGTTTCGGCATTAAGACTTAAATTATAATTATTAATTGCATTCACAATTCTAACAAACAATGATGTGTGAGCTAATATTTTTATGACGGTAAGATTTATAGTTCTACCATTTAATAATAAATTTCTGTAAAGTTAAATTAAAATTATTTTTAATTCTTAGCGACGATTAAACATAAATTCCAAACGACAAAACTAATTTATAATTTTTAAGCTACTATTCCGTATGCAAATTTGCTAAAAAGTTGTAATCTTAGAACATCTATAGACAAGAAAAGTGTATTAGAAAATTTGTATTTTTTATTTTCAAAATCAAAATATGCATTTTGTAAATAATAATAATAATTTACTAATAAAATTTGTTTTGTTTAATAAATAAAATTGTTTTGTTTTTTTTATTTCAAATTGACATTAATGTACAAATTGCAATTAGATAAAATTAGCATAAATATTGCATTACTTGCCTCTATTTCAACTAGCGATTGAATTTTTAAATGTTCAGAAAAATTTTAGTGTATGAGGAATGGGTCTATTTATCCTTCGTTTGCAAATAATGATTAAAAAATTTATATATAAATTATCCTTTATATATAAATTATCCTTAATAAATAAAATGCTTTGACATAAATGAATATTAAAGAATAATTTATGCAAAAATCATTCGTAATTTTGCTGCAAAATAAGAATTTTTAATTAACTTTATGAAGCGGTTTATAAATCATTATACAGGTTTTCTATATCCACCAGCCATTTCTGATTTCATAAGCATATTTGGAAAAGCATTTAGTGCTTTGAAAATGATTGCGGTAATCATGAAATTGAAATTTTGATTTAAATGTATGTTAATTCATGTATTTTTCTTCTTATTTAAATAAATATAGCAACGCTTTAATGAACAATTCTTTATGTATAAAGACTGATTAATACATAAAGAAATATAGTAGTTTTCTTTAATTTTCGGCAAGTTAAACTAATTTTCATTTCATTTCTTAGTGAAATAGTATTTCTAAGCAATTTGGTATAAACAATTCTGATATAAAAGATATTTAAAAACATTTCAATGAAAAATGGTGAAAATGTATTTCCAGGTTTCTCATGAAAATTTACAGAGACTTGAATGTCATTTTAAAAAGAAGGAACCCATTAATAGGAATTAGAATAATCAAAATTTTATTTAACTGCTGTCTACGTCAAGTGAGACTATTTCTAATGACATTATCACCTATTGCAATAGATACATAAACAGAAAATTTAATCACATCCATCAAAGTTTAATCAACAATCAATTCGAGTCTCGAATTTCTTGGACTTTTCCCTCTTAAAAGCATTGCAACTATTCACTATGCCACGGATGAAAATAGAATTTTAGAAATGCTCTTGAAACAAAAATTCATAGAATACACAAAAGTAAATTCAAATTTTTGCGCATTATACACATAAATATGAGCCCTAGAAAGATATTCATCCTAAAGAAATTTCAAAGAACTGTACGCATTAAAATCAATACCCAGTGATTTTCTTTCGGTAATGTGATACATAACATCCAATTTTTGATATTTATTTCAGGTTTAAAATAGAAAATGGCATAAAATTATAAACTTTGCAATTTTATGAATAAAATATAATGTAAATTTAAATAATTTATAGACTGTAAATTTCAGTATATCTATAATTCAGAAAATTAGATAAGCTCCTCTATTTTATTTTATATGCATAATTTTATTATTTATTTACTTTATATGCATTTTATAGCAATTTATAAAATTCAAAATTATATCAAATCCTGATATAAGAGAAAATGAATTCTATATTAATATTTAAATTACAGTATTTGTGTTTATTTATGAATTTATTGATATTTACTTCTTCTAAAATGAATGAGAGAATTTTTATTGATTTAAAGTATTTTAATGCAAAGTGAAAATAAATTTCAGGGAAAAATCTTATAATGAAATCAAAATATTTCTAAACAATGCAAAATATTATTAATTTTTTATGAGTTTTGGAGGATTTATTTTCTTTTATGTATTTAATTTTTCATTTAAATTAAATATTTTGGAAAACATACATCCACGAAAAATAGTAATATTCATATAAAAATATCGAATTACTTTTTTTTAAAATTTACAAAGACGTATTGCTGTTACTCATAAAATCCTGAATAAATGTGTTCTCACATTTTATCAAACTATATGTTAAAATTTAACTGTTTGACAAAAAGTTACAAATATTCAAGTATAAAAGTAAATTTAGTTTCTTTTAAATTTTAAAATCAAGGGATATGTTTCAATTTTTTCCTATCTATGGAATAAAATTGTAAAAACATTTTATTAAATTATGATGCATATAATTAAGTCAGCATAGCCTTTTAATTTATTGAATTCAATTAAAATTTTCTTCTTACTAGTGAAAGTGCAAAAAATACAAATCTTTCTACAAAATAAATTCAAAATAAAAGTTATATTTCTATGTTTTAAAAAAGAATTCGCTTAACGCAAGCATCATAATGCATTCAATAAAATCGCTCGTGTGATTATGAAATAACTACAAACAGAGATTTGCGTCACATGTTTTTACATAGTCACAAATATTTACATAACTTTATGATCTAATATAACCCCTAAAATATTTAATATATTTTACTTTGATAAAAATAAAGTAAATTGTATAAATATTTACTTTATGCTTAATTTACAATTATTTATTGAAGCAATATTTTTTTTAAAAAATATAATAAAACTAAACTTATTGGTACAAATTTTTAGTAAATATTATCTTTAACTAGAGAGTGACTAAACAAATTTACTTTTTTAAAATTTAATTCGGTTAAAATTTGCTGTAAGCAAAATACCTTCTTTAAGACCAAAAATAAGAAACAAAAACTAAAATGAAAAATATCTAAAAAGAAATTATTTCACTAAAACTCATATGAACAAAGTAATATGAATAAATTACAAAAATGTAAATTAATTATATATATGAATAAATTATTCAAATGTAGGATTTCTGATTCTTTTATAAAATATCATGAGGAGGGCAGATTATATACTTCATTTAAAATTTCCATTTTTTTTCTTTCAAAGATGCAATTTAATAAATGAAAATTTATGAATAACTCACAAAATTAATGATTCCTGTACCAAATAAATATAATTTGATTAATTTTAATTAACTTCTGCAATATTTATTGGTGTTATTCTTAGGGAAGAATGACAATCAATAGGTGCTTCATAAATTTACAAGTGAAAGTTCGTGTGGGTCAAATTTATGGATTAAAGGAGAGAAAAGTTAAATATACGTCAAAAATGTTTAATGTGAAAATAACGTCATAATATTTTGATTTTTTACTCCTTGAATTAATAATACGTGAATGTATTTTTTCCCGGTGAGAAATGCCACATAAATATCCAAACCTTTTTAAGTAGATTAGGATTTCTTTCAAAAATCAATATTTTCAATGAAAATTATTTTAAAAAAAGTATATTAGAATGAATGCATATATTAAAATATTATAAATATTAAGAAATTTACCTAACTAATCATGATTCAAAAGAAATATATTTATTTTTAAAACGAAAATATTTTGTAGTACTTGTGCAGAAAATGTTTGAAAAATGTGCAATTTCCAACCATTCAATTAACATAAATGTTCAATAAATATTTGAGAAATTAATTAAAAGTCAAATTCTATTCAATTTTCTTTCAAATCATCATGCAGCAGTATATATTGCTGAAAAAGTAAGGAGAAATTTCGTAAATAAATTTTTATTTCAAAGTAAATTTTTATTTTTATATTCATAAAACATTTGTTTTTCAGAAAATATTTTTATATGAAATTCTGTGCAAATTCATTTCACTGATTTCGTTTTCACATTTTAGCATATAATCAGTAATGCATAAAAATTTATTTAGGCATCAAAACTGCATAATAATGCTATTGAAATTTTTTAAGAATAATCTGCAATGAATATACACCCCAATTTTATTTCAAAAAATTTAATGTTTACAATGAAAGTATAATAAATGTATTATATAAATATATGAAATATTCAATTGATGACAATTTTTTTATTGATGATTCAATATATTCCATATATATATATACAGTATTAAGCATTCCATTATTAATATTTGAGTAAAAAAAATATTAATTTAAAAACAGAAAAGTTCTCGGTAAAAATTAAAAAGTATAGACATGTAAAAAAGAAATTTTATCAACAAAACATTTCATTTTAAATTATTGGTCTAAAAATTAATATCTGCACAATATAATTACTAAATGTTTATAGTAATCAAACTATTTGTGTGTAAGAAGATGCAAACAATACTTTCTGCAGTTAAATTATTCGCATTTTAATAGTAAAAATGTACTTGGTTTTCTTTTGTGATAATCGAAACAACAAACTATGAAAGAATGGTAGGAGATATGTAAGATAATGTGAAAGAATATAAAGAAATATTATCTTTAAGAAAAAAGTGTATGGTAGCACGAAAAGTTTATTCGTGATTAAAAAGGAAGTTAAGATTTCAGAAGATATTTTATATTTTAGTGATAGATTTAACCATCCTTAATCTCTAAACTTAAGATTTGTTTTAGTTTTGCAAATCCCTTTTTTTAAAAATAAAAAAAAACAATTTTGTTTGTTTACGAGAATAGTCCTTTTCAGGATTAGATATCTTTTTCAATATAAATATAAAAATTAATGTGCTATAAGATAAATATAAAGCTCATGATTTATTTATTTATTTATCATTGAATTCAATTTTTTTTCAGGATTCCTTTCAACAACAATAAACTTACTCATAGCTCAATATCTTTTTAGCTATGAGTAAGTTTATTTTCAAAAATTTAGATTACTTTGCTTGAAATACATTTTTTTGACGAAGTTCAGTTTCTAGAGACTGAAAACCTTCGATGAAGATATTAATGCTAAAATCAAGGACAACATTACGATTAAAATCACAAAAGAATTGAACATAAAATATCAGTCTTATGCGCAAGCAATTAGTAGTAACATAATACAGACAGATAACGAGAAGGAGTTGCCCTGATCTATACCCATAGGTTATCAAGTTTAGTCCAGTAACATGATACAAGAGCCCAAAGATGTATTGGTTCAGTTGAAACATTTTGTTTACTACATGCAAAAATCTGGTATTGATTCCGCAATGACGTCACTACCGAAAACTTGTGAAAAATGCAAGCAAATAATGAGAGAAGGGAAGAACTCCATTGAAGTAATTCAGTTGGAAAATTGGAATGGAAATAGACTTGTAAACAAGTTTGAAAAGTTAAAAGTTTTTCTAATTAACTAAGATATGGATACATGTGTGGTTATTGAATCCCATGCTAATGGAAGCAATTTCTTTAAAAACCAAAACAACACAGCCTACTCCTTAAATTGACTGAAATAACAAGAGGATGGAGTCATAATTTATGTAAAAAAAAGTATACCTTCTACACCATACAATTGCAAAAAGACGAGGGTTATGAAGAAGTCTCAGTGATCTCGAACTATCAAATAGGAAGAAAAGAAAATAATGTGCAATATACAACCTTTTAAACAGGCAAATGAGATCATAAACTTCTTTAATCTCATCTACTAATTACGGACAAGAATGGTAGAAATATGTTATTTCAACAGTAAGAAAAAATCTTGGAGGTGCGGAGCAATTAATGAGAAAAGAAAAAAAGATAATTGAAATACTAAATAACAAGTAACTAAAAACCTATTTATCAATGTTGCTGGCTTACTCTACAGCCTGACATTTTGAACTTCTTTATCACAAATGCATCATTACGTGTCACTACCGACGTATTTAATGACCTCAGTTTGTATCATCTACCTTTCACTGTGAGCATCAATACCAATAAAACTTCTATCTCAAACACTTTAAAACAAACTTACTAGAATTCTATACACTAATGTCCTGATAAAAAGAAATTGGACTTTCCAAAAATTAATAATTCCCTGTATGCATAAATACCAGTTCGATCACTTAATGAAGAAATAAATGAATAAATTTATAATGAAGCAACGAAAATGAAAAAATGCGTCAAAAACTACAATAATCAAACAAAAAAACAATAAAATTAGGAACAATTCAAGAAAAAAATTCAATCCTCTTTGCTAATCTAAATTTAATTGTCTGAAGAAGATCATTATAAAAAAAATCCAATTACACAAAAATATGTTCTGAGAACAAAGTCTTACCATGCTCAAAACAAAAGACAAGTCTATCTGGAAAATTGCCACAAATTTTAATAACCAGACTCAACCTAGCAAATCTCTGTTTGGTAACTAAGCTCTCGTCTTCTTAGAAACTGAAACAAAAAATGTGTTTACCAACAGCATGTAAATGCAATTCATTTTAAATGATATAGACTGAAATTTGTTTTTTACTTGTTCTAATAAAAATTCTAAACTGACATACAAGTTGACATTGAAGTAGAATAAATAACGATTCAAGATATCCTGGAAATCAAAATTTTATAAATCAAAGAGACATTTTATAGAAGACAACAACCCTAAAATAATAAAAGAGCTTAAAATACATCATAAGCAACTAACTAAATTCTTCAACGACAACATTAAATTCAGCTATTTTTCTTCTCCTTGGAATGAAACAATAATAATAATAATTCCAAAGCCCAAAAAGACCTTGATTTAACGAACAACTATCTACCCGTCAGTTTAGGCTTTACTTTAAGGAAGTTTGAAAAGTTTTATATAATAACATTAAGTATTTTCTAGAAAATCTTCCAAATTTACAGTTTGGAGTTTGGAATATCCTTAGCACCACGTCTTACATAATTAATATGCATACTTGTACTTATGGGAAGAGACCTCAGGAATAACGATAAAATAATTTTCGTCATTCTTGAAGTATCAAAAGCTTTTGATAGGTTATGGCAAGACGGTCTATATTGCAAATTAATCAATTTAAATTTCAATAAAAAAATTACTAAAATAATTAAACGTTACCTAGCCATGAGAAAATTCTTCATCAGAACCATAACGCTTCTAAACACAAGTCAACTGAAGCCGGACTCCCTCAAAGCAGTATCCTAGAACCTATATTCTATTTTATACATTAGACTTACCTGTTGACAGACTTGATTACAGCAACAAAAAAGCATGCTCCATATATGACACGCGCAATATTTGTATGCCTAAGTCTATTAATCTTGTCGTTAAAAACACTGCAACAAAAACTACATAATGAATATGGTTATTAGACTAATAGGAAGATTGAAACTAATACTGAAAAGTCATCTTTTAATAATTCAAAAAACAAAATCAAATAGAAATAAAGCAACTGACTCTAATAATCACTTAAGTGGATATCACTCAAATATTTTTCACTAAAATTTATATAATGCCTAATGTAAATAGTGAATGTTTCACGAAGATGGAATCCCACGATGAAATATTCACCAAACATAAAAAACCAATAGCAATGAAACAAAATTTATAGAAAATAAAAGCATTAATATTAATAATAAATTTAAAACATTTTATATAATAATAAACAATAGCTAAGATATAAATCAAGGTGAAGTGAAATTAAAAAAACAATTTTTAGTAATATAATTCTCCTTATTTCAGAAAATAACTATAATATAATATTAAAAGAATTTAAAACAAATGCGGACAATACAGTTATTTGCAAGTTAAACTGTGAATATCTTAAAATCTCTCCAAGCAATTCAGATATTCTTACAGATATAACTGAACCCCTTTGAGGAAATAATATTTAATGTTTAATTCTTAAAAGCTGAACTGTGAAAAGTCCATTAATGTAGTAATGAAAGAAAAATCCACAATGCACCCTCACAAAACTAATCAGAGAAAATCGAAGAGCAAGGTTATGATGTTGCTTAAACTTAAGTATGAGTCTTCCATCAGAAATGAGGAAAATATCAGTTTGATTTTCACTTTTTTCCTTCGATCCACCATAACCAATAACTAAGTTTTAAATAATATTCTGAATGTGCAATTGAATTAATTGTTTATTAATCTAAAATAATTTATATTCAATTTTTCCATGTTTCTCTTTCTTTTTAATTGTTGTATAATCATTTAACTATTTTTAAGAGTAATTATTAACATCAATGATAGTTAAAAGTCTAAAATTTAAATTGGAGGAAGATACCTTTGCGACATTTCAGAATGCCTCTTCCTAGTACTTAAGTAGTTTGAAATTTGTTTGATGCTCGTAAATGTGACTCGTGATCTTACGTGCTCTCCAGAATTACAGATTTTATAAAGCCGCGCACGTTGCGTGTTTCCCTGAGCCCTTAACCGTCTTTCATTGAGAACTAGATTCTACCTACCATCTGCGGGTACAATGGTAAGCTATTTCATTCTACATGTGGGACAGTTTCCTGACAATACTTACATAAGTCGGCTGCGGATATCATAGTTTATCATATCCAATCAGATTCTAAAGCTTCTGTCAACTCAAATGTGCTATGCAATTCTATTAAATTAAGAATAAGTTGAATTAGTGCCACGTAAGTTACAAAAAGTGTTCCAAAACTTTCTGATATCTCGATTTACCTTCGGAAGCTGCACACACATTATTCTTTGATACGGCTGAGGAAATAGATATGATAGAGAGAAAAAAATTAGTAATTTAACTATGAACTTAAAATGTTTCTATAACGTATTCCACTTGTTTCTTTAAGATTAAATTCACATGTAAACCTTTATTTCTGGTGAATTCTCGTAATAAATTATATCTGGCACTACTATCCTGTGACATGCATGGGACTTATTCCTTCAGATATATACATATATTTCGTTGTCATTGCGAATTTCATTGATGATGATAGCCTTTTGCGCAGCCAAGACGAATGTGGTTGGAGCCTACGATGACACTGTCTAGACACAGCCAACAGAAGAGATTGTTTGGAATCCTAAACTATTTGTTTACGTTTTTTTCTTTTAAAATATAAACATTTCTATCTTTAAAAACTTGCTCGAAATAAATAATCAAGAATTACTGCTAGATTAATCAACATATACTAACTTTTCATATTCTGATAAGCTAAAATGTCTGCAATGTTTCTGTAAATAATTTATGTTTGGTGCTTATATAATGATTAACTGCCATCCTTCCGAACACATACAATTCTCAAAAAACACTTAAGTAAAAATAAAAATGATTACTTAATACCTACAGCAAATCAAACACCAGTAAAAATAGATATTGAATGCTCAGTCATTAATATTCCAGTTGAGGATATTGAAGATGAATTAAATTCTAAGTAAATTGAAAGATCAAGACACCAAGTCCAACTTCATTTTTTTTAAAAACAATTTGGTAAAACTAATTAGATTAAAGTAATATATAAACTGAAAAAATATTTTGGTTTTATGGTCTCTTTTGAACCAGTCTGAACTACGAACCACACATTTCAGTATTACAATTGTCAAGGCTGAAATCACAGATCATCACAGTGCCACATTCAACCTAAATTCTTAAAATGTACAGGTCCCCATCAAATTGCAGATTGTAAAATACTAGATGAAGAAAAATGAAAATGTGTGCACAGTAGAGGAGAGTATACTACAAATTATATAGAATAATAAAATGCCCATAAATAAAAAAAATATATTTAATCAGAATAAAGCACAAATAAACGCACATCCCGTAAGAAAAGATTTTAGATATGCATATTCATTAAACTAAAACAATGTAACTGATAAAGAAAAACAAGATGAATTAAATGCGCATTATATAACACAACAAAATAATAACAAAAATAATGAAAATATAATTAATGAAAATACTTTTGGTAATTTCAGAGAAAAAATAAGACTCTGTAATTTAATAAATAACATGTTTGGACTAAAAATTAATAAATAAATTGCAAATTAATAGAGTATCCTATATCAGTAAATTAATACACTTATTATTTTTGTTATATATTAATGATCGAAAGGAAAACATGACCGATATGTGGTATACGATTCTATTAATTTAACAGGAAATTGAATTAGTGCCACGTAAGCTAGAAAATTGTGCTCCAAAAGTTTCAGTGATCTCGATTTACCTTCGGAAGCTGCTGAGACATTATTTATTGATACGGATGAGAAAATATATATGATAGGGAGATAAAAAAATAATTAATTTAATTATAAATTGAAAATTTTCCTGCAACGTATGTCACTTGTCTCCATAGATAGTAGATCAGAAATAAATGCATTTTTGAAAATTTTCGAATAGAACTAAGTATAATCACATGTAAATCTTTATTTTTGGTGAATTCTCATAATGAATTATATATAGCACTACTATCCTGTGATATGCATTAGGTATATTCCTTCAATTATATAGACATATTTTGTTATGAATGCGTATTTCATTGATGAAAATAGCTTTTCGAGCAGCCGAGGCGAAGATGGGTGGACCTTACGGTGACTAACACGGTGACAACTGACTAAACACAGCCAATAGGAGAGAATGTTTGGAATCGTAAACTGCTTGCTTACGTTTTTTTTTTTTTTTTTTTTTTCCCTAAAATATAAATATATCTATTTTTAAACACTAGCTGTGATTTTTTTAATCAACAACTAATTCTAAAATCATCAACATATACTAAATTTTCATATACATATAAGCTGGAATGTCCGACATGTTTATGTAACTATTTTATGTTTGGTGCTTATATAATGATTAACTGCCCTCCTTTCAGTCGCATTCGATTTTCGCCAAATTCTTCTTAATATCTCTTAATTCCTCAGATAAATGAAAAACTGGTATGAATAGATATAAAATGCTTAGCCATTAGTACTCCTGTTGAGGATAATAAGGAGGAATAAAACAAAAAAATTCTAATGTAACAAAATTGAGGTAAATTGAAAGGTCAAATTATACGAAGCCCCATTTCAAATAGTTCAAACACAATTAAAAAGAAATTGAAATTATTGAAGTAATATTTAAACTAAAAAAATGTGCTGTAATTTTCTCTGTTGAACCATTCCGAACTCGGAGCGACATTTTCAAGTATTACACTTTTCAAGGCTGGAATCATGGATCGTCACAGTGCAATATTCAACCTAAATTCTTAAAATGTGCATGTCTTCATCAAACTATAGATAGCAAAATACTAGTTGAGGAAAAACTAAAATGTGTTCACACTTTCGAAGACAGTATAATACAAAATTTTTAGAATAAGAAAATTTCCCCTAATAAAAAAAATTAAGTTAATCATAATAAACCTCAAGTAACGCAAATCCTGTTAAAAAAGTTTTAGCTATGCAAACTCATTAAATAAAATCAAAATATAACTGATAAATAAAAACAAACTGAATTAAATGTACATTATAAACTAAAAAAAATGTGCTGTAATTTTCTCTGTTGAACCAATCCGAACTCGGAGCGACACAAATAACAACAACAATAAAATAAAAAAAAATAATAATAACAATAATAACAAATATAATTAAAACATATTTTTGGTAATTTTAGAGAAATAATAAGATTCTGTATATTATTATAAGTACTATGTTTGTGGGCAAAACTTAAAAGAAGTAATTTTTAAACTAGAAAGTATAGATAATCAAGCAAACAAATTTTCTCCTTAGATAGTTTTAATCAAAAACATAATAAAGGAATCTTAACAAATATTAATAATAATTAATAAAATGAGTGGTTTTTTAATATGTGCTGGAACTGCAAAGAATTCAAAAGTAAAATTTCGGCACTAAGAAATATTGTAAATTATAAATATCCAGATACATAATTTTTTATACCTAAATGAATTGAGTGCAGCCCAAAGCCTTACAATTGCAATCTTAAACTTTTTAATTTTTGCTATACACCCAAAAGTTGATCTAAATTCAGAGGTACAACAATTTATGTTGAAAGCAAAATACCCCATAAAAAATCTCAAACTCACCACTTAGACAACATTGAAAGGATGTTACATCAATAGAGATCCAAATTTAAGCTTATTTAAATAATGTAATAGGCTCTGTTTATGTGAGAGCCAGCACATATCAATTTTTACTTTAGATATAGAAAATCTGACAAATCTAAATAATAAAATAAATTTCACCGAGAATTACAACTGTAATCCTAAGAACTGAGGTTGTCATAAAGCAAATAGAAATGGTAATCATCTTCATAGCGTTATTGAAAAAGCTAACATAAATATAATAGCACCTGATACATAAATTAAATTTTCTAATAGTTTAAAAATTGTAATTGGTTTTGTAAAAACCAGATATTTAAAATTTAATTTCACAACAGATTTTCTTAATGACTTTTAGTCTGATTATAAAGCAGTATTGATTGGTTTTCGTATGAACTTGCCAAATCAGGAAAAAACAATTTGCGACAGGCATCAGGAAAATTTAAATAATAAAATCTTAAACTTTTCACTGATTAAGAATATTGCTGACCTGGATAATAGTCTTGAGGAATTAATGGATATCATTAATGAAGCACATGTTGAGGCAATGAATGTAATTAAAAATAGCAATTTTAATGTTATACCTAATAATATAAACTTACTTATTAAAGAAAAAAAGTAGGGAATCAAAAACTTGGCAGATAAAGATAATTTTAATAGACTGAATGTTAAAATTAGAGAAGGATTGTATGGATTTAATAGAAAAAATTAAATAGTTACCTAGAAAATTTAGACCCCCAAGAAGGCTAGCTTTGACTAGCTACATGTAAATTTAAAAGGAAACTAATTTATATATCACCCTTAAATATAAATGACGATATAGTATAACTAACAAAATCACGTATTCTGAAAAAGTTAAGGAAGAGGAAATAGCGGATACCTTAGAAAATCCTTTGAAAAATAGCATGGAAGGAAATAAATTAATTAACAAGGGAGTAGCAGAAATTGTATAAAATTTTAATTCTGTAACTTACATACAAGATCATTACCATTGGCAATAATTATTAACACTGAAAAATTAAATTATCAGGTAGTTAAGTTGCTAAATAAAATTTTTAATATATAAAGATCAACTTCGTTTGAAATATATATCTCTTATCGTTTTTTTTAATCGACAAAGGCAACAAACATAAAATATATATAAGTTAATATCTTTTTTCAAAAAAATTAAGCAATCAGTTTCAAATTTAGGAGATATTGGACTATTTTAAAATTAAGTTATTAATGTTTCTGTGGAAAAATTATACAAATCACTAATATTTTACGTAAAATACATTGTTTGTAGTATATTTTACGTAAAATACGTAAAATGGCTTCCCCGCGCGCGCGCGCGGGGAAGCCACTTTATAGAGATGGTCCCTGTCCTACTATATTTCGCATGCAAAAATGAACGTAGAGTGACAAGCTAAAGAAACCAGGCATGAAATACGTATATATTTTTCATTGTAGTGACATTATTTTGCATACAAAATATATGTTGCTTTATACATTGTGAAATATAGTATTACACACTAAGAGTATATTGAAAATACTCATGATTACATCATTTTAGGAATGAGTAAATCTTTCGATAAAAACAAATCGGTCATTTTGCTTAAGTTTTTTCTAAAATATTTCTGTTCTCTTTCATCAACGTTAAAGTATAATGCATTCTGACATACTTTTATATTTTAAAAATTTAATATGATATTTAAGTTTGCAGAAATTGTTTTTCTTTATATATAATCTAGTAAAAAACTATATTTTATCCATTTTCATTAAAAAAATTATACTCTTCCTGAAAATTACATTCATTTAAATTTTGTTTTTTTATAGAACTTTAAGGAAAATATTTAAAAAAGATTTATAACGAAAATTGAAAAAAAAAATGTCAAAAATTTTCTCATAAGAAGAAAGCTTAATTTTCTTGAAAGTATGTTGAGGATTTTTGAAACTGAGATATCATTTTTGGCACGTTTTTGCCTCTACACTGACCTCAATTTATAGTCGAGAGGATTCAAATCTGGAATGCTTTAAAGCCAATATTTGGCTTCTATGAAGTCTGGCATATTCTCTTTCCACCTTCACCGGATCGTTTTTGCTTTATGAGTAAGTACAGAATCCTTCTGAGAAGTCCAATCGTGTCAATCGGAGAGTTTTACGTCCATCAAGGCTTTTATAATTTTGCAAGAAAATGACCAGTTGTTTTTCGACAACCTCTTAGTCTAAGGTCTTTATTAATTATGCGACACATTGTTCTTTTTGACACATCCATTTGTGTAGCAAGAAGCGTCTCATATCGGCAAGGATTTCAGGAATTATCTCACTTAATGCTTTGATGAGAAGATGCTGTTCGCCTCAAACGTGGACAACCACTTCTAGTACGGATTGCAATGCTGTGTGCTTCAGAAAATATCTTAATTATTCGAAAAATGAATAGTTATTTTTTATTTCTAAATGTTTAAGAGCCTTAAGCATTTCCGAAGGTCTTCATTTTTCGATGCAGAGATATAACAGTTGCACGCTTCGCTTTGATGTTCATTCGAGTTAATATTTTGCTTGTCTTATAGCAAAATAATTGAAACATTTTAAAATGCTCCAAAAAATTTTTAGATGATCTATAACCATGAAATCAAAATATTATTTTATCATCTGCTGCGGTTTTATGACAAGAAATGATCTCAAACTTTTATATCAGAATATTACTAAGTACATTAATTTTAAATATTCAATTTTCATGCAACTTTTGTATCTTTTTTACGGTGTGCGTTATATTCACATAAGTGTCAATTCTACTAATTTTATCGAAAAACACCTGATTTACCGATAATGTATGAAAATGTACTAAATTTTGGTTATTTTATAGCCGCATATATATACATATACATATATATATATAGGGTGATTAAGATAAGAGGGGGAAGTGATAGAACCCATCCAAACATAGGATAATTACATAGGGACATCGGGTTGCATTCCACTCTGAGAAGCAGAGAAGAGTTAAGTAAAAATGTATCAAGAATCTATCATAAATTAAACTTATGCAAATTTCATAGAGATGAAGCCGCATTCCGTTCTCATTGGTTATCGAAAAATGCTAATCAGAGAATACATTGATCTTTAGAAATGTGAAATCTGGACAGGTATCTTTGGTGATTAACTGCTAGGCTCGTACATCATGCCAGACAGTTTGACAGGCCCAACATATCATATCTACTTGGAACAAGTAATTGTTACTTTATTGTAGGCTGCACCACTCTCCATTCATAGACATTTGGTTTATGCACGATGGAGATACATTACATTTTCCCATCACCATTGTAACTTTTTGTATGTCATGATGGATTGGACGTAGTGGGCCTGTGGCTTGGCCTCCTCGCTTACAGGACCTCAAACCACAAGACATTTTTTGCTGGGGGCACAAGAAATCTTTTATGTAAGGGACGCCTATAGAATCAGATGAATATCTTGTGGCAAGAAATCTTGTTGCAGGGAAAAAATTAATACGGCACAAGGAATCTTGGTAATTGTGCCCCAGTCATTCTTTCAAAGGGGTCAATTGTAAAACAATACACACTGTCGACATTTTGAGCATTTTTCTGTGAGGTTTTTACTAAGCGATAAATATGATTCTGAAACTTTTGTTCTTGTTCCCTTTTTCACCCAAAATTGTTGTAAGTTAAGGTGGGAATTCCTCTTTTCTGCAATACAGAGTAAAAGGCGACCCTATGTTCTTTATGTAATTATTGTTTGCCAGGTGGGTTACTATCCCCTTCTTTGTTTATGAAAAGAATTTAGAATCACTCTTTATATATATATACATATTAATAAATAGATCAATATATATATATATATATATATATATATTAATATATATATATATATTAATATATATATATATATATATGCTGCTATAAAATAGCCAAAATTCAGTACATTTTCATATATTATCGGAAAATTAGGAGAAATGATGAAAAAGAGTTTTTCGATAAAATCAGTAGAGTTGATAGGTATGTGAATGCAACGCACACAGTAAAAAAGATATAAGAAGAAATAATATATATATATATATATACACTACTGGCAATTTTTTAAAATTGCTACACCAAGAGGGCGACATGCAACAGACGTGAAATTTATACGAAAGGAAGAAGAAGCTGTGATATGCAAACTATTTGCTTTTCAGCGCATTCAGACAAAACAGGCGCCAGTAGCGACACCTACATTGTGTTTAAATGAGGAAATTTAATCACCCGGTTCCTCATACACGAATTGCATTTAAACGTTGTTGCCTGGTGAAAACTTGTTGTAATGCCTCGTGTAAGAAGAAATGCGTACCAGCACGTTTCTTACTTTGATAAAGGTCGAATTGTAGCGTATCGGGATTGCGGTTTATCTTATCACAGTATTGCTGCTCGCGTCGGACGAGATCCAATGACTGTTAGCAGAATATGGAATCGATGGTTTCAGGACGGTAATACGGAACGCCATGCGGGATCTCAACGGCCACCTATCACAAGCAGCCGAGAAGACAGGCATATTATCCGCATGGCCGTAATGGATCGTGCAACCACATCATGAGCCGCGAGTCAAGAAACGGGGTCGTTTGGAAGACAACAAGTGTCTGCACGAACAGTTCGACGTCGTTTACAGCAGCATGGACTCTCAACTCGGAGATCATGGCTGCGGCTTCCCTTGACGCTGCGTCATACACAAGAGCGCTTTCAATGGTGTAATCAACGACGAACCTGGGCGCACAAATGGCAAGACGTCATCTTTTCAGATGAATCCACGTTAGGTGTACTGCATCATGATTGTCGCATCCGTGTTTGGCCTCATCGTGGTGAACGCATAGTGACAGCGTGCATTCGTCATCATACTGGCCCATCACCTGGCGTGATGGTATGGGGTGCCATTGGATATACGTCTCGATCACTTCTTGTTCTCATTGATTGTACTTTGAACAGTGCACGTTACATTTCTGGTGTGTTACTACCCGTGGCTCTACCCTTTATTCGAGCCTTGCGAATCCCTACGTTTTAGCAGGATAATACCCGACCGCATATTGCCGGTATTGTACGGACCTTCCTTGATGCGGAACATGTTCGGCTGTTGCCCTGGCCAGCACGTTCTCCAGATCTTTCACCAATAGAAAACATCTGGTCAATGGTTGCCGAGCGACTGGCTCGTCACCAAACGCCAGTCACTGCGGTTGATGAATTGTGGCATCGTGTTGAAGCTGCATGGGCATCTGTACATGTACATGCTCTCCAATCTCTGTTTGACTCAATGCCCAGGCGTATAACTGCTGTTATTACTGCCAGAGGTGGTTATTCTGTTTACTGATTTTTCAGGATCTATCCAGCGAAATCTTTTGAAAATATAATCACTTGTTATTTCTAGTATAGTATATTTGTCCAAAAAATATCATTTTGTTATCTGCATTTTTTCTTAGTGTAGCAAGTTTAACGGCCAGTAGTGTATATATGATTTTTTAAACATGTTACTTTGAAAATTGATTCCGCGGTGGGAAGATGATGCTTTTACCCCTAAATTTCCAAGACTTCTATGGAGTTGGCAGTCGTATAATTAACATTCAGTGCAGACACCAGGTGCCTGTTTACATAACAGTTTAAGTTAGGAGATTTATTATTAGTTGTTAATAATATAATTGGGAAAAAATTTCCTTCAAACTAAGTATTTGTCACAAAATTAAATTAATTTTGTTATCTATTTTGGTTTTTATGTAATTTTACAAGTTTAAACGTTATAAATTGCTCTTGTGTAGCAAGAGTTGCCCTGTAAAATAAATATTGGAACATAAACTTTGATCATTATTTTTTTCATGTAATATATTCTTTTATGTTTCATAGTTCCTATAAAACTAATGAACATTTTATTAAGAAATTAAGAGTAACATAAATCACACGTTCTAAGAATGTTGTAATCTAAAAAGTAAAATTGTGTTTTTGCGGTACTACGAGTATTCCGTTTTGAAATTATATTTCAAGCAAAAATTTGGCTAGCAGTTTCTCCTGATTTTTCCCATAAAATCAGTAGAAGCTACTCATTATTTTTCTCTAAGGTTGTCAGTCATGCATTCACTAAATATTTAGGTTAAAATGAAGCACTTAATTTATTTTTAAAATAGTTAATGTTATTCAACATATCAAATAGGAATCCTTACAATAAACTTAAAATTCTCATAATTAGAATTGACTTTAAAGTTAGAGAATTAAAACAAAGGAAATATTCTTTCAGGTTTACTATATGAAAATTTCGTAGGCTTGAACTAATAGCTAATATAATGAAACACACACACACACGCATATATATATATATATATATATATATTCATACATATCACCTTGGTTTATCGGACGTTACTTATTTCATTTAATTTACTTAAATAATATTCAAAAGTTAAAAAGATAAAACTTTAAAGGAATTAACCTTTTATTTTTTTGATGAATTCGCACTTTTTTCAAAAATGTAATAAAGATAAAGTGATAAAAGGCAGAATGGAATTCCTGTCTAATCATTATTAATGCAGAATAGTTGAGCTCTTTCATTAAATTCCTATATTATATTTAAATTAAATTAGAATATGTTATTAAAAAACTTTTTAAAGTGAATAAAATTCTTTGCATGCAATTTATCAAAAATTCTTTGCAAGCAAAAATCGATTTTGAGCTGGATAACTCAGTAAAAAATTATTTTGACCATTTCTTACTTTTTAATACTCTAAACCTACATTCTTAAATTTTTGCGGAACACTTGTGTATAGAACTTTCTGATTTCTAATTCAAATTGATGAAAAGAATAAGTAGATTGAATAGTAAATTATAGATTTATTTAATTAAGTTTCATCATCTTTAATTTCTATTCAATCCATTCTATTTGACTTGCACATATGCCATTTGGGTGCAATTTAATGATATTTAATTTTTGTAAGTAATGTATGAAACGAATTATATATATACATTATACAATAATAAATAATTATAAAATATATGTTATGTTATTTTAAAATGAATTTTCTCTAATAAATTTTATGATATTTAAAAGTGTAAAATCCATCTCATAGGGTGAACTCAAGGTAATAAATATCTTAATAAGTATAAAGTAATAGTAATAAATATTTAGCATTAAAATATTCTGAATACTTAGATT
Organism: Latrodectus elegans; assembly: GCA_030067965.1. Taxonomy (NCBI): domain Eukaryota; kingdom Metazoa; phylum Arthropoda; class Arachnida; order Araneae; family Theridiidae; genus Latrodectus; species Latrodectus elegans. Next base: position 82,640,409 of record CM057816.1, read on the forward strand.
AGTTTCTAAGCTTCATCTTAATTTGGTCGTATGTGACTTCATTTTGTGGAAAGTACGTGGAAAGCTCATTATCTTTTGAGTATAGCTATTAGTCGTCCATCTTATCCGAGAAACAGTGGACTCGTTTGCGACGAGACTATTAGTAAAATAACAGTCTTCAGAGCTATAATTTCATTGTTACAGTCCTGCCATTATTGAAAAGCAGGAGATGGATTGGCCTTCTAAATGCACACTTGTTGGGTGAGTGCTTGTTTTATTTCTGGATTTCCTTTCTTATGACATATGAATACTCTTCTATATTATATCGTCCCCATTATTGCTCGAAATCTCTCAAGTTACTTACAGACATTCAATGGATGTTAACACCTCTGCAACTGTCAACGAGATTGATTTCCCATGTTTGGATTCCATGAACAATATATTACACAAAGACAGTCAATAAATTCTGATTGGAAGATGATGTGGGAACTGCAAACAGGATCCGTAAAGGGCCATTAAGTTCTTCATGACAAATATAATTCTTGAACATGAACTGGAATCATCTGGTGAATGGGCCAGGTGACATTCACCAGGTGATTCCATTTCAATCGAAGAATTTATTGCCTCTTCACTCTTTATGGTTCGAATCGGTTGTCTGGCTGAAAATATAGATCAAAAAGTGACATTAGAAGATGGATCTAGAGATTAACTGAAGGCCACATGTTGGGGGAAGTTTGTATATAAATAGCGGGATACTTCCTGATACTTCCCTCAAACAGCTCCAGGAGGGGAAGTCCCAGTGACGCAACGATGAGAGTGAATCCCCTCGAAATCATGAGACAGACGCCAAATCGAGTCTGAGATAAAATCGAGAACACAGAGACTGACACCAGGGCTCGAATTTTAACTACTCTGATGCTCCAGTGCTGTCCGGAGAGGATCGTCGAGCTTTTCGAGTGACTGTCTGAGACTGTGTTTGTCTGTCCCTAGAACGGAATTTAGGAGTCTGGTCCCCAGTACAAGCGAGGTGATTCAGTTTTTCTGGAGTCTACAATTTATGATAGTTCTTGTACATAACCCTGTTAATTTCTAAATAAATATTTAATCAAGAATATGTTAATTTACGTGAGCCTGATTCCTTAACGATCCTTGACTTCCTAGAGGTCAGCTTATACAGACTGAGTGCGTTATAATATGAAATCTGCTGGTGAGCATTTTATACCGTGGATATTAACATGCCTTACTAATGTGATGATAATAAATCCTTTCTCTGATTCTGCAACCTTCTTGTTACCCTGTAGCACATGTGACAAACAGCTAAAATTCCTTACAATAACTTTAACCTGTTATGCATATTATGTTGTGTAAAGTATGGTAAGAAAGAAAATCTTATGTAAACCCGTGGATTGTTTATGTTATATAATACATGCACTATTAATATATTATCACTTACGACCACGTTTTAAACCACATTCCAACTATTTAAATATAAAATAAACTGAGGAATTTAATTATTAAATTTAACATTTACGAATACTTACAAGGACATAGACAAGAGTGATATTTTTAACTTCACATGTTGATGATGTTACACATGACTTTATTGGCAGGATCATCTAAATATATAAAACAGTTCAAGAATCAAGCGAAAACAATGATACATAATAAAATAAACAAACACATTTAAAGTAAGAACAATAACAAATTAACATGAAAACATAATTAAAGATCTAAAATTACAGAATACTATTAGAAACACAGTATATGTGGTCTTCAAAGGAGGTCTTCATGATTTTGGCGTTCCAGTATAATTAACAAATATAATAGAGTGCAATTTTAACTTCATATGCTTCAAATAAAAATAAAGGATGATCAAATATATTTCATTTGACTTAATTTCACCTCGTAATGAAATTGTAAACTAATATTATCCAAAAATGCTACATCTGATTGCTTAGTAAAAGATGTATAGAGGCCGTGGTAGTCTAGTGGTTAGGGTATCGGCCTTCCATCCGGAAAGGTGGGGTTCGATTCCAAATACCATTAAGAACTCATAGTACATGCAATATATTTGCTCGTTAAATCTGTGGAATAGAAAGTCCTGTGGTCAGTCGTTGAACGGTTACCATGGGAGCAATGGTCTGGAGAAATTTACTCCCCTCTTCACATCATGCCAAAATTAAAATAGTAGATCCTCCGGTGCTGCTATCTATCGGAAGATTTGAAGAGCAAAAGTCGTACTTTAAACTTTATGGTGCCTTAAATAAAAACGAAAGATGCTCCCAAATTGACTTAAATTCGCATACCTGAGGCACTGAGGCACAGTGAGCTTAGCTTGTTTAAGTGTCATTAATAACAACAACACAATGAAAGGCAGTTAAATATTTCCTACTGCTTATTTCATCAAACAGTAGCCATAAATAGCAACTGCTGATCGTTTTTGAGTCAATGTTAAGTAACATCAAAAACTGCAAGAAGTATATAATATATATAAAGTTTGCTAAAAGTATATAATGTTTATACTTGTCAGCGACGTCACTAACTTACAACATTTCGACATGCTTTCGTTCCGCAGAAAAATTCGACGTAACTCATATATTGATTACAGTAAGCGTAAAATAAATTAAAAATATATATATAGTTAAATAACATAAATCTTGTGCTTGATGTTAAGATAACTAAATTGCAATATTTCAACATGTTTTCTTTTCGTGGAAATTGTTGATGCATGTATTCGTCATTCACGATATTACATAGAAAACTTTATGGGAATGGTTGGAGAATTCTAAGTTTCTTTCATGTATACTTATATCAATTACGAGAAACATAAAATTCTTTGATTTAAAAGTACTAAATTTAGCAATCGATGTGTTTCCTTTATGAAAGATAACTTAATTATTACATATGATGTTTTAGATTTACCCCTTATGAGAGATGCGATAGAATATGAATACTTAGATCTACTGACGAACGTCAATGCACAAAACTGATATATATATATATATATATATATATATATATATATATATATATATATATATATATATATATATATATATATATAATATTTATATATATATACATATATATATATTATTTTCAAAATCATGAAAAGCTTCTTTTCATTTTTCTCTGATGATAATACAGATAGTATTTAAATCTAAAGTACGTCATTTATTTTCAAATGCAGTAATATTATTTTTAATTTCTAAATAAATTTATTACTAAAAAATATAAAATTATTATATTTTATTTTAAATCAAATGGTAATCAAGTTATTTCATTACAAACACTCACACTATATATTATTATAGTTTATAATACATAAATGTTACATTTACGTCAACGTATATTGTAATTTAAGGAATGAAAATTTTTTTCAATTTTATTTGCTGATGATCATTTATATTTCAGAATTGAAAAAAACTTATGTAAAATATTTGGTAATTTTAATGAATATTTAGTAACAAGCCTAAGCTTAATATATGCATTAACATATTATTTTTTTATATATTTTAGCTTGATTTAACTGAAATGCATTATATTAAACTAAAAGATAATGTGAATATTTTTCCTCATCATGATTATTAATTTTTGTGTCGGGGATAGAGCCTAGTTGCAGGGCACATTTATTATATCTCTTCCCAATAAATTATCTCGGGCTCATTTAGTAATTTTATTCTGAAATGATAATTATTAATTATTTTTTTTTTAAATTTTGAAGAATATTAATGCATTGTTTTTAAAACTGGAGCAAAATTTACATATATTTTTTATCTGCATTTAACACAAATCAATAAATTGAGTAAGAATTTTTTATTCTTGGTTTGAAACAATGAAGAACATTAAGTCTAACAAAGAAGTTCTAATAAAATATTTAACAACACTTTATAATAAATTTCTTATATTAATTATTTTTCTTTAAGTTGTAGAATTCGAGATTTGATGATTGAGTAGATATAAGCAGATAAAAAACTTTCTTCTTTTTTTTTTAAAGCCCTAAACGTAATATCTGTCTCATTTTCTGTTAAATGGCAGCTTAATGGCAGATGACCTTTTTAGCTGACACACCCAAATCCGAGCAAAAATGCCCCTGTTTTCAAAATCTATTGAAATCAGAGCTTTAGTGTTAATGACTTTTACCCATCCATCTGAAGGATATTCTCTTTTGTTGTCCTTAAAAGAAGCATGTTCTGAAAGGTAATATGGAATTACTTTTCCCTTTTAACGTTATTCGCCTTTATTAGAGAAAGTGTATTGCACTTAAGCTATTAAACAAAATATATATTCCAAGATTGAAACTAAAAATATTTTGGCATTCAATGAAATAAAAGATTCATATTTTCGATTAGTTAAGTTAGATGAATTTAATTATGTCATGTGTTAAGAGAAATATTGGAAAATAATTGGGAAGAACTTACATAAAATTATGAGAGTTTAAATTTTAGCTCTCCTAATATAATTGTGGATAATCCTTTTTATTAAAGGCAATAATCATTTTATTTATTATAATTCATAAAATAATATTTGTCCTTTATTGTTAAAACTACATTTGTCATTTAGAAATTGATTAACGTTTAACAAAAGTACATTTTAAAATGATTTTCTCTCTTTACAAAAGTATAATGTCATTACTTTTTTTTAAAAAAAATATGATTTAAAATCTTAAAATATTGTGCCGAAATATTGGCATTTTATATTTTTAATCATGCAAGATTTATTCATCGAGGGTAGAGAGGAATTAATTTTGTTTATATGTATTTTCTCCTTATACGACTTAATAAGTAGATCAAGATATTGAAAACTTTACAACTAGGATGGCATTAAAATTATACTCTTAATACAGTGAAAAAAAGATTGATTTTAAACCTAAATTACGTATTGTTCATACTATTTTTTTCTTATTAAAATATATGACATTCTAAATACATATTATTTCCTACTTTTTATCCATTAAAATAAAAACGATAAAAATTGTTTTTGGGAAGTCAGCTAGGAAATTTATTTCCAGATAATGTTTAACAGTTTAAATATTAAAGTGTGTACAGTTAAAAAAGTTTACATTTTTACATTTAATTCCGGTTTCCCTAATTACTAGTTATTTCATAACCCACGCTTTGAAAAAAAGGTGTAATTTTAATCATTTGATATTTACTTCAAAATTTATTTAACAGGCATTTATGGTATTTCTTGATGTTGCATTTTGAGTCATGAAATCGATTCCAAGTGAAAAATTACTTTTGTTTATCTTCATCTCAATTTTCTATATATTTATTGCTATGTTTATTAGCCCAAATGTGAACATGTTTAAATGGAAAGCTAATATGATGAATAATTTAATAATAAAATTATGCTATAATAAACATAAGAAAATTCTTGTCATGAGATTTCAATAAAGTAAAATATATCTTCTTAATTCTTAGGTACAGTAAATATTTATTTAATATTATAAAAATGCTTTAAATATAATTATGATATTTCCGTTAATATAACCATATATTATGACAGAAATAGTTACACAACTATTGACATTTTCTTAATGTTCATTTACTTCATAACGGTGTTGAAGTATAACAATTATGAAGAATTATTTTCCAAAATTTTACCCTTTCAATATGTTTAATAATATTTAGAAAAATAAATCTCAATTTTTTATTAAAAAATATATTTAAATTACTTTTAAATCGTAAAATCACTGAGAATAATATATTTTATAAAGACATGTTGAGCAATAATAAAAATTCCAAAAACAGTCGCATCGTATTTAAATCAACCGTAGCAATTGTTCATAAGATGTTTTGAGCCTTATATCATGCAATAATGCATGTAATATACAATAAAATATACTTTTGTTCAAAATCAGAATTTTCTGATTTTTTATGTCGTATTTTAAATATATGATTATTTAAATTTAATCTACACAACTTGATAATTTAAATAAATAATAATATAATTTAAAAATTTAAATTTTTAAATTCTACTTTTCATTCCATAAATTTGTAGAAAAAGTAATATACTATAATTAGAAACAAAAAAAAATCAAGAAATATTTCGTTCATTCTATTAAAATAATAATTATTTTTAAAATCAATAATTTATGGTAAATGAATAATTCCATTCAAAATGGTGTATCATAATCAGAGATTAAAAGTTATTTTAATTTCAGAATACCATGCACTTTAATTTCAAGTATCAGATTAAGAATATGATGTCTAAAATTGATATATATATATATATATATATATATATATATATATATATATATATATATATAATCAAAATATTTTTTAAAAATATACCTCAATTCCAATCATTTTATTTTTTAAAAAAATAATAATATTTAACAATATGGTTGTATTATGTTCATAAGAGGTAACGATACCTTCACAAAGATAAGACGACATGTGTCCTTAGCTAATGATCAGTAAAAGATAAATGTCATGGTTAAAGATGATATCAAGTTTTAAGGGCCTTAAGGAACAGTAGTATCTAATTTATCGATTTCATTAAGATTTATTGCATAATGTTCAGCATATCGAATTAGTTAATAAACTTTCATAAATCTTCGCAAGTATGTACTAATTTAAATCATCAATATTTAGTAGTGATGATAATGAAGCAATTCATAACTGTTTTCTTTGCGAATAATAATGTATTGCCATTACTTGCAGTAGATTGTATTTTAGATAAATGCCAAATAAGGCTCTGCTCTTTTTTTATTTGTTTTTACACCATTTTGTAAATTGCTTAACAGCATAAATCTGTAGTCAGGCAGTTCAATGACAAAATCAAAATTGCTTTTCGAGAAGACTTTTCTTAGAAAAATGAGCCTCATAGATAGAACATTAGATAGTGAGCCTTAATGATGTGTCACAGGGAGGAAGACTGGAAAAACTCAAAATCACCCAACTAGATAGATATGCATTACTAAGGCAGAAACGAAGCATATCCATTTTTCACTGTTCAACAGTGCGTAGTATTGAACCTAAAGCTTTTCTTTCTCAAGATGAATGTCCCAACCATTAAGCCATAACTTCATAAGCAAATCTTAATTTTGTTATATTTATCACGAATCCTTGAATTATTTGAAAAATAGAATAAAGAATTTAAGAATGGAAATAATTAAAAGCCTCATTTAATAAAATTATTTTCGACAATTACGTGGGAACAAAGAATTAAAATTTACCGCGTTAATAATAATATCTATATTTCTCAGTTTTCAATGAATTATAAATTTCAAATTATAGTGTATGAAAAGTGAAAGAAAAGAATAAAAATTTAAGCAAGACACGTTAATTTTCCTTTCACTAGTCTTAACATGACGGAGGCAGTTAGTGAAACGATTAAGTCGTAGCAGATTGCATAATTTAAAGACTACTAAAATAGAATGAAAGTTTGAAACAGAAAGAAGGATAACATCAAGAGCTGCTAAGAATGTTAGAACGTATTTACCAAGTTCGAGAACTATTTCAAAAATGAAACAGGGCTCTACAGCATTTAAAGTTTAAATAGCTCATATACAGAATTTTATCAGTTCCTGTACCTAATTGATTTTGAACATGCAGTTTTAATGATTTTCACGCTTAATTTCTCGTTTTATTAATTTGCTTGCATTTCAAGTTGCAAAATGTCACCATTTCTATTTTGTTTTAGAATAGAAAGATATTAATATTTGGCTAAATGTTTTACTTTTAAATTTGTGGACAAAACATTTAATTTAAGTATTACAACCTGCTACGTATTGATGATTTATACAATAATACCAATCAATTTTTAAAATTCTTCAAACTATACATTAATTGTAACATTTCGTATAAATATATATATATATATATATATATATATATATATATATATATATATATATATATATATATATATATATATATATATATATATATATATATATATATATATATATATATATATATATATATATATATACATATGTATATATATATATTATATATAATGTATGTATATATATATATATATATATATATATATATATAAAGATAACTATGATTATCTTTTTCAATTACCGTGAAAAAATGTGTAAATTTTCCTCAAAATAGACTTTTAAAATTAATATCAATGATTATCATCTCAATAAGTAACAGTAGCCTTTAACAAAAGTTATTTCATTCAACACAGTAATTTTTATTTTTCAATTATGAAAATGAATTTATAAATTGTAATCTATAAATTCGGGATTTGAAAGAAAATATGGGTGAAAATTCCGATATGAGTAATTGTTATATGAGTCTATACCAATTAAATGCAATATGCAGTGGATCACATTCATTTTCATAAAATGTCAATTAGATGTTGAAGCATGAGAAATTATTGGAGATGAATCATACATTCCTTGAATTTAAAACGTAGGGTTGCGTGCATTCTAAAATACAATATCGTAGGAAATTCCTCATCAGACTCTTTGTGTTTTACTATATACAAACGAGATATTTTTATCATTATAAATGAAATATCAATAATTCTAATACTTTCGCAAATTAAGTATTGAGTTTTTATGTAAGGTGACAAAAAAGTTCACTTTAAAATGTAAGTCATTACAAATCTGAATACATGATTTTATTGAACACCATAAGAATGTGCCATTTAATTTCTTTTGCAAATTGAAGTTTTTCAATGCATTTCACATATTTAATTATTATGATATCGATATTTTACTGGAAATATTTATCAAAAATTATAAGGATTTATATGATTTCCATGCCTTTATAAATCATTTGTGATTTAGAGCACATCGTAAAATGTCAATTTGATTGGTCAGTTTTGAAAAACAAGATAAATTTTATTTAAAATGATTTATCTTACGAAATAAATGGTATAATTTTAAAAATTTATTTTATTTAATTTGTACGTAAATAAATATTTAATGCTTTCAATTATTGTAAAAATATTAGAAAACATTAATCCTAATTTAGAATTCTTCATATCTCATTGATATTTATAAATTCATTTTTAGATGCATTAGGAAATAGAAAAAAAATTAGAAGAAAAACAGTAAGAGTTTTTTAAATTTTTGTAATTTGAAATAGTTGGAAATATTTATGTTCAAATTAGTTGATTAATATCACACAAATCCTCGGCTTCTGCCAAGTGGGTTCAGGTTCGACTCCCGAGTGAGACGTGGTTGTTATGTGTCGCCAGATGCATCGTTAGTTAATAAAATCTGCTGTGCTCGTCTAGTAATCATGTTTGTCTACTATTCTTCATGTGTATCTCGGCATCTAGGGTGCGATGGTGACCCACCCCCTGTGGTGCACCCGGGGCAATTCCTCGGCGGCAAAGAGATCGCTGTTTCCGGATGGTTTCTTGGGTACAAGGGGACAATACATCCCGACATACCCCTACCATTGTTAAAAAATGTCACACAAATTATCCTCTATTTTAACCTACATTACATTTTTAGTAAGAAAAAGATTATCTGTAATATTGGAACTATGCACAACGAATTATTTTTTTATTTAATGATAAATTAAGCAATGACTTAAAAAATGTTTTTTTTTTCAATGATAAGAAATTTACAATCAAATCAAATTGAGTTTTTTTTAAGAATGTTTTATAGACATAAATTAATCAAATATTGATCAAATTTACAAAATATACAATATGATTTTATAAATTATATTGAGATAAATAATTGTTGCTAAAAATCTTAAAATCGAGTTAAAAATGTTGTAATGCATTGTTTTCATAAATGTAAATAAATATTCTAAAATTAAATATTCTTATTACTGATTTTATTGAGATATGTACCTGACACTTAGAAACTTAATAAAAATTATTTTAAATCAAAATATTTTAAAGATTTTTAAATTTTTATTTTTTAAAAATTTAATCAATATATATATATATATATTGATTTTAATATTTTTAGGTCTTTGTACAACATTGCTTTTTTAAAATTATGTGTTTAGAACAATAATACTATTAAAAATAAGGAATTGCAGTTAATTGCAAACTTATTTAGTTATAATTTAATTGCAAACCAGAGAATTGCATCGATTAAATTTATAGTTATTCAATATTAATTTTTATTCTAAATGATAATATTTTTCAACGATTCTAAGACACAAATTTTCTCTTTTCCCTATATTTGATGTTTGGCTCTATAGAGAATAAAATATTAATGAACTGTTCTTCGTATTTCTTCACTATTCACAACTCATGATTTTTCACAGTTATGATTTCTTATTTTTTATGAGAATAAATGAATCTAATGTAAAAAACAATTTATTGTTACTCTTCAAATGTTAACATGTAACATTAAGTAAAACATTTCCATTTTTGGTGTCCAAGCCCCCGTGTGTGTGTGACTGATATTTTTTATACATTCTCCTAAATAATTGTTGCTTACTTTGCGAAAAGCTTGTTTGAGATTATCTGATTTTTGCTTTGTGTAGCATAATAAAATAATTCGAATTGAAAGTTGAAAGATTGAAGAGTAATCTTTTCTAATTAACCAGTTATTCAATATAAGTGCTAATTAATCTGCATGAGAATTATCCATAGACAATTTTTCTCTAGAAAAGGATAACAAGCCCGCTTTTATGCATAATATTGATAAAATTCAAGAACAAACATGTTTTCTTATTTCCCTTTTGTTCTTGAAATGTAATTCTGAATTTAGAATTCAAACAATAAACAAATAATTTTATCATTCTGCATTTATATATTAAATACAAAATATAAACTATTACTATACTACAGAAAATTTATTTGTTACTGAATAAAAGTGGAAAAAACATAATTGGTAATGTGCTTATTAAAAAAAGTAAATATTAAATTATTTTCGAATACAGCTAATTATTAACGATTAATATACATATAAGAATAAGTTATTTATTTAAAATAAACATAAAGACGGCATTAAAACAGCCAACAATATGTGATTATTATGCATGTTATAGAAAAAAGAATACAAAAAAACTTACTTCCTATATTCTGCATTGAAATCAGCTTTTAAAATTGCTAAAAATATTTTTTTTATAAAATTACTTTTTTAATTTCAAATTTATATTATTCAATAATATACTTGAATGATAACTTGGTAATAAGTAAATATATAAGTAAATAAGAGATAGAGTAAGATTGCAAAATTAATAATATGTAATGGTAGCCTTAGCTAACCTAATAAAATTATATTGTTTGAAAAACACAAAATATCAACAATCAGTGCTTCAATATAGATTGTACTCAAATTTGTGAAACTACTTCTTAAGCGGTTTCACACAAAATGAGTTATACAAAAATTCCTCCGATAAATATGGATTTGTTGATAAAATGAATGCTTAAATTGTACAAAACTGAAATCATGCACTATCATAATCAGATACAATTTTAATAATCAGTTTAATAATCGTCATGGAAAAATGTAATGAAAAACACTATTCATATTTGAATTACCTAAGATATAAATAATATTCGCATTGCAGTTATAAAGATTTAAAAAATAAGTAAATCCAATAAAAATTCTTAAATATCAATAATTTTGATTCATTTAATGATATATAAATAACAATAAATGAAAGCAAATGGAAAAAATATTGAATTCCATTCGGAAAAATTAAAAATTTCACAATTATTTTCATCTATTCATAAGAGCGTAATTCATTGCTATTTCAAAACATTCTATAAGTAATTTTTAATTAATGAAAACACATGCATTTTCTTGAAAGCAAAATTTTCTAGGAGGAGTATTAATATATCGATTAATATGTGAATTTCGTGGTGTAATTCAATGCCTATGATTAATATTTCCATGGAACAAATTTTTCGATTATAATGGGACTTCATTACTTGAAATTCAAACGAAGAGAATGAAGGATTTTAAAAGATTAAAGTTGCATTCGTAGATCCAAGCGAATTTCAGTGCATTTCTATTTGAGGGAAATATCTGAATATGCTTATCTCACATTGATTTAGCAAAATATTTGAATGAGTGAACTGTATGCTCTCAAGACAAGTCTTTAAATCGATTTAAATAAATTTTATTATCATTTTTTATCTGATAGAGTCAGAAAAATTCATTGTTTATAAATATCAAAAAAGTCAAATACAATTAATAATTTGCGATATCTCGTCAAACAATAGAAAAGAAAGTCTTAAAATACTAAATAATATCTCTAAGATATATTTTTCGAATTTCATGAAAATGACATGATTGTACTTGATAATGAAAGGTTTGCATTGTGAAAATATTCCTACAGTAGAACTGTTTTTTCACAATGAAACCTCAATCACAATCAGAGCGTTGCAATATTTTTATTTTTATTGGCTACAACACTCAATTTAAAAGATTAAAATATGGATAGATTACTTTGTAGGTTCTATAAAGATATTATTTATTTAATTATATGCTTAACATATTTTTATTATTGTTAATAGAAATAAGAGAGAGTGAAAGGAAACACCTTTATGCGTTTATTGGATGTAAGCCACTTAATTTCAAAAATAAGTAGTTGTGCCACATTCAGAGTTTAATATTACATGAATACTTTACATATGACAAAAACATAATGCACAAAACTAAATGTTTTCTCTCATTTACGAGAGAACAAAATTATTACATAATTAATAATAAATAAAAAAATCAGTGAACATGTTGATGTCATTTACTGGATCCACGACTTAAATCAAGCTCAAATGCTCAAAACCCTACATTTTATCAATAACGAAAATGCGATTTACAAACACGTCTCAACTACTCTGGTATTTGTAGAGGTTGAATTTAGTTTCTTGGATAATCGATCTGTTTTTGCACATCAGGTGACAATGTGACAGGATATACCATTTTAAGACTTTCCTTTTATATGTTCTACGAGGATTGTTCACTGAACCCTAAAATTCCAGGATGTCCATTGATGGACTACGCAAATGTGACTATTCATGTTATGAACATGATGCTATAAAACATATGACCTACTTGTGTGCTTCATCAGTCTGTACTGTTAATTCAAATTTTAACAAGTGTTTCCGCCGCCATTAAAGTTTCAATTAACTTAATGCACTCTCGCTAAAGCTTTCAAATGATAATTAATGATATAAAGATGCATGTTTTTACTGTAGACTAATTTATTTTTAACAAACGACCACTCTGATCATCTTTAAAAAACATGATTTAGAATTATTGAAAAGTTACTACAAAATTTAATGCCATGCAACATCAATCCCATTTATTAAAACTTTTGTTTTCGACAACTACATCACTTTAATGTTTTGATATTATATTTTCACAAATCAAGTTTTTCGATTTAAAGTACTACATTGTCATTACTTTATTTTAAACATTAGTAATTTACTTTTCCTTGGACATAAGACAATTTTGTTAAAATATATATTTGGATAAAAAATTGTATAGTTGTATATATCTAAAAGAAAAAAAAAATTACGTTATTGGAGTTGATTATCCCAATATATATATATATATATATATATATATATATATATATATATATATATATATATATATATATATATATATATATATATATATATATATATATATATATATATGTGTGTGTGTGTGTGTGTGTGTGTGTGTGTGTGTGTGTGTGTGTATTAGTAATTTTTTAATATGATTGATACTTAGTGAATAAAGTTTCATAAAGTCAATTTATCACTAACAAAACGCATTTTGCACACATTCACACATTATAGTGCTTAATCTTTTGGACATGGAGTTAATCGTTTTCTGGGAGGCATTTACGTCCAAAGGATATCATGCATTGCATATGCATGTTTTTGAATTTTGAAAATTCTATAGTAGAGGTGAATATTGTCGAATGCGACCTTCACCATGTCCAGCACATTTTCAATAGGGTTTGGAATCGAGATCTGTGATGTCGTGGAAAATGTTAAATTTGGCAGAGTGGCTTTATCGAACCATCTTTGAATGATTCCTCAATAATAATGCAGCATATATTTTCATTATCATTGATCATGTATGAATCACCAGCAGAGCAAAATTAAACAATGGAAAGTGCATGTGATTCACCAGTATATCATTAATGTTATTTACCCTTGAGGAATACAAATTATCATTTCCAAGCCAAAAGATAATATTACTCTCATTAAATTCATGTACAACTGTGAGTAAGAAAACAATTCCTTATAGATTCGTGTGTTTTCTTTGGAGAGAGGGTGGATGGGGCAAATTTGTCGTTTAGCATCAGAAAAATGAAGTCTAGCATAACTTATCCTACAATTATATCCGTTTTCTATTTTCTTATATTTTTGTTTGATATTTTCTTTGTAACACGACGACAAATGAATGTTTTAATTTTGCGCAGAAATCAGTGACTTTCTGACAAGCATTTGACTATGCATTCTTATTATCTGTAATCCTTTGAGCATAGTTCAAGGTGAATTCTTTAGGGAAGAATCTTAGTTGATGATTTCTGTCATTCGAATCTCACTTTGTTTTTTACAATATGATTAATCAGTATAATCACACTCTTGGATAGCCGTAACTTGCATATTTTGAAAAATGGAATTATATATTCTGCACAGCATATTCCTATTCTGTTTTCAGTAAAACTATTTATATGACTGTTTTTGTGAATCAATAAATTTTGCCCTCTTTGAGATAAAGACCTTTGATAAATGAGTATCAATAGTAATATCGATTGCAAATTTTTAAATTATCTGTCATTTATTCTCATTTTACTTTATTAATCCTGGTCATTTCTCTTACACTTTACTTATCCAAGTTTTCTTAAGACGCGTAAATAATTTCTTTAAAAAAAGGGCATGTTTCATCCATATCAAACATTTAAAGAAAAATCTAAAAAAATTTCTCAAACACCTACAAGTGTGCATATTAGCATGTTATATCAATATTACAACATGTATGGCATGTTTTTTTATGCAGTTAGCAAGATTAATTTTTATTCGTGAAATACTAAAAACCTGTATAACTGATTGTCAAAAGATAAAATAATTTATTTTTTAAAAAAGAAAACACAAAATTGGATATTCAATTTTATAGCAAAAATTAACAAATTTCACAAACATGTTAAATGAAATCATTTGCTTAGTACATTTGCTCGGGCATTAATTTTTGTTCTCTTCACTAAGCTTACATTTTAAAGTTCTAATGGAACACGACTAAAATAACTAAATATGAAACCTACTACTCCAGAAAGTACTTATATATTTAAATTCAGCCGATTTAGATTGATCTAATTTAAAAAAAAATTTGAATAATTCTTTCATTTTACCTATTACTTTTTCCCTAAAAATCTAAGTTTCATTTGTATCAAGAAGTACGAATTAATTGTGTAAATGTTACATGAAATTTTAGATATCTTAAATATATAAGAAATTTAATAAAATTTCTTAATACGCTTAAAAGATTAGATTGTTGATATCATGTCTATTTTGCTGTAAACATTAGTAAAAAGTTAATTTAAGAAGAGGTCTTAGTAACTATATATTTATTATAAAAGTATCTCTAATGCATTTTTTGTCCAAGCCAAATAATAAATGTGTTTTTTCTTTATTTTTCAATCATATAATATATAAAAGTTTTATTTGAAAGGTGAAAAATTCTTATTTTTCTGGTAATATCTATAAAAATGTAATTCTACTTCATTGATTAGGTTTGAATTAATTTTATATATAAATTAAAAAAAAACAATTTCAAAAATATAATGTTACCTATTCAGGCTATTTTTTATTCAGAGTTCCTTTTAAAGCTCCCGTGTTTTGAAGAAATACATTTTCAATTTATTTTGCTTTCACTGAAGCTCTTAAAATGAAAATGAATTCCGTAAAGGGGAAAAAAGTATCCATTGATGAAAGCA